>JAUJYZ010001519.1:230000-443081 GCA_033675265.1 Actinostola sp. cb2023 | reverse complement strand
AAACCTTCCTGTTACTAGGAATATTTAATACCTTTTTTTTCTATTTAGCTTTTGTTGCCACTGTTTTTTGTCCTTATTAATTGGTAAAGCATCGACACTATTGTATGATGCGTTTCTCAAGAAACTTATTTATTATTATTAAGTACGCTAAGGTTGAATCGAAGATTAAGCTTGAAATACAAAGAAAGGAATGTGAAAGTGTAAGCTTAGAATGATTATACTGAAACATATCTCCGACTTTGGTTTTTAATTGTGCGCCTTTTACCAAACTCCAGAACATGTCTGGGATCTAACAACCTCAAAACTTGAAGCCCAAATTAGGCACTAAAAATCAAAGTCGCACCATTACCGATTTGCTTTGTTGTTCTTAATTGAATTCTCAAAATGTTCCCGAGCAATAGTGTACATCGTGCATTCAAAGTATTCTGACTTCTGTAGGATCAGGCTACGAGTTTGAAATAATTTGGGGTCCAGATCAAACTAATTGCAATAGAATGTTTTTCACTGTTAAGATATCAAGAGAGGTGACCTAAGTAACATACTAAAAATCCCAAAAAATCCCTTCGGTGGAACATCTCGAAAATTGGAATTAAAGATATTGATGTTTTACCACAGGGTTCCCGCACCATGAAAAAAACAGCCAAGCTGTTGTTTGAGGTCAAACAAATTGCAACAGAAATAATTTTACTTCCATATGACAGAGAGGAGTGACCTAAGTAACATATTGAAAATCCCACAAAATCCCATAGAAGAAACATCCCAAAATTTGAATTAAATATTTTCATGCCACACCACAGGGTTCCCACATCATAAAAATGTAATATCCCACAAAATATATTCTTTCGAAATGATTTTCGAAGTTTTTCAGAATACAAGTGTCTGAGAATGATAAAACTAGTTTGACAACTTTGATATTGGTCTTTTTGAGTAAAAAGAAACAGGAGTTTTAGGGGGGAGGGGTAGGGAATTAACTGGTAAACTCTTATAAATAACCACAAATTGGCTTTTGAAATCATGTTTCTGGTCGTTTTATTCGAAATTTGAAATACTACTCCTTTGGGGTAGTTCAGTGTTAGCATATATCAAAATTAGAACGCCGAATCATGCAAATTGGCATCTGCCTTCAGCTTGCACATTCATGGATTATTCAGTTAAAATATCGCGCAATTGAATGTCATCTTCAGCGATCAAGTCGGGAGCCAACGAGTTCAGGTAACTTTATACCCCTGCCACATTCCACATGCAGGAGAACAATCTAGTACATATACATCTCAGGGTTCTGCATACAATCGCATTTGACCTCGGATCATCTCCAAAGCCTGGACTTGGGTGCTAGTGGCGGGTTAGTTCTAATCGGAAGAAGCTTAATTTTCATTAGACAGTTACCATTCCCACCCTGGACACCCTGGACACTGATGTTAGTTCTTGATTACCCTTCCACTACTGAACCTGATAGTACACCTTCTTGTTGCGGTGGTACGCTGCCACTGATGATGTATGCAGGGAAGGTTTTTTTTTGCTGTAAAAAGGATGACGGGCCTGCAGTAAACTAACCGCATTCTCAGTTTCAGGCTTTTCGGGGGGAGAGAAGGTGGAAAAGGGAATGAAGAGGCGCGGGAAGGAGAGAGGTAGGGCCTGATACTCAGGTTACATTCTGACAGAAGTTTGTGTACCTCAAGGAATCTAATCTATCTTCAGATGTTCCACCATAAAGAGAGACAAGTGCATTTTCTATCGCATTTATGGCATTCTTTTGTGTGGACTCGTAAAATCGGCAGCTTGTCAGAAAAAAAAACACACTGAAACTTCTTCAGAGCGCAGCTGATTTGCGTATTCCATGCACACATGATGTTGTCACACTGAGCACTGCATGCAAAATGTTTGTGCATACAGTTTCCTTTCCCAAGGCGCACTTTGCTTGCTTGATGTCAGGACACACCACATGATTAGCAATTTGTGCATCAAGTTAAGTGCGGAAACACCGCAGAATGAGGAGATCCGTGACAACACCAATCAGTGCTGTAGTCAGTGCTGTAGCACCTTTCTTTTTTTTCTGCGAATTTGACGATAACATCAAAGTTAATATCCTTGTGGTTGTGTATGTGCAAGATGGCGAATGAAGAAAGTTGTTCTCCCGCCATGGAGCTGCACAGTGAAGTCTTCAACAGCTTCATGGATGGAACTCCCGGGCTGCGCTCCGCAGTGCACGAAGACACTACATACATAAACTTTATTAATGTGTCAAACACGTTAGCAGAGTTTTAACGGTCGGCTACATAGATTCCTTGATAGTAGGCTGGATTAATTGGCTAGTCTAGTGTCTCAGTCTACTAGGGTCTGTAGTGATCACCTCTGAACATCCACCGGTGCCTCCATCTTAATTGTTACTGTTCATCTAATCTCCTCCCTATTCGTTCCCATGCCGACCCAATATAACTGTAAATGGATTGAAATGTTCACATACAGGAGTCATAACTGAAGTTTTGCTTTGCCGTAAACATTTCCAAAGGGACAGTTTCAGTTTCAGGCAATTTTTAAGGTTTAAAGCAAGTTAGTTCACACAACAGTGTTTATAACATCTTTAACGGCTCCTAAACCGTGACGTGTAATAACGCGGGATGTATTCGAAAATACTGTTATTTGGACGCGAGAAGCGTGCGTCATATAATAAAAGCCTTTGGAGATGACAAATGAATAACTTTAATAACGAATTGATTTGATATGAAAATAATTGAAATATAAACAATAATAGTTAAAAAATGAAAATCTCAAACAATTTTAGTAAGCATTTGTGTACCACTTTGCGTATTGCTGTCCACGCCCGTGGTATATACACCTATTTCAAAAATCGTTGTCGCAGCCGAAGCAACAGTCAACACTCCAAGACTGCAAAGGATTTCGGTAATTTTTCTCGTAATTAATTTATTCAGAGCATATTTTGGTTGCTTGCGTTTGTGACATATTATTATGGCAAGCTGAAGTGGTAGTTCAGGTGTTAAACCGAATATTTAGGAAAATACAAGTACTACAAACGTGTTGGTGCTGGTACTAAAACCGTTGAACAAGAGCAGGCATCAAGCATTTTCATTTAAAAATGTGCCACGCTTCCAAACAGTCTGAAAAACTACATTCATGATAACTATTTACAATGGCCGCAACTGAATAAATTAATTACGAGAAAATTTACCGAAATCCTTTGCAGTCTTGGAGTGTAGACTGTTGCTTCGGCTGCGACAACGATTTTTGAAATAGGTGTATATATAGTTTTGGACTGGAAACTGTCTAATGGAAAGCTTCTTCCGATTAGAACTGACCTGCCACCAGCACCCATGTCCTGGCCTCGAGCTCCTCACTCTGAAGCCAGTGATCTGAGGTTATCAATTTCAAGAGCCAATTTGTGGTTAATTCCCTACAAATGCAGTTAATTCCCTACCCCTCCCTCCTAAAACTCCTGTTTGTTTTTACTCAAAAAGACCAATATCAAAGTTGTCAAACTTGTTTTATCATTCTCAGACACTTGTATTATGAAAAACTTCGAAAATCATTTCGAAAGAATATACTTTGTGGGATATTACATTTTTATGATGTGGGAACCCTGTGGTGTGGCATGAAAATATTTAATTCAAATTTTGGGATGTTTCTTCTATGGGATTTTGTGGGATTTTCAATATGTTACTTAGGTCACTCCTCTCTGTCGTATAGAAGTAAAATTATTTCTGTTGCAATTTGTTTGACCTCAAACAACAGCTTGGCTGTTTTTTTTCATAGTGCGGGAACCCTGTGGTAAAACATCAATATCTTTAATTCCAATTTTCGAGATGTTCCACCGAAGGGATTTTTTGGGATTTTTAGTATGTTACTTAGGTCACCTCTCTTGATATCTTAACAGTGAAAAACATTCTATTGCAATTAGTTTGATCTCAAACCACAGATTGACTGGACTATTATGGAATCAACTAAGGAGGTAAATTGGGTCAACAATTTGCCATTGTATCAAAAGTTATACAACGAGTCTCCTCACCGGACTATAGGCTTAGCCTCACCATTTGAAGTGTACTTTGGACGTAAACCAAACTTATTAAAAAATCGACTTACCTTAATCAGAGACTCATCCCAATACGAGGTTGAAGAAGAAGCTATTGATGACGAGATATTGGATTTTCATAACGACCTAACAGCTTCTGAAGTAAACAAGTGGAGGACCATACAAGCAGCGATAAGGACTAAAGCTGAGCAAGCTTTAAAAAAGGCAGCCTAAAACATGATACAACAAAACCTTAACAAGACTCCTCCCTCAGTCTACGATTTAGAAGAAGAAGTACTAGTTATGCAAAGAAGAAGACAGGGGAAAAAATTGTTCTCAAAACATACACTAATGGCAAAATCGAAAATTACTATCTAAGCTATACTGATCCTAATTCAGGGAAACCTAAATGCAAATGGTTTTCTGTCAATAATGTTACCTCGACCACAGTCGAAGAAGAAGGAAATAAACAGAAAAAAGCAACAAAACTCGCTGCAAAGTCAAAGTCCAATATATCAGGCATGAAAGTAACAGATATAATAACAGAAAAAAATAGTTCAAATGTTTCGAAAGAGACAATAGAGACCATTAGATCCGAGAACGAGTACGAGATTTGACCGCGCGAGGCTTGGTACTAGTATCATTGTGTCGTAGTCGTGCTAGAGTTTTCCTCGTTTGACAAAAATTTACGATGTTTGCGAAAAAAAGTTAATGGAAGCCTCGCTGATGCTTTTCCTCGACGACGAAATTGATGAAGATGAACTCTTTGTGATGTTCAGTGAATTGCATTGAAAAAACCCGACATTTCCCTACTGGAATCACGCCAGGATTGAAGTCCAACTGGACGACATTTCAGAGGCGGAGTTCAAATCCGAATTCCGTTTTGGTTTAGCACAGCTGCCCCTCTTGTGTGATGCACTTAGGATACCTGAGAAATATACTTGTGACAATGGAACTGTCGCCTCTGGCATCGAAGGGCTTCTCATGTTGCTCAAGCGGTTCGCATATCCGTGTCGCTTGAGCGACATGATCCCCAGATTTGGGAGATCTGTACCAGGAATGAGTCTGATACTGGGAGAAGTTACAGATCATGTAAGCGGCACCTGCTGGAATATCTCGATCAGCCTTGGCTACAGCCCCCTCAGTTGTCCACTTTCGCCCAAGCAATCCATCAGAAAGGAGCTGCACTCAACAACTGCTGGGGGTTTGTAGATGGCACTGTGCGATCAATTTGCCGGCCAGGGGAAAACCAGCGAGTGATGTAACGGGCACAAGCGAGTACATGGTCTCAGGTTTCAGTCGGTCGTGGCTCCCAATGGCATGATAGCTAACCTGTTTGGATCTGTAGGCAAGATCTGTTCATGTTGCTCATCAAAGTACAATAGAGAAGATCAAATATGAATCGATAGCAAGCAATGTCACGATGAAAATGTCTCTATACAATCTCGAGGCTAAGAAGAAGGAATTGGAGGAGAAGACAGAGGAGATTGACGTGAAGAACAGAGAAGTTGAAGATCAGAATAAGAAGTTAATTGCAAAGAAAATCCAGCTTCAAAGGCTGGATGATAAGGTAAGCTAGACCAATACATATGCATACTTTAATACCCATTATACGCGCGTATGATTTCATAATGAATAGTACGCTTAAGAGTTAAGTCCATTGGGAAATGAATAAGTTTAACCCCTTGTAATTTTTATTTATTTATTTATTTTATTTTTTTTTATTTATTTTATTCCCCTATGTCTTACAGTGATGGGTATCCCCCTTTGCAGGACAACCCTAATGTAGATGTAGATGAATGATGATTTGTATAAGTGTTATATATGCGTAAAAATATTTTGAGTTACATGTAAGCTTACCTTTTTTTTTAATGTACATGTACATGTAGGTTAAGATAGTTGTAGATGAAATAGAGGAGTTGAGGAAGATAGAAAGTGATCTAGAACCAGCAAAGAAGAAACGTAAGTTTCTATCAGAGAAGTCAGTGAAGTGGAGACGCCGGAAACCAACAACCCATTTCAATGGTAGGATCAGAGGGACAAGTACAGTGGTGACACAAAGGAGAAGAGAGTTATTCATGGCAGCAATGGAAATACACGGTGGAACATCTAATTCCTCTGCTCCAGCCGAAATTGGATTAATCGACACTGCCTTAAGGAAATCATCAAAGAATATCTTACTTGAATCATTATCTAGTAATAGAAAAGTAAAAAAGGTTATAGCTAAATTGCATAAGAAGGAAGTAGTCAAGTATGAGAGATCAGAAGATAATATGATTAGAAGATTAGAAGTGTTAGTGTATACTATAGTGGAGGTATATTGGGTAAGAAGAAGTATAGGAAGGTCTATAGAGATAGTGCTTTCACTAGTGATAGTAGTATACGTAGTAGTAGTAGTAGTAGTAGTAGTAATGGTAGTAGTAGTAGTAGTATACGTAGTAGTAGTAGTAGTAGCAGTAGCAGTATCAGTAGTAGTAGTAGTAGTAGTAGTAGTAATGGTGGTAGTAGTAGCAGCAGCAGCAGCAGCAGCAGCAGCAGCAGCAGCAGCAGCAGCAGCAGCAGCAGCAGCAGCAGCAGTAGCAGTAGCAGTAGCAGTAGCAGTAGCAGTAGTAGTAGTAGTAGTAGTAGTAGTAGTAGTAGTAGTAGTAGTAAGAAGCAGACTAAACGCATTTCAGTTAATCATTTACCAATGCCCTGGCTAGTACCATACAATAAGCTCATGCCATTTGTGAAGTCTATTCCTATAGGTAAGGTGTACAATGTTTATGATACTCTCTGTGCTGGCTTGAATGAGGAGGACAAAGTGCATGGTTGCTATAGAGATCTTACAGAAACTCTACTAACTCTTGCTAATTTTTATCTTCAGAGGGAAAGTGAGCTTGTTTGTTTTGGGAAGCCGTACACGTTCCATTATACAATTGGAGGTGATGCGGCTCCCTTTGGCAAAGACGACTCAGCTTGTTCATGGCTAATTGGCTTCCTGAACAACGGAAGAGGGATACTAAGTTGCAATGAAAACTTTTTGTTGTTTGGGGCAAACTGCAGTGAGACTTGTCTCCCAGTTAAACGTTACATCAGCCTCCTGTTTACTGCGGTTCTCAGTATTATGCGAACTCAGACATTCAAACAGTCGGCTGGAACTTGGTTTTTCGCTACCGTCATAAAATTCAAAACTCAAACTAATTCAAAACTAACTACATTCTTCGACCAAATGATCCATAATTTAGTTCAAAATCATATTCGGTTTCCATTTGGTGGGTCTTCCGACTTATATTTTTAAGTTTACTGATTTTTTATGTTGATTGACGGCAGCGAAAAACCAAGTTCCAGCCGACTGCTTGAATGTCTGAGTTCGCATAATACTGAGAATCGCAGTAATGATATCCAATCAATTGAAAACAATGTTTTTTTTTTCTCTGAACCATGATGGCAAAGCCGTAAGGGTGAAATTTTGTGTTGGAGAGCTACTAAATGATATGAAAATGGTAGCCTTTATCAGTGTAGAGCTATCTAACAGTGCCAAATAGTTTTCTTCCTTTGCAGATGTCACTCAAGACAATGGCAATAATATTACAGTGCGACTACACCAACCAAGGCCAGCCACCCCAACAAATTTTAAATCAAATTTTCTAATCACATTTGTGATGCTGAATAACTGAATGATGTCGAAATTCTACAATTTAAACTGATTCTTTTTCACTCTTGATCATATACATACACATATAAAGTAAAATACAGTATATGCTTTTAAAGCAAAAAATTGAAAATTTGTGCAGATTCTATTGTTTAAATACTCAATTGTGATTGGATAATTTGTATGAAAATTTGTTTGGGTGGCCTTGGTTGGTGTAGTCGCACTGTAAAGGGACATTTGGAAAGGAAGAAAATAATACCTGGAAGCCATGGAAACACCAGCACCGGCTGAAAGTTGCTAAAGGGGTCGAGAAGCTAAAATCTGACCTGAATAAGACCAAACTTGCTGAATCGACCAAACGATCTAAGGTCACTTCCTTTATCAACAACAGTAAGAGTAGGCAAGAATTTAAGCCATTCATTGGTGCACTGGTTGACAGGATTCATGTGGATCCACTTCATTTAAAAAATAATGCATGTGCACTAGCTCATCGTTATCTTTTAAATGAAGTTATGAGTACTTCTAACTTCCCACCATCAGTTAACTGTTTTTCAAAGGTTTCATCGCAATCTCCTCTTGGCAAGTACATACATGTATTAAGAACACAGTGTCATCTGTCAAGGCTTGCCAAGCAAATAATCAGGTGGTTCAATGAAACAAAAAGGGAGAAGGTAAGCCTTTTGATTACCGCTTCACAGGTAGAGAGTCTAGAGGGTTCTTGCACAACTTTATGTATTTGATTGCTGCTGTTGAGCCTTTTGCAAGTACAGGATCAAAAACTGAATTGAATATACATGTTTTATCGTATTTATGCTTGACTTTGAGGGATTGTGTTTCTCTCTTCTGTGGATTAGATATTTCTCATCAACAAGTAAGTGAGCTCAAACAACTCTGCACTAGATATGCTAAGATTAATTTCCTTTATTTCTGTTTTCATCCCACAGCATGGACTTTAGGAAATGTTGTTCCTGTACATACGAAGGACATGAAGGATAAGTACGATATGGGTTTGGGGTTAAATTCTATGCAGGGTTGAGAGGCGAAGCACATCTCAATTGCGAGATACAGTAAGAATACTATTTACCAGCTTAGATGGGATCAAATATTTCGTCATGAATTTATCTCTCTTGTCTGGCTGCGTGAGAGAGGCCATAACATTTCTGCCTCAAGTACTAGCTCTGAGCAGTATATCCCCAAGAGAGCCACAGAAGATGACAAATATTGCTACTGTGGGTACACCAAAGAATCCTCGGTAAGTAACTGTAAATTCTGTATCAGCCCTTTCAGAAACAGAATTGTTTCAAGAGTTGGATGAGTTTGTTAATTTGTTGTTTATAACTCATTGCATGTGCATATATGGGTGCTAAAAGCATTTCTGTACCTGCATATCTATATGGTTACTGGTGTACAGTTAGTTATACATGCTGTTATTAGTATAATCATTTATTTGTGACAAATTACATAGCAGTTCTTGTGACTCAGCAACATACAATATATGCACATGTTTGTATATTTCGACTTGGGGTCAATTCAATAAAAGTTTTCTCTTGTACTTTACAAGTGTAGCTATTGTTCTTGGTAGCCAAGCATTAGATAAACTTCTTTTCGATTATTACATTTTTGAAGCTGTTTCTTCCACGTAAATGGATTTTTTAATCCAAGCTTTCAATTTTGTAAAATCAATTCAATTCCTGATGATGGGCCAGGGGCCAGGGGCCCAAAAGCTTGGATATTAATTTGTTTTACATGTACGTACATGTAGAAGAAACAGCTTTGAAGTTGAAATAATGTATTATTATATTGGCCCCTGTTTCTGGGATGGTTACAGTATTGATGCCAGGGATGCATCTGGATGGCAAGGTATTTAAGTTTACCTTCAGGTCATTTTAGTGCATTTGCTTAAGTTTGGTATATACTAGTACTGTATGTTTGTGGCTATTATTATGCATTACAAATTTATACTTTTCAAACTTGAAAATGAAAATGAAAAACAAATAAAAAAAGAATACAAAAAAAGATGATTTCAAATACAAATTGTAAATGAATAATTGAATATGATTTAAAGGTCTGCAAAATGTTTTGAGGATTTTGGAATAATAATAGCTTTAATAATAGTTTGATCTCTCTACTTGTAAGCTAATGTCTCACAGACATGTTGGAATAATAATAGCTTAAATAATATATTGATCTCTCTACTTGTAAGCTAATGTCTCACAGACATGTTTGATCTCTCCTATAATTTGTAAATTAATGTATTGTCAATTACCTAACCCATGGAACAATTAACAATAATTAATGTGCAAGTCAAATTGACCCAAAATATAATAATGGGAATTATGAGTACTAGAATGTGTTTGTTTTTGACTATCGACATTAATTTTGATCATAATTGTGCATTTCATGGGCTAAGTGCAAACCACTATGAAGAAAAAACATGTGTAAACTCAAGTACAATGTATACATGAAGTCAGTGAATAAAACATGTTATAAACATGTCTGGTTGTAGTTTCATTGAATGTCACTAACAGTGAATAAGTAGAGTAAAGGTAAGAAACTCATGAAAAATAGTTTTTTGAACAACATTGTACATATGTATTTTTTCTGAGTCTTTTTACGCTTGAATAAACCTTACGAACTACATTACTAACAATTACCAAGCGACAAATTACCATATAACTTACAAACAACTTAGATCTGACAAGATTCCTTCCGCTTAGCTGATCGTACAGTGTACGTCCTAAGTGACCTGGGTATTAATACGAACCAAGACCTGCTTAATCACATGAGTTCCCAGTGGCTCAGTGGTTAGAGCGCCTGACTAGTATCCAGGAGGTCGCGGGTTCAAATCCCGTCTGTGCTCAGTATTTTTTCTGAGTCTTTTTATGCTTGAAGAAACCTTACGAACTACATTACTAACAATACTCCAGTTTCGCGTTGTCTAGAGATGACCGCTGTCCTTGACAAAAGACGCATTTGTACAGGCTTAGCCTCGATTCAGAAAACAGTCCGTGCAATTCAAAAATGTTTCTATTGTTTCATGTCAACATATTTTCGTGTTCTTGTTGATATTTGTGAATAATTTACACTGACTCGAGGCTAACCCTGTACAAATGCGTCTGATGTCAATAAGTACAGCGGTTTTACAACGGGATCTGTGAACGCGAAAAGGGACTATTACCAAGCGACAAATTACCATATAACTTACAAACATTGTACATGTTGATCTTATACATTTGTATTTTCAATTTTTTCATGGGTTTATTGTCAGTACTCTTACAAATGAATGATATGTCTAAATTGTACACCATATAAACAGACGTATCTACATGGCACAGGACATGTCAATCATTCTGGCATCACAAATTCATAATTGTTGTGGAATCAACATGACCAAGATGGTGAGGGGGAGGGGGGTTGACATGATTCCCTTTGTACCCACAGTTAAGACATTCAACCTAAATTGCATTTCTGACAGTAAAAAAAGGTTTGTACACCAACTGTTCTTTGGGCATTAGTGTTCCAGGTCTTCCATTTGACATGGATGTTGTGGGTGACCATAGGTGTTCCATTCACCGTAGCTGAATTGGATGGTCAATTGCCCTGTTGAGTACTTGTACACAAAACCAAAGTCCTTTGTTTCAGAGACAATCAGTTTTGCATGATGGCCACTCCTAGTTGAATTATTGAGTGTGCGACTGAAGTATTTCTTCACCTGTCTAGAGCTCATTCCCGTCAGCAGTTGGAAAAGCTTCAGTAATGAGCCCAGACAGGTGAAGGAAATAACTTCCCCTTTCCTGTTTTTACCATGGTAGCATAGTGGTTCCTGAAATTCTCTTGAACTGCTTCGCCTTAACAATATAGTAATTTCATTGAAGAGAGCTACTGGAATATTTCTTCGTAGCTCGGCACGATAAGGCTGCCTTATGGATATTCTGCCGGACAAGCGCTTATATATAGTGTTAAGCCACAATTTTCCCTCGGGTAGCAGTACAGATGAAGCAGATAGAGTGGAAGATAGAAGATGAGAAGCTACAGTAAAAACACACAATTAGATATCTGTGTAGAAGCTCAAAAAGTGTGAGCAAAATCCGAACACAAACTCGTTGAGCTTCTACACACATCTAATAGCTTTTTGAGATAATTTGTCATATAAAAAAAACATCATTTTATAAACTTTAAGGTTTATTTCATTTTTTCGTGAAATTTCAACTTATAAACATCGATATTCCGTGATGTTAAATTTTCAATGCTAAATAATCAATTGGACTCAAAAATAGATTTCAAAAGCTACATTTAGAAGTGTAAATAACTCAATGAAAAGTAAATCTTACCATCTGATCGCGTGTCAGATGTTGACTGTTTAATATAATTACTATTATTGCCGATGATCTCCCATAAATTGCACATTTTTTTTTTTTGGTGCTTTTTTTGAATGTGTAGTTAGCGCCGTGAATGATCTGCCTCCATCCTCCATCACAAGAAGGTCCAACACAACGATGAATGAAAGAGTGTCATTCTTTGGCGACGACTGGGAAGAACTAACGACCACCTTACGACGCCTAATCAACCAAGTCACAAATGACCTAGACAGCATCCTTTTCCAAACAGATATTTTTTTCACATTAACTAGATTTGGCACCCACTCTCCTTATCGAACCCTTCTGTCATTCTTTGGCGACGACTGGGAAGAACTAACGACCACCTTACGACGCCTAATCAACCAAGTCACAAATGACCTAGACAGCATCCTTTTCCAAACAGAGATTTTTTTCACATTAACTAGATTTGGCACCCACTCTCCTTATCGAACCCTTCTCTACCATCATATTTTGCGAGAAATTCTCGCAGTCTCTCTCTCTCATTGTCTTCCTCCTCGTCTACTTCTTCGCCTTCCTCGCTAACTTCATCATCATCTCTAAAAATCTCTTCTAACGCTTGTTCGGTATTCAAACCCGCCGCCATTTTGAATATTCAAAGTCAGCACTCATGAAGTTTGCCGCTGTACAAAAGATATGGCGAACCCCGGCATTTTTGAGCGCGCGCGTGCCCTACGTGACATGTCATTTATATGTACACATTTATAGGAAACGTCAAATTTGAATTTGATGTATATATATATTATTAGCTGTATACATGTATACATGTAGTTCATCGCCTGCTTTCAACTTGCACGCATGTATTCCGTTACTACTGGACCCATGACGTCCTTATTATTTCAAGTAAAGGAATACTATAATTATTAATACTTATTAATGAAATCAGAAAGCTGTTTAAAGCTGACCAATGTTGCAAACTTTTATTAAATATATGCAACAAGTAATTATATATTACAACATACTTTTGAGCCTTCAATAAATATTTAACAAATAGAAAACGTTTCCCGTGTTTATATCAGGCTATGTAAACACGGGAAAACGTTTTCTATTTGTTTTATAAAATAACTGCAAGGATTTCTTTCGTAAAACTCCTTTATTTACGCGAGATTTTAGTGATCAAAATTTCAATTCTCCTGAAAAGCGTCAGAAATCGCCCATCATCCAATCAAATCTCACGAAAGAAATCAAAATGGCAAAATGGCAAACTTTTATCTGTGCTGTTTACTGTTTTGACACGAAAAACGATTTGAAGAATGCTATTTTCTGTTAGAAAATTACAGAAGAATGCTTGTTACACTTTGTTTTTGTATCCTGTGAACACGAAACACGAAGAAAAAGTGAGAAAAGCTGAGCCGAATCACGATCAATGGCGAAGAGTCCTCAAACTTTCTGAAATATTTGACAACTTGATGAATGGAGTACGAAGTCAGGTAGCCAAATATCTACAGTTTTTGTCGTATTTTTGAATATTTTCGTCGCTTTTCTCGACAAGAATGTATAAACGATGAACGTTTCTGAGACATTTCAAGATATTTTTTTCTCTTTGACATATTTTACTAGAGATATGAATGTTCTGTCGAACCCGCCGTGTAGCTACAAGAATCGCTCTGTTTTCACTCTTTTGTGAGTATAAATACGGCTATCTTTTCTTGATATTTTCAGTCGTACACTTGAGAAAATATATGTGTAGCTATATAACTTACAAAATGGTTAGTATGTGATTGAGAAAACTGAGCCGTTATATTTAGTCTTCTTTGTTATTGTGGACAAAAATAATTGGACGATTCGTCGAGTTTCTTGCCCGCCGTGTTTGAACTTGAAGCTCAATTCTTGCAAAATTACTCAATCTTCGGTTGAAAATCATCAAAATCCATCTACATAGAACTTGAACTTAACTAAACAAGAAAAACTGTGATTCTACGGCTTTTGTTTAGTAAATAAAACATGTTTGACAACAGAAAAAAATACATTTGTGGTCAGTTATTTTTACAATCAAATCCACTGCATCGCTTCATAGTCCAGTCATTCTATGAAAAAATAGGGGTCAACCCACCACTAATTGCAACAGAAGGTATCTCAACGGTTTTGGGTTCAGAAATACTTCATGTATAACATATCAAAAGTCCTACAAAATCCTAATAGGGGAAAACGCTGAAAATCGGGGTTGTTGATGAAGAGTTCACCAGTAATTTTTCACGGCATGAAAACGAGGCTCTGCTAAGTACCTCTTGAAGTTTGAAGGTATTTCGAGTTGAGTAAGTAGAAAAAACTGGCTATTTACATTAATTGATAAAAACAGTAATATGCAGTAATAATGTAATAATACAAATCCGTGTAATTATCTAACTTACTTTTATTAATTCAGCGGAAATCGAGATATATTTTTTATACTGAAGAGTACCTACAGTAATTGTATAGTAAACTTTGTTTTTCCTTGTGATTAGTTTGTGAGCTATATATATATATTTAAATCATGGCTGATTTATTAGAATATAAACTTTAGAAGTTAATCAGAACTGTACAGAAACAATATTTAGTAAAGAATTACAAATAAACTTAAAAGCATGCCGCAAAACAAGAGTCTGGAGTTTGTTGCGACATGTCTATTTTGTCGATTTCCCGCCGTAAAACATGAGTGAGATCTACAACAGCATTATCAATCAACCCTAAATAATATGGTCATCGTTTTCCCGGCTTTAAACACATTATTTGCAGGTAAGCATTGGATATCGCTTAGTCTATAAAATAATAATCACTTTGAGCAACCATGAACGGAGTACACGGAGACAGTTCCGTCAATGTCGATAACGCTCGTGAAATTGGAGAGAAGATCATTGCATCCATGACTGGACGGTCAGCTATATAGGTATGTGCCCCCCGAATAGGGTATGGTTTTTGAACCTCCAGATCCTTAAATTGGGTACCATATTTAGATTTTTCACCATAAAATAAAATATTCGATCTTTAATTTGGGTACACTATTTTTATTTTGACTAAAATATCCGCTTAGTGTAACAGCCAGCGTATGTACTTCTGATATTAGCGATTTCTAAAGGAATAGTATTAACTTTTCCTTAAATTGGGTCTATATTTCAGTGACAAATCCTTGGAAAGGGTATGAATTTTCCAATTCTTCATCCTTAAATAGGGTCAGGGTTTCGACATGCTGGGGGCACACCCCTATCCTAAATTTCCAGGAGTAATGGAAATGTTGAGTGACAGTCTATGTCACAGCCAGTGTGAGACGCGCCATGCAGAAAGCGATGCCGATCTCCTTATTGTCAAGACAGCTGTAGAGTCAGCGCAAACAAGAATGACCATACTCGTTGCAGACGATACAGACCTCCTTATCCTTCTTTTGTTCTACGTCGATCCTGATGGCTATAACCTGTTCTTTATTCCTGAGCCCAAGACCAATTCCTTACGTCGTCGCGTATTTAAGAGCATACAAGCCCAGCTAGGGAAAGAGCCTTGCCGTAACATCCTTTTCATCCACGCTGTTCTAGGCTGCGACACCACATCTCGCGCACATGGAATCGGGAAAGGATCAGCCCTGAAGAAGTTTATCACGTCCGCTCATTTCCGCGAGCAAGCAGAGGTGTTTAATGGCATTGTAACAAAAGAGGCTATCGAAACGGCAGGGCATAATGCTCTAGTGATCTTCTATAACGGGAAGCCAGGAAGCCAGCTCGATGACATCCGGCATCAACGCTACAACCTGTTCTTTATTCCTGAGCCCTAAAGATAAAAACCTATCGAAACGCGCGTATTTTTTATCTTTAGATTTTTATGATTGTATATAGAAGACGAATACATATAAATAGCTTAGTTTAATTAGGATTACTTTTTAAAATAGCTTTAGGATTAGTTAAATAAATGTAAAGCGCTATTGGACTGTTAGGAAATAGCGCTATATAAATAAATTATTATTATTATTATTATTAACGCTACAAAGAAAAACTGGCAACAAGAACAACCCATATTCAACATAACAACCTCCCACCCACATCGGCTGCAGCGAAATACCACAGTTACCGGGTGTACGCCCAAATCCTGCAATGGAAAGGGAATGACGTGGATGTTGAAGGGTGGGGCTGTAAGGTGAGAGATGGGCAGGTTATCCCGGTGATGACAGATAATATGCCACCAGCGCCAGAGAGCCTACTACAAATAGTGAGGTGCAACTGTGCATCCGGATGTAGCACGATGCGATGTTCCTGCCGCAAGCACAGCCTAGAATGTTCGCCAGCTTGTGGCCAGTGCAAAGGCTCTAGCTGCACAAACTCCTCTGTCCTGACTGAATAAAATGACAGTGACGACGAGTAGAAGTCTGTGAAGCCTCCGTATCACGATTCTCAAAATGTGACGTTTTTCTCATATTTTACTAGTATCACACCCGAAAAGAAATGTGGTACATTTTGCACGTATGCATGAAATTGTCATGAGTCTGATGTTTGTTGATGCACCATGACCACAAGTAAGTTAATCATAAGAATAAAACAAACAATTCTTCTATTCTAATTATTAATGTCTTTTGAGCTTTTGGGTATTAATGTGACACTCGTATAAGAGTATTTATATAGCGCATCCTGGAACTTCGATGGGCTTTACAATAAGAAAAAGAACTAAAAACTAGTGGATTATAAAAAATAAAATAAAAATGCATGGGCTTATACGCGAATCCGGCCGGTCACACGATTGCATGTATCAGTGTTAACTGATTAAATGGCCTATTAGTTGTATCACTCTTAATACAAATCCATTCAAATTCGGGAAATTTTAATGTTTTAACGAGCAAAATAAATTACTTCCGGTTTCAGCCTCGTTTTCATGCTGCAGCATAGATCGAGTAGCAATTATGTCAATTTTGAGGGCTGTCCCGTGCAGGACTTTAGTAGGACTTTTAGTATGTTAATCAAAGCAGTTGTCTGAGCTATATGTTGAAGAGAAACCTTCTGTTGCAATTAGTGGTGGGTTAAACCACAGAATGACTGGACTATCAAGGTTGTTCAAGGTCATGAACCATGTTTATGTGCTCCTATATCACAATCAGAGCGCGCGTTATATATATGTTATTTTATAAAAATATATTGTATGATATGTAAGATATATATTATAAAATTGAAATAATTATGCAATTTTCCATCTCACCTTTCTTTATATTATATATCTTTTCTACATTACCTTGTATAAATATTCAATAATTTGTGAATTAAAGAATAATTTTATGAATAAATAAGAACTGTAATAGAAAATCTAGATGTATTATTATAAGTAATACCATGGCACTGAGGGATATTAGTGATTAAATGTCCCCGAAGCCGAGGGAAGTTTAGTGAAAGAGTCTTGATTAGACTGTACTCTGGGGAATGCTTCATGTTGCACATCTTTGTTTCATTTACACAATAAAAGAGTATAAATTAGTTATAGTAAGGAGTACCTGAAGGTAAACAGATCAGAAATGGCGGAAGGTCGGTTTACTTTTATGAGAGATGACGAAGTGGAGCAAGTAAGAGAGAATACGGTTCCTCAAAATACTAAAAAGCACATACAGAAAAAAGAGGAAAGTGACAACTCATTGTGTGAACAAATAACAGAAATAGGTCTAATCAAATATCCTTTGATTCGACTTTTGTGCATTTCCTTCTATTGCGCATGCGTTAACGATGTTGTGGATATCAAAATACCACTGTATTTTGAGCTTCACACATCCCACACGTCTTGAATGCTCGAGTCGTCATAAGTAGAGGAGCGATTAAATACTATTTGGTTTGCTCTTGGGTCCCAATGATTGTGTGTACACCTGGTGTATATGAGGGACTGACTTGCATCCTCATGCATAGTAATGAGGGATATTTAGTCTAAATGTCCCTCATGAATATAATCATGAGGGACATTTAGTCTAAATTTCCCTCATGATTGTATTCATGAGGGACATTTAGTCTAAATTTCCCTCATGATTGTATTCATGAGGGAGATTTAGTCTAAATTTCCCTCATTACTATGCATGAGCGATGCTTGACTTAGAGCTTTCGCGAGGGATGTTCGATGTTAAATGTCCCTCGTGGAACAATGAAAACCGAGGTGATCATGGTATTACTACTATAATTATAATATAACTGCATGTATTTCTAAAATTTACAGCCTGTATAAAACATTTTCATCAGAAATACAAAAAGGAACTCCTATAGAATTTGGTCAAAATACCAAAGCATGGTTACAAAATTTTTCAAGCATCACCATGTGAAGGTCTGTTTACATGAGAGAGGGATAACACTAGTTAGCGCTAGGATCTTCCTATCATATAGGGACATGCAACTTTACATTGCGTTTACATGATAAAATATGCCAACATACATTGGATGCATTACTGGTTGTGTTAGTAGGTTCGTTTACCAAATTGATGAAGTGCTCAAGTAGGTGATTACAATCCTAGCACTAGAGTTATCTCTTCTTGTTTCATTTACATGATGAAAAGTTAACCCTAGTAGTAGGATCATCCTATCTGCGAGACAGGATGACCCTAGTGCTAGGATGATCCTAGTACCCGAAAGAAATCCATCCCGGCCCATGTAAACATAAAGCAATATATATATAGCCGCTAGGTTGATTCGCCTGCTAGGAAGATCCTAGAGCTAGGGTTATCTCTCCCTCATGTCAACAGATAGGCCCTTTAATAACCTATTAGGATTATAAAGTGTGTTGCTAGCTATAATTTACAGCCAAGATAGACATACATGCATGTGTCTATGTTTTATCTGCACATTTCCTTCTTTTTAAGTAGCTCAGTGAGTGTATTTATCATGGCCATGTTCATTGCTTGTTGCTGCTGCTGGTATTGTTGTTGCTGTTGCTGGAACTGTTGCTGCTGTGTAAGAAGAATAGCTTGAAATTGTTGTTGTTGACGCATCTCTTCGGTCCTCAGGTCCAGTTCCTTTTGTCTGTCTAGCTTTTGTTGAAGATGCTCCTCTCTTTTTGATGCTATGCTTTGCTCCATGACCTCAATTAAGCTGGTCTGGCTTTTCCTCTTTCTGGATGCGGTAGTCGGTGTGGTACCATCTGATTCATCTGAATCATCGGTGCTATTTCGTTTTTTTGTTGCACCCAATTTCTCTGTTGCTCTCTTCCTCATCTCTTCAGCTGTTGCTTTTTCGCTCGACTCTTTCCCCTGTCTCTCCTCCTCCCAATCCACTATCAGTTCATTGATAATAATAATAATAATAACTTATAAAGCGCTTATACATTGAGATATGTTAAGGCCTTGTGTATGTCATCATACTCGACTTCTACACCACTAGCCCTCATCTCTCGTTTCTCTTGTTTGAAGTCTCTCGTTTCTCTTGTTTGAAGTCTTGATACAGTTTGTTAAACCTTTCCCTCGCCGATCTTTTCGTTATTTTCATTCCGCTATCATTCAAATGTTCTGCGATCTTGGTCCATGCAGACCCTCTCTCTTTCGAGCCTGATCGGTATTTATGAGGCTGTTCGACAAGGATTTCCCTTAGAAGCAACTCCTCGTGCTATCTTTTCCAAATAAAAAGTTCTCGTTTTGCCATGGCTACAAAGAAACCAAGTGTCAGTATTACAAAGTCACTGTTAGCTGACGTTACTCGCTTTATTTTTCCGTATGTTCCTCTATCATAGTTTTTCTTCTTCTTGGAATTAAATTGCTTCTTTATTAATTTCTCGATATCTTTCTCGAGTGGTATACGTGCACGTTGGCTTTCTTCATATCTTGTTTGTTTCCATCGCAAAAACCATGAAAATAAATATACCCGCATTTGTAATAACATAGGCAGAGCGGAAAAACGTTTCATAGCCTCTTCTAATAAGGACACCTATAGGTTGTTAAGCTCAATATTTTGTATACAAGCCCTTTTATGCTCAAATAACAAAATGTCAAATGCCATCAAAATTCGGTGAATGTATATCAGAGATATAAGGCCTTGTACTTTGGGAGAGGTGATATTTTGATCAGCAGAAAAACCATCGTTTTCGTAAATATCTCCGAGAAGCTTTACTGTAACTTAATAAGATTTTGCCACAAGTTTTGAGTAATGGTAGCACAAATGTATCAATTGCAGTTTTTGAAAACTGTATGAAAACAGCAGCTTTGCAGTTTTTCCGCTATGTCAATAACATATAACTTTAACACAGCTTTTAACGGGTAAATGAAGGTTACCTTTATTGACTTTTGGAAAATCTGGAATAAGTATTAAATACAAAAACTCACCTTTGAAATCTCGTACTCAAGACGACGACTTTTAGCCAAAACTGCGTTGTTGACGAGCGAAGGACGACAAGTTTCAAGCTTGTGTGACAGTGTCACGGACAATACGCATGCGCAGTGTGCGCGCTAGTAAACTCATACTCGTTCTATACTTGACAGTGCTTTTTCACAGCTTCTCAGTGTCAAACAACTGAATGATGATACCGTTAATCTATATTGTAACTACATTAGCGGAGCCTATGAGATCCCTGATCCTATGAGATCTCTTGATAGACAAGACGGACAAATAGTCATCCCACCGCCCTACCAGAAGTATATTAGAAACAAGAGGATCAATGAAGTCGAAAATATTATTATTCCTGTCTACATGACACAACTAAGACATTGGCTACTGATAATGCTTTGAATGGTTGAAATATCTATTGTAGCATACGATTCCCTTGACTAGAACATAAGTAGTTATGAAACAATATTTAACAAAATTAAGTCCAAGTTCATTTAAAAGGAGTCCTGATGACTACCTAGCAGTTGCTCTGAGACCAAACAGCTGGAAGGAACCAATTGAAAGCACCCCAAAGCAAACTAATGACATTGATTGTGGAGATTTTATGTGTTTAAACCAAAAAAAGCATTCCAGTCAAAATTTGCGAGTTCACTTGATCCTTCCAAAGAACAACACCGAGTAACCACGGTGGGCAAAAATGCACCCAAAACCGCTAAGGTAATCTACTTCTACAGTTTCCATCCAATCAAAATGAAACTTGGCAACGTTACAGTACATGGCAAGACCACTAATTTGTTCTTTTTTGTTTTTTATGATTTTTGGCGGGAAAATGAACACGGCAACAAATTTTCAAATTCAAAAATACATTAACATGATCATTGCAATCGTAAGGGCATGTAAAATGAGAAATATAACCGAAATAATATCTGAGATATCATTATTCAATCCAGAGATATGAAATCTGAAATTTCCGCCATTTTGTGCTATTTTTAGTAACAAAATGGCCTGGACTTAGAACTGGAAGAGGAAAACAATAAAAATAAATCAAAGAAAAAAACAAAAGGGTGGAAACATTGTACATATTAATTATTATCATATGACCCGGATGGCCCCGCTCGCATGCTCTTAATAAAATGTTAATGAGAGCCAGCCTGTTCACAGGACGAAATAACAGATTTCATGTTCTTTAATGAATAATTAAAGATAAAGGAAAGTTGTTTGTAAACTTTAATAAAATTTAATTGTCTACTTAAAGTTTGTAAAGGTTAGGTAAGTCTTTAATGTACGTTTAATTGGCCTTTAGTGGTCATTAAAGGTGCATCGCATTTCATGTTCTTTAATGGACAATTAAAGTGTATATCACCTGAAATTTTTTGTTATTTCTATGAAAAGTCTTAGATAAGTAGAAAATAATTTTAAAAGTTTGGAACGAAAATCACAACATTATCATCGTATTTTTGGCTCGCAAAGTCCGTAAAAGAGCTAGATTTGGGCTTCCTGTGCAAATAATTTCGGGAAAGGAAGTAAGAATGGGTCGAGCATTCTGTGACGTCATCTCAGTGATGAGCTGATTCAGTTTCTGGTCGAGTAAATTTTAAAAACTAGTAGTCTTGTTCTTGTTTTACGAAAATGCCTGATCGTTGTGTAGTTTATAACTGCGACAATGAAGCCAGTCTACAGAAGAACATCTCATTACACAGAATTCCGTATTTCGAAGATCAGCGGCCCGAAGCTAAAGCGAGGAGAAAGACATGGGTTGATTTTGTTCTGCGGTATCGCGATAAATGGAAAGTCACAAAAAACTCGGTGATCTGCTCCGAGCACTTTCGGCCTGAGGATTACTGCAATATGTTTTCTAAATTGGAAGGGTAAACAGCAGCTATTCGTCCTCGGCTCAAGCGTGATAGCGTGGGTATTTGTGTAGTACCATCAATCCACAAGCCAAAAGAGGTCACGACAATGTCTGCACGATCACGTCGTATGGTAAGCAAAGTTGTGATCGAGCTAATCTGTAGTTTCATCATGGATAGTTATTGCTCTTTTTTACCCCTAGGTGCTGAAAGATACCATTTCTGCCATAAAAACTGACGAACTTGGCCTGAGTAATTCTAAAGCGGGAGATCAAGCTGTTGGGTCGAGTGATGATCAAAACCATCGAGATTGATGTGGGGGATCGAAGTCTTAGGAGTTTTGAAATATATATTTATATATATTTTTATTTTTGAAATATAAATTTTACAATTCAATGTGGCAAAACAAGAAAATAAAATGACAATTTTTAAATAATTATATGGTTAGACTTAATACACGTCTTCAGATCCACTTTGACTGTACTTCTTTCCGTTCAATCGTCTAAATTTATCAGCTGCAAGCCTCAAAGTCCATTCATTGAGACATACAGCATCGAAACCTGGGTGTTGTGTAATGCATGGCGGTATAGTCTCGACCATCTTGTGGACACGTTCGTTGTTAAGAGCCTCGACACACTGCTCGATTTCTTGACAACAACAACACTCTTTGGCGCTCTGAAGATATGTGATCTCGCACTTTCCACATTGGCACCTGAAATAAAATAGAGGAGATATAAAGGACTACATAGAGGTTAGCACACGTACTTGTTGAGCAGATTTCATATGCTTGTGGTACTTTCGTGACTACAAATGTAGGCCTGTGTATGAGTGAAGTAAAAAGTCACGGCATGGCACGTCCGTGCCGTGACTTCTTTATACAGCGAATGTAAAACGATTCAACAGTTAATAGGCTCCTTACCACGAACTAACAGCTTCATCTCCATCGAGACGTCTTTGAAGTTCATGAACTCGTTCTTCTTCCTGTTCTTTTTCGTCATAAAATTCGGAAAGCCAGTCTTCGTCAGCGAGAGGTTCATCTGAATATGGATGGTATGAATGATAGGCACCTACCATGTAGGTGTTGGAGATCTTCAGCCACAAGAGAATTTATATCCTCGCTCTCCAGTACGTAATTTTGTTGGAAATTGACTTCAGAGTCAACTTCGCTTTGTTCTGAGAGAGAAATATCGCTATCGCTCGACATATTCAGGGAAAACTAAACCAACTGAAACCAACTACAAGTAGACTCTCGTGAACTCTCGTGTGTTTCTTTGTTGACCAAGAGAAGTGATCCCTGCGATGACGTCACGAGCCAGTCGTACCAGTCCTCTTTGTAAGCTCGGAAATTTGGCTCTTTTACGAACTTTGGGAGCCAAAAATACGATGATAATGTTGTGATTTTCGTTCCAAACTTTTAAAATTATTTTCTACTTATCTAAGACTTTTCATAGAAATAACAAAAAATTTCAGGTGATATACACTTTAAAGATAAAGGAAAGTTGTTTGTAAACTTTAATGGCATTTAATTATGCACATAAAGTACGTAAAGTTTAGAGAAGCCTTTAATATACCTTTTAATTTGCTTTTAATTGAAATAAAGTTATGTAAACCTTGTAATGAATTTCAGCCTACATGCTAATTATTCAGAATAAAGTTTATTTATTTTATGAACAATTTACATTATAATTATTTATATATATTATTTATCACCTAAAACCGAAGTTATTAGGAATTTCAGAGGCATGAACGACACCCAAACCCAGTAAACAGCGGGCCGAGGGCATAAACTTACTTGCTACCGCAGGCTTCCTGTGGCAAGTGCTGTTTGTTGTTGCTCAGCAACGTACTGAGCGTAAATCGATCGGAATTGCGAAATCACAACACATGCATCACTTCATTTATTTGTGCAACCTCGTATTTTTGATGGCACGAAACGAAGAAGAAAGCAATGGCTATATATATTGCAATCACTGTGACGACTTTGTGTCACGGTCGACCTTTGAAAGACACGAAAGGAAAGATTTTCAGCAAGCGTACATAACAGATCTAGAAATATAATTATACCAAGTTCCGGAAGTTCATCCAGCGAAGACGAAGGTCAGTTCTGGTTATACTCGTGTTCCGTATTCATTTTCTCACTGCTACTATTAAAGAAGTGTCAAAAATTGATCAAAACAAAACATTGACCGATGTTAACTTTTGTAATATCACATTTAGATGCTGTGTTACCTGATGAAGAACCTTCGACAAATAACCAGGCAGAATAGCTACATGTACAAGAGCCTCAAGAGGTAAACTTAAATTATAAATATTGTGTTCAATGTCAAAACTATGCATGCCATTTTATTTAATACATGCCCTAGCCTGCTTCAGTTAACCCCATTCAGATCCTCAAACAAGCACCCCCCTTGAATTAGCACCCCTGCTGTGATTGGAATGTAAATACCCCCACCCCCTCAAGTATATCAGTATAGCCATATATCGGGTGCATTATGGGTAATACTATTTTAGAGTTTTTTTCACAAAATTTGCAGCAGACGTGACTTACAAACAACAAACTAGAGACTAAATTACATAACATTCTAGAGTTTCACCAACGTTTCTTGCGTGAAACTTCATTTAGGGGACTTTTTCAATTACCCATAATGCACCTGATATACTGATATACTTGATTTACAGAATATTTGCAAAGGGCTGTATATAATAATATATATAAGAAATATAAAAATATAAGAAATATATATAAATTATTTATTAATTCTTTTTTTTTCAATGACAGGTGGTTGGTGAATCACTGAATGAATCATTGACATGCAGTTCAGACAACTACACTGACACTGACAGTAATACAGAACACAGTGACAGCAATTCAAAATCTGATGAAGAAGCTGAGGAAGTCTGGGATGGCGTGTTACCAGAAAGTTTAAATAATGATATTGGAAATCCTCCACCAATACCTGAAGCTAGAACACAGCAAACTAAAACACAGAAAGTTAATTCTTTGATATTCTGGTTTGTTTATTTCCTATTCATTTGGCAAGTGACATGTCATATCAGTGATAATGGAATGGCTTGGTTTTTAAGATTCTTTATCCAATGGTTGAAAGTCCTAAATGTTGAAGTTTCAAATGAATTCTTGGATCAGATAGTGATTGCCTTTCCAGGATCGCTGTACCTCATAAGGAAGATATTGCATTTGGATAGGGATGATTTTAACAAGTTTGTGGTTTGTGAAAAATGCACCAAGCTTTACAGATATGATGACTGCTTATCCGTTGTTAACAACCAACAAGTCCCCAAAAAATGCACAAACACATTCTACCTCAGAGGAAAGAAAAACATCTGCAATTCTGCCCTTTTAACAAAAGTTACTCATACAAATGGAAAGGTTTGGTATTATCCTATAAAATATTACTGCTGTAATAGTATTATAGATGATCTTGAAAAGCTACTTCTGAGGAACAACTTTGCTGCTAGTTGCGAGTTATGGAGGGAGAGACACATGGAAGATGGTATGCTAGCTGATGTCTATGATGGAAAATTATGGAAAGAGTTTCAGACAGTCAATGGAATAGATTTCTTAAAGAATCGACGCAATTATGGATTTATGTTGAATTTTGACTTTTTCCAACCTATGAAACACCGTAAGGACTATTCTGTTGGTTTTTTTTATTTAGCACTTCTTAATCTACCAAGAGTCGAACGCTTCAAGTGGAAAAACGTAATAGTTATTGGAATTGTGCCATCTTTTGACCGTGAGCCCAAAAACCTCAATGAATTTCTAGAACCAGCAGTTTGTGAGCTTAAAGCCCTATGGAAAGGTGTCAAACTAAAGTCAAGCTTGAGTAGGTTCCCTCTAACATTCAGAGCTGCTGTTATGGCCACATCATCTGATATTCCAGCAAGTAGGAAGTTATGTGGATTTTAAAAAGAGCCACTCTGCAATACTAGGCTGCTCAAGATGTCTAAAGGAATTTCCTGGGAGTTTCGGTGAAAAGAGAGATTACTCTGGTTTTGAAAGAAATTTGTGGAAGTTACGGACACATCGAGACCACCGAAAACAAGCATTAAAGATGAAGCAATGCAAAACAAAAGCAAAACACAACCTACTTGGGAAACAAAATGGAATCAGCCATTACAGTGTTCTTCTTGAACTAGAGTACTTGGACATAATACGTTTTTGTACAATAGATCCGATGCACAACCTTTTTCTGGGTACTGCAAAAAAAATGTTCCATATATGGATGGATCATAAACTATTTTCAAAACTGCAACTTAAGGAAATTGAAAATCGTATTAAATCAATTGAAGTACCAAGCGATTTAGGAAGAATTCCAATGAACATAGAAACCAATTCTGGATCATATACAGCTGAACAATGGAAGAATTGGACACTCATATACTCCATATTTTGCCTGAAAGATATATTACCTGAAACTCACTTAGATGTTGGCAAACATTTGTTTTGGCATGCAAACACATGAGCCAATCAGTAATTTATAGAACTGATCTTGAAATTGCAGACGCATTGATGTTAAAATTCTGCAAGGCCGTGGAGCATTTATATGGTAAAGAAGCTGTAACTCCTAATATGCATCTACATCTTCATCTCAAAGAAGTAATTATTGACCATGGTCCCATACCAAGCTTTTGGTGTTTCAGCTTCGAACGCTTTAATGGGATCCTTGGGAGCATAAAAACGAACAACAGATCAGTGGAGTTGCAATTGATGAGAAAATTGTTAACACAAGACAACTAGAAGAAGTTAACGCACCACCACATTTCAAAGAGTACTTTGTTTCTTTGTGTTCCCCAATAGAGAATGAAGAAACTGAACATTGTAATGATATAACTGGCAAGATCTGGGATTCACATTATGAATTTCAGAAAATTTGCACCAAATTACCTTTACATGAGATAGATTGGAAGAACTACTCAGCCATGTCACCACCCTCATCATACAAAATCATTCATTTTGATTCGGAATACTTAAATTTGCTTTTGGAAGTATACAAGGTAATGTACCCTAACAATGGAATTCAAATGATCCACCTTGCTGACATTATCCATAAATTTGGTTCAATTACCAGTGGACATACAAATTTTGGATCAAATATGCAGCCAAGGCGAATTCGTTCTAGCAGGATTCTGGCCTCTTGGACAGACGGTCAGGGTCACATACTTAAAGACTCTTTTTCCCTGTCAGCTGGGGATGTTAACTTTTACTTTAGTCATTCTTTGAAGCTTGATTCAATATATGTAACCCATTACTTTGCTTGTGCAAGATGGTACATACATGATGACATGTCAGACAGATATGGGAACCCATTCAAGATGTGGAATAAAAACTACCAATTAAGAGGTCCATCAGCATTCATGCCTATCCAAAGGATTCATTCTAGATGTGCTTACACAGAACTTCAAATGGGAAACTTAAAAGTTGTTACATGTCCAATACTGAGAAATGTATATTTTTAGGGCAATCAATGATGCATCAATATCAGTGACAGGATTGAGTCTCAGTACACCATAATAGAGTAATGTTATAATTGATGCAGTCACTCGCTGCAGTGATATATAGTCAGCTCTAAGATTATCATGTCAATGAGTCACTCTGCTGAATATATAAGCAGCTTAAATATCTTCACACAATTATAACTTGCTTTATTAGAGTACTGCATGTACATACTAAGTCTTGCTGCTGCTTATCTGTATCATGCATCGAAATAAGTCAGTCAAATAGTACATTGACAGTATTGAGTCTCAGTCAACTTACTATGGTCACTACAGAGCAGTGTTATATTATTATAATTAACAAGCTGTGTGTATTACAATGAGCTATTTTACTATAACAGATGAGTGTAATCTCGCAATCTGATTGGCTCTCAGCCATTGTCAATAAGAGTACAGACACATAGAATGACGAATCGCAAGCGCACGGAGCCAGGGCGTGCTTGAAACAGTTTTTATTTCAATCATTTTCCTTGTTTTGATGTTTTTTTGACTTTGCCCTTGTAAAAAAAAAGGCAGATGGTTTTGAGTTGTCTGTACTCTTAACACACACTTGACATCATAAAATGTTCAAAACCCAAGTGCAATCACTTTTAGACCCTAACAGTGTATTTATGGTGTCAGATTATCTGGACAACTTAATTTTGATGTCATCAAGGGTTGGTCTCACATTGGGGTTATCATTCATGCATTCTTTTACTATATTACTCAACTGTTCATATTTGTGATACTTTGTACAAACATTAGCCAATAGCACACCAAGAGAATAAATGTCACTCTTAGATGACTGTTTCTGCATACCTTTTATCAGCTCCTGAGCAATATGACAGTGTCTTTGCCGATAAATATCCTGTTCTTTTTTACTGAGGCAATAATGCTTTGCATCTTGTGTTTTTCTAGATTTTCCAAAATCAATGATAATAGGATGGAATAGAATATTATACTGTGTAATAATAACATTGTCCCCCTTGATATCGTTGTGTAAAAACCCAATAGAATGAACAAAAGCAAGGGCATCTACTATCTCCCCAAACATCCTGGCCAATTCAGACAGCCCTGTCCACAAATATTTATTTACCGCACTTGTAAGAGTAACACACTTTCCATCAATACCATGGAATTGTGTTATCATGATAAAGGGATGATCAACAAGGCATACTCCTAGAAGTAGAGGCAAACCTATAAACAAATAATATTCAGACAAGTTATTGCCATGATGTACATGTATATTTATATTATTATTTATTATTATTTTATTGATGATTGTATTTTATATTTTAATGTTATTATAATGTGTGCTTTTTATGTTAATTACACAATATAAATTACCATTATTATTGTTTTCATGCTTTCGTCATGATTGGCTGATTCGCTGTTGTAAATATGGTTTCATTCTCCCCCCCCCCCCCCCCCCCCCCCCCCCCCCCCCCCCCCCCCCCCCCCCCCCCCCCTTTCCTTTGGGACTGACTTGAGTATTTTGGCACCCACTGTTATACAAGCATCAAGAGTTCCAGACTTCCGGTACGCGCGCAATGCATTGTGAGATTATTACAAAGGAAAAGTGAGCACCAGGTGAGCAAAAACATAGCTTGGGCTCCCTGTGTCCAGAATTGGTGCTCACTTTTCCTTTGTAATAACACCGGAAGTCTGGAACTCTTGATGCTTGTATGCTTGCCAGTGACGGTCACATGATAATGAGATCATAATGGCTGAACAATCGATGAATTAAATATAAAGATTCATACATGTAGCATGACAACCAGCAACCGGCTGCTGTGCGTGCTCCCTTGGTATGAGGTACATTGTGTATGGTGACTAACAAAATATTATTTTTACAGTAAAACCTGTGTACACTGACTGGTCAGTGTAAACAAAATATGTATGTTGTAATAATAGTACCAACTGATTGACAGCTTGTACATGTACTGTATTTTTCACTTAGAACTAAGTGTAAACAGACATATCAAAGAATGTGTATTGAATTGTAAAAATTTCAATGTACTGGATATATCATTATTTTGTATGCATGTACATGTGTAGCCTGGGGTGTATGCTTTAAATTAGCATAGCATTCATTATCAAATAAATGGTTTAATATTTTGCTAAATTTTAAAAGTTCTTCACATGTGGAATGAGCTACAACTGTTAGGGACGCTTTCATTTGTCAAAGTTGAGAGCTAATCATAGGTCGGAAGACAAATGATAATAAATGTATGGTAATCAGACTTACCAGGGTGATCAAATTTGTTTATAACTGAAGCCTCCCAAAGTACATCAGATTCCTTGACTGAACTTCTGAAATACTTGGCTGCTACAGGGATGTCTCTGTAATTCATTTTCCTGCATTTGCCAAAAGCACCTTTTCCAAGCCAAAAAGAGTTCTTCTTTTCAAGATTTGTTCTGTTGATTCTTCTAATCTCCCTAAGGGAACAAGTGAAATATATTTCATTGAATTACAAGTGAAATATATACATTGAATTTATTTATTTAATTATCTACAATATATTTTCCCCATATTATGAATTATAAATATACCGCGGTAATAAGCCCCAGACTTATATGACTTCATAATGGTTTTGTGGTGCCCTTTATAATCGGAGATTCTACAGTATATTATATTTATGGACTTTTTAAATTTAAATTTATTTTAATTAGTTCATCTTATTTATATACACCTAATTGCAGAAAGGTTGTCCACCTCGGAAAAGCACATTTACACATTTGCACATTTACACATTTGCACTTTTACAAGCGCTGAAATACAACTATCCACCTGAAATCTTCTGTATAAGGCCGCGGCATTCTTATGGCAGTATACTTCTACTGAATCTATTGACTCTGGGTTCCACTTGCGCAAAACAAATATACACGTGATGTTGCGAATGTGCAAATGTGTAAATGTGCAAATGTGTAAATGTGCTTTTCCGAGGTGGACAACCTTTCTGCAATTAGGTGTATATTCCTTTTTAGTAGTCTATAAGGTTTACATGTACATGTACATGTAGGTTAGTGTCCACAGTTAGTGGTTTGTAACTGCTATCAGATTTGACACTGAAATAAATAATAATAACAATGATACACAAAGTCATGCACAGTGTGTATTACATGTAAGACTTAAGTTATATAACTTAGAGTGATTGCAATAAACCTGTGAAATAAAAATTAGATGCTAGTGTGTAATAGTCAAGTAGTCTCAAAAGAAAACAATGGAAATACATGTAAAGTCTACTAGTGTCTATTAGTCTACTAAATGTTTCACAGGTTTATTGCAATCACTCTAATAGGTGGAGTACAAACACTAAAACCGTGCAACATAAATAGTACTACATGTATTTAGTACTAAATAGTGATATCTCTATAGAGTGATTCCAATAAACCTGGGCACTAATAATTAGCTGTCAGTGTTTATTAGATGCAAAAGAAACAAAAGAAAACAAAAGAGTTAGTGTCTAATAGTGTGTAATGGTGTAGTTAGTAATGCCCAGGTTTATTGGAATCACTCTATTGTTTTCTATTGTTTTAAAATTAGTACTATTTAGTGTAAAACGTTGCACGGTTTTAAATAGTGTCTGTACTCTGAGTGATTTTACTTATAAACCCGTGAAACAAAATGTAATGACTAATAGTAATACATGAGTAATAGTGTAGGGTGACGGTCTGTACCTTGATGATGACTGATGATTAGACTGAATGTTGCCCTGCTCCATGCATTTATTCCAATAGAATGCAGATATTTTTCTCTCCATTCGATAATCGGCTTTAGAAATTTGGAGACTGCATTCGAGACGATGTATTTCTTCTTTAAAATGTCCAGATATTTTCTCGACATTCTCTTTGCATCGTTCATCCTTCGATAGGTTTCGACGTCTTTCACGCTTTTCTTTGTTTCTCTTTATCCTCTTTCTTCGTAGACTTCCTATGCTTCGTTTACGTTTGTTGGAGGCCTGTTCTTGCTGTTTTGACTCGGCGACCATTCCATTTGGTAACCCATTGTCAGCAAGCTCTTCCATTTGGAAGTACTCGCACAATGTGCCACACAGAACTACAAATGTGTAATTTAGCAGCTTGATCACCCAGGAATAATGTCGCTTTATCAATTCTACTACTGCCACGATATTCGTATGGAATCTTCGATCTCTTCGAGTTGCTTGTTGGCGGGTAAATAAATCAATTTCGGCGGGAATTCATCAGTAATATGAGAGTTGTCGTCTCCTATTTCATTCTGCTGGTCGCTGATTGCTCAGTTCATTGTTATTTACACTGATTTGAGTTTTGGCGGTATTCATTCGGCTTCAGATTTTGTGGTGTCGAGTACTTCGTTGCAGCTATTGAACACGTCTATTTTTTTTCTTCAAAGAAAAGAGTATTCTACAGTATTTTACAAATTCCAAGTAGTGATGGCGACTCAAAATCAAGGAAGCGCCGCTTTGAATCATCCAGTTCCACAGAATTACGATGAATGTGTTGTTCTTCTTGAAGAACTAAAAGACTTGAATGAAGACCTTCGCAAAGAAAACTCCAATATGAGGGAAGAAAATCGACGAAGAAGTGAGCAGAGCGTACAAGTCCTTGATAGAATTGAACGAAGGCTTGCTGAAACAGCTGAAAGTGAAGCACGTCGACCGCCGGTTCGAAGAGGCCGCCCTCGTCAAAAGCCACAGAATCTTCCGATTCCTGCCACATGTCGAGTAAGTAGTTTCAGACCTTCAAGGTGAAGTTTCAAGTGATTCGTTTCAACAGGAATTCACTTATTACCGTCTCTGGTTTGAGAAAATATGGCCGTTTAATTCCATAATAATATTACGTTTGGGCGCTAACTTTTGGCGCCCAAAATTATTATAACCGCTGTCCAAAAAAACATAGCTTCTTGAACTCGCCACAGGAAACCCATGTCTCAAGTAATCATGTTGTTTTTGTTGCAGAGGTCCGTGCGAAAATTGTACAAGTCTCTGTTAAATATAAAGATGACTTTAATGTTTTTTTTATTAATGAAGCGTAAGTAGAAACTTGTATTATTTCACGTGAAAAACTTTTTGAAATTATTGTTAACTTTTATATTGCCACTCTATATCTTCAGAGAAGATTCAGACAACAACACTGCGATCATTGAGAGAGTGATGGCTCAAGTCCTTCATGAAAATGGTGGAGCGGAAAAGTGCCGATGGTCAAGAGCTACAATGCAAGGTATTTTAATAGACCACTTTTCTTAGTATTGTAGTATTGTATGAATGACTGATCACCTTTTTGGGAGGGGGGGGGGGCTTTTTGGGAGGGGGGGGGGCTTTTTGGGAGGGGGGGGGGGGGGGTATTATTTTGCCCTGTGGTATCATAACCACCCGGCGTGGACAATCGATGACACCGATAATCAATATTAATTAACTTAATCGATGTTTTTTTTTTTCATTCACAGCTGCATTACATAGGTACTTCACTTCAAAGATGCAGACAAAGAAGCTAATTGATTCAAATAAATATGAGGATCACAAAAGAAATACTAGGAAAAATGGAAGAAAGAGAGAGGTAATTATTATTATCTATATTTTAGTCCAGAATCCCCCTCCATAGAACAGCCTACATACACCTATTTCAAAAAACGTTGGCATCTGAAATCTGAATCTGAACTCTGAATATGTGACCTAAAAACACTCGTAGCCACACTATTCGCCAACGCAGGTCTTTAATTCCAGTATTTACAAGATAGATCACAACTTATACCCACAATAATAATAAAGTTATTGTGCATTACAATCCCTCTCGGTCTCAGATTTCAGAATCAGATTTCAGATGCCAACGTTTTTTTAAATAGGTGTATATACACAGACTGGACAAATTTTAAAAACCTGGCCTTGCTTGCAGGTGATATAGCGCTATCCACCTGATAAGTCTTATCCAACATATACAATTTATTGGATAACTGCATCAGTTTTATCAGTTGAATAAGACATAATCAGCTGGATAGCAGTATTCACCTTTAATGCAACTGGGGATGAGATGCTGCGGCCTAGGCTTTAAAAGTAACATGTTTGTAATCAGATAATCATGCAGTAAAGAAAATTATGTACTGCAAGTGTGTTGAACTATTGAATATGTTCTATCTTCATCTTAATCATTGAATACATTTCTTTATTTCAGAAATTACATAGAAGGACAGTAGCTTTGGAACTTGTGAACTGGAAGGATGAGCTCGCAAAAGGAAAGGCTGAAGAAATACTAATGTACGATGCCATGAGTAGCGAGGAAAGTTCCTACGAGGATGATGGAGGACAACAGAAATTAGTTCAATATTCTGTCAAGAAATTGAGCTGGGAGTCACCGAAAATGAAGAAAGAACTCCCAGTGTGGGCCGTAAATACACAAGATTAGAGCCTTACTAATGTTTATTAGACCACTAATCTATGTCATGGGTCAAAAACCACTCTACAGCCACACAATGACATATATATATATATATATATATATATATATAGTGAAGAGTAATTAAGGACTACATTTCGTTCATTGCTGTTTAATCTACAGTTCTGTTTCGTGGGAGCACAAGTGCTCTCACTCTTCAGGATTCTTACAGCGTGATGTTGTTTTCAACTACGTGATATTTATATAGCCCTAGTCGCGCGTTTTCACGCACGGTAGACATGCAAATAAGTTCCTTTTAAAGAATGCTTAGTTAAGTACTGTGCTACCGTGCGTGAAAACGCGCGACTAGGGCTATATAAATATCACGTAGTTGAAAACAACATCACGCTGTAAGAATCCTGAAGAGTGAGAGCACTTGTGCTCCCACGAAACAGAACTGTAGATTAAACAGCAATGAACGAAATGTAGTCCTTAATTACTCTTCACTATAAAGCTCCAACTTCCAGTTGTAGAGCACTTTTCGAGGACAAATTGGTACCCTTCAGATTGTATATATATATATATATATATGTTATTCTTTCCTTCATGAAATTTCAGAATATATTTTTATTTATAGACATGTATACGGTATAATAACTAAGTTCACGTTCAAATGAAAAAAACACACATTGAAGCTCAAATTTATTATATGTAATATTATATTAATTACCTTAAAATTATAATAATTTCTACAGGTGCTCTTATAAATTTAAGTACCTGTCAAATTTAATATTATTATTACATGTATATCATTTGTAACCTTACTTTGATAATAAAAAAATTACAGATTTACAATGGAAAAACCTGTTTTGTATGTATTAAAATGTTATTTCTCAATATTGCCCAACCGGTTACGAAAGCTTTATGAACCTTTTTACTAAAGAAAAATGAATATTAAACATTACAATATTTTGCATTTAATTGACAGTAAAGGTTATTAAATACGGCATTAAATATATATTTTGTCTGGTATTAAATGTACTTAAGTGTTTATTTCGTTAACCTTTTACATCGAACCTTAAATACCAATTAAATGGTTCATAAATGGCATTTAATGGACACAGGAAAGATCAATGAAAGGTGTATTTAAGAACTATCATGTCAATATTAAAGGTAACGGAAATGTTTCATTAGTTCATCTTTAATGAGCCTTTTAAGCGAATTAAATTTGATATTTAGTCCTGTGGTTGACGTAAGCAGAACGAAAAAATCCGTCCGGCCCTACTCAAAACCTGTGCGGCTCCACTGTTTGTTTATCCATATAAACAAACATTTACATAGATAGATATGAGCAACACTCAAGTCAACACAAAAATGAATTTTATTATCCTTTAGAGCTTTCCGATGTCGCACTTATAAAGCAAGCAACATATTTTGAAAAAGCAGAGTCAAAACTCCTAACAGACGACGAAGTCCACCATTACATTCAAGGACAACAACAAACAACAACAGTGAAAGAAAACAAGTATGAAATGAATTTCTTCCAGCGGTTCCACAAATTGTTCGTGAAAACCGAGAAGTTGAGAACATTCCTCTTCAACAACTCGATAGTCTTCTTTGTAATTTTTATATCAATGCAAAGAAAAAAGACAACAACAACTATGAGCCGGATACAATGCAGGGAATGGGATATCTCGACAATACCACCGCAAAATTCAACATCCTAAAAGATGAAGAATTTTTTAATTTTAAAAGCGCTCTAGAGAAGTTTAATGCCCAAGCGTCGGGATTTCAGGAAGCAAGGAAAAAGAAACAAACCGAACGCCACTGTAGCTCTCACGACCGACGATGTTGATAGCATATTTGAAGAGAAAGAGCTCTTGACCTCCATGATCTTGAGGTCCATCCTTTCTCGCACTATGTGGTTCTTGTGACTATGCACTTTGGCCACAGAGCAAGGCATGAAGCTAGACAGCTGAAATTTGGAGACATTCATTTGAAGAAGGATGAGTCAAAAGGTGAACAGTTTATAGAGGGAAACGAAAACCCGACATGGCGATGAAAATGAACATCAGAGATTATTCCACCCCAAAGCGTACGAAACTGGTGAGGAGAAATGTCCCGTAGCGTGCTATAAACAGTTTTTGTATATTATTATTTAGTAGAAGTTTCTATAACTTTTACATTTTTTAATTTCCATTGACATTTTTTAAATTTCCATGGAAATATCAATCTACAGAAAGAAAAGACACACAGACCGTTGCCTTTTAAACTTCACAAGCCACCACCCACCTCAACACAAAGCTGCTGTGGTCCGCACTCTTTTTCATAGAGCTGATCATGTATTATCCACCAAAGAACACCGAGAGCAAGAATATCTCCATATTAAAAAGGCTCTGTCAAACAACGGATACCTTAAGGTATCAGGGTACCCCAAAAAAACTTTCAAACCACCGGTTTTGCTTTTTTTTGATAATCATATCAAATTGAATATTATCTACCATCTCCAAAAAACAGAATCTAAAAATATTTTTTTCCTAAAAAGTTAGAATCAAAAAACGAATTTTGGATTTCATTTGATGCAAAAAGATGTTGACAAGCAAGGTGTCAACAGCACTCACGCAACAGACTTTCCACAAAGATTCAGATGCGAAGAAAGTATCCAAAAATCGTAACTGCTCACTCAAAACATCCTTGAATAACGATGCTAAACCACACACGGTCAAAGTGCTCGTACTTTCTGCCAACTTTGTTTTCCTGCCTCGTTGTGTTACGAACGCTACGTACTGTAAGGCGATCTACTTATGAATGCCATTCATATGTCATCAGATATTGGATCACATATTTGTGGTGGATTATCCACGCTTGTGTAAACAAAGGCGCCACTTGACTTGAAAACTCTTTTGCCTTTTATTTCGGAAACAAATTAGCCAAATTAGCCAGCGCACATTTTGAGTTCCCGGTGAAAGGGATTTTATCCGATTTAGCTGAAATTTGGTAGACACTTTGTCAGATAAATATCCTTCAAAAACCGGCAGATTGTTTGCCACTAGAAGGAAAGCATAAACCTGAAAAATCAGCCTTGGCTGAGCACGCTCTTAGCACTGGCATTTTTATTTAACATTATTTATTCCTTATGATGAACGATGTGTCCGGAAGCTTGGAATTAAACAATTTAAAGGTATAGTTTTTGTAAGTCGTCCCGAAAAAGCAAAAACACCTGAAAGTCCATTCTTTCTTGCTATTTTCTGTGCAAGCCACAAAAAATCTGCCTTTCGCCAAGTCCAAAAGTGGCAAGATCACCAACTATTCGGGGGGGAAACTTGCACCCTTCTAACTTGCATCCCTCACAATAATGCTGCTCAGTTGAGTGGGAATAAGACTTTGAAGAGCCTTGACAGCAATGCCGTAGCTTTACAAAGTCAGCAGAGAGATGTCGAAAATCCTCAGTGGCAGTAAACTCAAACAAAACTCAAATCCCATCGCCAAAGACAAAGTACTCAACATAGAGCCATGTTCTGCACTGCAAAAATCCCAGCAAAGTACTTCCAATCCAAGTCCAAGCAATCCTCTTTCCTGGTCAGTTATTCGCAGGAGCAAATATTGGCGTTCAAAATTTTGTTTGTCGTCTTTTGTAGGCTGTCGTCTTTTGTATGTTGTTTCGTATCAACAGGCGTTCGTATTTTACGTTGTTTCGTACCAACAGGCGTTCCTAGCTAATTACTAGAAGGTTTTGTTTGTCGTCTTTTGTAGGCCATTTTATGTTGTTTCGTATCAACAGGCGTTCGTATTTTACGTTGTTTCGTATCAACAGGCGTTCCTAGCTAATTACGAGAAGGTTTGGGACCGACATCATCCGAGCTCGAGCAAACCGCTGACAAGGTGAGTCCCGGAGGGGCGAGCTGACTTCGGTGCGAAGACACATGTATACGAGCGAAGCGACGAGAGAAAGTAGAGGGGAGTGCAACAGTTGAGCACGTGATCGTTTTCAGCCAATGACATGATCCAAATTGAAAATATTTTTCTCCTGATGCTCGTAGCAGTTCCTATGGAAACGAAATCATGTGACACGTCTAAATTTCTGCGTAATTTATGAGCATAATGATTAACTATAAAATATAACACGTGTCAGTCTTCACGTGTGACGAGAGAACGAACAACATGGCTAGGATGTAGTAAACATGGCGGCGTATTTGAGCAGAAAGTGAAGTCTCTGGTGGAAAAGGGTTTTAGTGTCTTCGTCACTGGGCAAGCTGGGAGTGGAAAGTCGTTTTTCCTTCGAAATATCACTACAGAATTACATAATCAGTATCCAAATGGAGTCTACATCACAGCGCCTACAGGAATAGCAGCAGCAAATATTGGCGGCTCCACGATTCATTCATTTGCCGCTATAACAACAGGTTATAAATCCGCTCATGAGCTCGTGGCCTGTATTCAAACCAACCCAGTTGCCCTGCAAAGATGGAAGTCTTGCCAGATACTTGTCATTGATGAAGTATCCATGTTAAGTAGAGACTGTTTGAATGTCTGAGTTCGCATAATACTGAGAACTGCAGTAAGTAGAGAACTATTCGAGAAGCTCGAATTCATTGCTAGAGGGATCAAACAAAACGACAAAACCTGCGGAGGAATAAAGTTTCTCCTTACTGGCGACTTCTTCTAGCTCAAACCTGTCGTGATAAGTAAAGATGAAATTTTCGATGGAGATGTCTTTTGCTTTGCAAACCCAATGTGGGAGAAGTGCATCGACTTTAATGTGTTTTTGTGCACGGTTTACAGACAGTCACAGCCTGAACTTATTGATGTTCTCAACGACTTCCGTTCTTGCAAACTGTCATCATTTTCTACCAATTGTGTTCGTCATAACTTGTCCCATCCTTTACCTTGTGGTCCTCTTGATGTTGTCCGTCTGTATTCCCACAAAAGAGATGTGTGCGAAGCAAATGCCAGCGTCCTTTCAATTATTCCTGGTGAAAGTTTAAGTTATGTTGCGAAAGACAGTGGAGATGTTGTTCACCTGAGTTCCTGTGCAGCTCAAAAAACTTTGACATTAAAAGTTAACACAAGGGTTGTCCTTCTGAAGAACATTAGTGATGAACTTGTCAACGGCCTTCGTGGATATGTTACTTCTTTTGTTGATGGATTTCCATTGGTTAAGTTTGACAGTGGCAAGGTAACATTACTGAAGGAATCCTTGTTTACTGTTGAGGCAGGTCCCACTTGACCTTGCATATGCCCTGACAATTCATCGAAGTCAGGGGATGGGGGTTAACTTCGTTGAAGTACACGTAGACAAGGTGTTTGAACCGGGACAAAGCTATGTTGCGTTGTCCAGAGCAAGAACTGTAGAGGGACTGCGAGTTGGCCATATCAAGAATCTACCACAGATAAGCCCACTTGTAGAAAACTTCTACAAAAACAAAGTAGTTTCTGTTCACGGGATAAATCTTGATGCTGTTGATATACAGCCCAAACGGCGAGAGGTTTATGTCATGCCAGTATTGCAAGTAGACAAGGCATCTCCGGTACCAAGTGGCATTCCAGAACCTGAAGAGATTATCTTGACACAAGATTATCAGGAAAAAGCTGTTCCTGAGGTTGCTCTAAAAGAAATCATAACAAGAATAAAGAAAGAGTGCGAAATAAGCAAAGATTGTGATCATGTTGCCAGTGAACTGGTGAATGCAGATGTTGCCAGTGAACTGGTGAATGCATACCAATTCAGAGAGGTTTGCTACAGTTCTTTACCTGGTTGTGGTGTCTGTTTAGTCAGATCAGTGAAGATAAATCTGATGGAGAAACTCCTAGAATTGTCGAGAGGAAGAAATGGGCAGGACATACCAAAAATATTCATGCGCTGTACCGTTCGAAGCAGTTGCTAGATAAATGGAAAGAAAGTCTGACCATAGATGAGGTTGCTGTCAGCGATGAATATATTGGTATTGGAGGAAAGCACAGAAAGGCAGCAGTTGCATTCTCCAGGGCAACATATGAGGTTTTCACCCACCAACAAGCTAAAACATCAAAATAAGTCTTCTTTAAAGATCCATCAAACTTCAAACAGGGCCCAGTTCAATTTGTGACCAAAGAATCACAAGAAAAGATTAGAGATCTTGGTGGTTGGGTCCTCAGTGAGGAAATGAAAGCATGTATTAGTTATATTAATTCACGCAAAGGATCAACATCCAAAACTGTGATGGAGAAAGTAGAAAAGAAAAGAAAAGAAAAAAAGGTGCTTGACTCTATGACACAAAAGCAAGAGGAAACTGTCATGAATACCAAATATCCAGAGACCTTAGAACATATACTAATTTATGACAGGGGTGCAAAGACGCACATCAGCGATACAGTCTTCAATGTTTTTATTGAGTTTGGTTCTTGTTCAACCATGATTTTTTCAGAACAAAATATGCATAGATATAAGGGCAATGCACTCAGTATTGCATACTTTAAGGTGAAAACAAATAATGCCTTACAAAAGAGATTCCAGCAGCTCATCACTGAATTGGGTGAAAGTGATGCCAGAACAAGTGATGACTCTGACATAAACACTTTTGATGCTGATCACATAGATGGTGCCAATGCAACATGTGCTTCTGATGCGGATTCAGATAATCCAGAATATTACAGTGATGGACCTACCACATGTACTTCTTATGATACAGTTGATGCTGACCCTGATACAACAACAGATGAATATGACCTTGAGGATGCTGAACACTTGATGGATATCTGTACCATAGAGGAGGAAGATGCAGATGTGACTATGGGTGATTGTGAAGATGTGCTATTGGTTTTATTATAATTTTACTGACCCAATCAATCAATCACTTTTATTTATAAACGATATGTGTATATGACATAACAGTACAGCACCACAATGTCCTTTTAGTATTTAAAAAAAGTATTGTAGAAGGTAATCAAAGTATTTAGTTCCCTATTCACTTGGTTTCCTTTGTTATAAGCCGGGCTATATGTGGGTTATTGACCCGGATCACATTTATAGCCCGCTGAATTTATAATGGGCTATTGAATGAGCTATGGTGTGGAGACCTCGTGAGGTGAGAACTAAGTTTGTTAGTTACCTCGCACGTCATTAAGCCATATACAGCCCTCAGGCTGTATATAGCTTAATGCACCCATGCTCGGTAACCTAACTCTTACAAAATGATTGTGCAAAAATGAACATATAATATTCATATTTCTTATCCAACTGTACATACAAATATTGTGCGAGTAGGCCGGGAACGAGTGCAAATATATACATGTAGCCATACCAAGGGAGCACATCAAGATTTTGTTTGTCGTCTTTTGTAGGCCATTATATGTTGTTTCGTGATAATTATCAACAGGCGTTCCTAGCTAATTCACAGGGAGCCCAAGCTTCGTCGAACACATTTGGCACGTATCGGCTAAATTTCCCCCTTGCCAGCTTGTCCTATTATCAAGAGGTTATGGCCAGATTCGGCTGTACGAAGAATCGCAGCCTGCTCATCTGTCAACCTTTGAAGTATAAACATGGTTTCATAAACATATTAACACATCTGAGTTAGATCAGCTGAACTCTTGGTTGTTTATAATGTTTGACTTGTCTCCGCATCCACTGAAAGCTAGCTCACATAACTTTCAAAGAACCGACAAGATATAAAAAGTTGCTTTCGATCGCCAGATGTAGGATGTTGTTTTGCCGCCAAAATATACGCTGTCGCTTTTCCCTACAGTCCCCAGGCACTGTATCTTTTGATGAGGATCAGTTGATCATGGAACAATTTCTTACTTACCGGGGATGTGATATGTTCTTTCACATTCTTCGCATATTTATGTCCACTGGTCAGGTCATACGCATTAAAATGGCGTCTTTTGAGAAGCTTCACCGTGTTCGTAGGAGCTTCACGTCGGTTAATCATTGCAGATTTTCAATCAAGTCACCAATAATTTTAGGAAATTTACCTGTCTTTCAGGATATGTGGTCGAAATTGATGTCCGATCGAGGTATGTGCTCGAATTTTGGCGAGAAGTAAAGCTAGTCGAGTTCGGATCGCTCGAACAGTTTCCTCCCTTGTCTTCTTCTTACTCTTTCAGGGGTATTTTCGTTAAAAACGCTCTAATGTCGCTGAAACGCTGTCACAACATCGAAAGTAGTAAGGAAAACACATTAGTGAAAAAAAGTTTTATAATTTACGAAAAATCTTGAAATACAGAAGGATGATTTAAAGCCACATATATTTACTGTAAATATGCAAATAAAACGGTCTTCACAGATAATGAGCTTGGGTTCCCTGTGGCTAATTACGAGCCTGTTGATACGAAACAACGTAAAATACGAACGCCTGTTGATACGAAACAACATAAAATGGCCTACAAAAGACGACAAACAAAATTTTGATGTGTTCCCTTGGCCATACACATGTATTTTTAATAGTCATTACCAAAATCCGTGTATATTTCATTCCCCAAAAGGGTTGGTTAATAAATAAGTTTGACTTGTGGTATGGCTGGATATTTTGCTCAATACATTTACTTGTATTTACTTGTAAAATACTGTCTGACTCGAAAATTATCCAGCCATACTATACACACCAAACTGTCAAATAAAATATATCTACTTCTTTGTAAGGGAAAACTTAGTACTCTTCTTATTCTATTTTAGATGTGGAAGAAACTGATTTTGAATTCCATAATATTGCCACTAAAGTTTTGTTCTTCAACATTGTACACCGTTTCTGCAATATGTTGTCTGCTGAGACAGTTCGCAAGTTTAAGAGAAATCAACAATTGGCAAAGAAGGCTGCACTTAGACAAGGGCTTCAAGGAAAGCAAAAAAATAAGAAGACAGCAACAAATGGTCCGCCAACAATTGATTCCATTGTAGGGGATCCTACTCCAAAGCATTCAAGCCATTATAGTCTTGAAGCTCTTGCCTATAAGAGAAATTCTGTATTCACATCTCACTCACACTCCGAGTCGAAGTTCATCATTAGTGGGTATGGACTGACTTACTCCAGGGCCAACAAGATAAAGCAGTCTGAAAAACTGGCAACAATCCTCAAGATGTCTCCAGTAATGCCGAATCCTGAAAAACTCACAAAGGAGAACTTTGATCTGATCAAGAAAGGCCCACCCCATGCAGAAACTACAGGTAATAATCCAGAAGTGCAACAACCACAAGTTGCCGATACCAGTAATGAGGCCATAGGAATTATGGAAGGTCAAGCAACAAATCCACAAACACAGACCACAGGTAAATTCAAAGTATATTCAAACAACCACCATATAACTTGCATTGTATTGATCAGATTACTCATACATGTATCACATACATTCTATATTTGGTACCATACAAACAAATTTATTTACAGTTTATTAATTACAATTTACAGCAGCTGTTATTTACAAAGTTTACAATGTGTAGGTATGTGTACCCATCTTGTACATTTATTTCTATTATAAGAAGTTGAGACTTGAAAACAGTGAATACACTGACATGGTACATGTACACACACCCCTATTATTATCACCATGTACATGTATTCATTTACATTAGGGTGCACGTCTTTCTAAAATTTATTTAATAATAATATTTTTTTATTATCTTTATAATAATAATAATCTTTATTTTGAGTGGGTTTACAAATACAGCAATACAACAATACTGGTTTCCAATTTGGCCCACTAGATACAATAACTACAGATTACAATAATTACAGAACAATACTAGTTACAATTGAAAACACTGACCTAATGAGATAATATTTTACAATAAATAAAATGATAAATTACACACAGGAAGAAGTGCAAATAAACGAACGTGCTCCCATTGCCAACTTAGTGGTCATAGAAAAACATACCAAGGAAAAATCACTTGTCCTTCATTAATAGCTCAATTGCCCCAACAAAGCCAAGAAAACTAACATTGAATGTGTATGTACAAAATACTAAACACGAATTGGCCTACTTGTTGCTATACAGTTATTTTTACTTCCTTCATACTCTTGCATCTGCACTATTCCTATTGTAGCATGTTCTGAAATTAAAAGAACAGAATGCCAATTAGCCCAATCACAGTAACATGTAGATAAATAATATGTTGGATTTGGCAACATGTACATGGACAGTCATTGTCAAAATTAGGTTGTCAATGAAAATTACATACACCCCCCTCCCGCCAATCAGTGATAATAAAAACTGATTGCCTGTAATATTATATATGTCTCATTTTATAAACACTACTTAAAAAAGGACTTTTACAGAGCATGCCGCATAGATACTCAAATGTAATTACCTGTTTGCATGATAGTTGGGTTATCAGCTTGTCCATTCGATGCTCTTTGTTCACCAAAGAAGTTTTCAAGACGGTCTTGGTTAGTAAGGCATGCAGAAATGGATGCTCTAGGAAACATTTGTAGTAGATTAATGCAGTATTTGTTATAGCCAACGATCATGCAAAACACATCAAACTTGGTCTTCTGAGAGAGAAACATGCGTCCCTTATCTTTAGGTGATACCTCCAGTACATTTAACTTGCGTTTCCCACCTTTTCAACCAGTCTAAGCATGTTTGGTTTTCGGTGAACCTGATGTCATCCATGATCATCTTCCTAAAATGTACATATACAGCCATTTGCAAAAAATTCCGTAACTCAGGTATATCAGTATATCGGGTGCATTATGGGTAATACTATTTTAGAGTTTTTCCGCAAAATATTCAGCAGAGACTTACAAACAACAAAGTTAGCATTAAAACACATGACATGCTAAAGAGTTTCACCAATGTTGCTCGCGTGGAACAGCATTTACCCATAATGCACCCGATATATAGATATATTATATACTTGATTTACAGAATTTTTGCAAAGGGCTGTATTCATAGCTTTTAACTGGCCGTCTCTCTAAAAACCTCTCAGTCGCGTTTTCGCTTCTAAAATAAATATCTCCCAAACTCTAGCTAATGAAAGACTATATCAAGGTTAAAACTAAAACGGGTTTGGTTTGCTTCAAAATATTTTTATTTTATTTTATTTTATTTTTTGAAATGATTCCGTCTGAGAGCTGGTCAAGAGGTCAAATTTGCATGAAATTATGCACTTCTTTACGGCGCTGTACTAACTTCGTCTCGCATTATCCAGCGAAACTTTTTATATCATGTTGTAGATAAATGTATCTAGTTTGTCTGGAGGTAAAGCGTTATTAATCGGTTCAGCCGTTTATGAGAAAATTAGTTGATAATTAACCACACTAAGATCTAACTGAACGGCGGCTCAAAATTACCCAACTTTACTCGATTATTTTGCAAAAGTGGCACATCGCTGGACTCTCTCATTGACACAATCGGATTGAACATCATTTCATTTACACAAATCTGTAAAAACCTGTGTACGTTTTGGATATTTCAAAAGTTACGACAATTTCAGTTGGTGCATGTTAGACGATTTACGAATATTAATTAGGTGCAATATCTTATCCATATGAAGTTGAAAATAGCTTACCTCCTTCCTAAATCGCTGTATGAAATGTTGACCTGGAATGAAGTCTAGCATGGGTAAAATGAGAAACATGAGCGATTTAGGAAGGAGGTAAGCTGTTTTCAACTTCATATGGATAAGATATCTGAGATATTGTACCCAATTAATATTCGTAAATCGTCTAACATGCACCAACTGAAATTGTCGTAACTTTTGAAATATCCAAAACGTACACAGGTTTTTACAGATTTGTGTAAATGAAATGATGTTCAATCCGATTGTGTCAATGAGAGAGTCCAGCGATGTGCCACTTTTGCAAAATAATCGAGTAAAGTTGGGTAATTTTGAGCCGCCGTTCAGTTAGATCTTAGTGTGGTTAATTATCAACTAATTTTCTCATAAACGGCTGAACCGATTAATAACGCTTTACCTCCAGACAAACTAGATACATTTATCTACAACATGATATAAAAAGTTTCGCTGGATAATGCGAGACGAAGTTAGTACAGCGCCGTAAAGAAGTGCATAATTTCATGCAAATTTGACCTCTTGACCAGCTCTCAGACGGAATCATTTCAAAAAATAAAATAAAATAAAATAAAAATATTTTGAAGCAAACCAAACCCGTTTTAGTTTTAACCTTGATATAGTCTTTCATTAGCTAGAGTTTGGGAGATATTTATTTTAGAAGTGAAAACGACTGAGAGGTTTTTAAAGAGACGGCCAGTTAAGACGAAATCCGCCAGGAGATTGAGTAGGGCCTGGAATAAAATCCCACAATGCATTGCGCTTTAACTCCCAAGCACAACCTAGTCGCGTGCTTCTGTCAGTTCTGAACAAGAAGCACATTCTTGCCGTGAATTTGTTTAAAATACGAATACGATCGCAGTTTTAAGAACTTCAGATCACTAAAGGGACTGTCATGTTGAAGTAGCCGAGATATGATGAGCTTCTGTGCCCAACGAATTGAGTTTAGGAGATGTTTTTGGTATATGACGATTTGACAAGAACCGGAACGACCTCGCCAACTCGTCTTCTAGTTGGGGAAACAACTCCACACGGTAAGTAATCTATACATTGTACACATATATTATTTGTTGGACAAAAACGTTTGAGATCTATGAATGTCTCGGTATTAGTAGGAAAGGCTGTGTAGTACGGTAGAATGAGTATTATCGTCATATCTATCCTGAAGCAGTGAAGGCACATGGCCATCTTGAACGCCTCGGTATGGTAGCCGTCTGCATTCAATTGTTGTTCTCTTTATGAGAAGAAATTCCACAAGACTTCGTAGTTTAGTAAAACTAAGTAATTTTATTTTCATTTGATGGTCATTTTATTATATTCGCCGAGTTTTATTGGCATTTGGTGCCATTTCAATTTTCTTTATAAGTTCTTACCGAAACTGCGAAAGTTCATTGGAATTTTAGATCATTTGCCGGCTGTTGGTAATGTGTTGTGCTAGTCAGCCTACTTGGAATGAGTTGGAAATAATACATATACTTATTTTGACATTAACGAATAAATTTGAGCCAAATATTTGTAAATCTGGGCAACACCGGACAGTGAAACTGCGAATGAGAGTTGCTATGCCTTATTGCAACAGACGTTGTTTTCTTAGTTTTGAGGGCGTTGCGAATTTTTGACAAAAATGCACAAATATGAAGCTAAACATAGAAGAATCTTGCTTATTCAAAAGAACTAAGGGTGTCCAGTATCTTGACCACGCAATTCGACTCTGACACGTTTATTATACCTTCAAAGGAACTGGCTTTTGCGTGCGAACTCGATTGCTCATTTTCGAATTCCGACGGCGTTAGTCATATTTTTTGTTCAGTGCTAGAAAATCGTACTAGTTATAATTGGAACAGCTTAGTATTTAACCAGTAGAGCAAGTGACATATATTCTTAATGGCCTGTGAATTCTAAGATAATCGAAGCAACACCACTGTGTTTACGAGCTCGCTGTTTTGTAGGTTCTCAATGGAATTTTGCACTTGCAAAACCCAACACTTGTCAATTTCAAATCAGTTACGTGTAACCAGCAGGTTGAAGGTAAAGCGAAGGATCGAAATGATAGTTCGATTTATCTAGACATGCATTCCACATTTCAGCTCATTCTCCATTCTGCAAATATTTTTTTATTACTTGTAAATACAGTATATATATTGTATACAATGTATCTAAAAAGGATGCATAGAATGAAATACAAATAATATTACTTTATATTACCTGTCCAACCACAGCAAACTTTTCATAATGTTATGAAATTCAGTAGTATTATCTGACTTTTCCTTTATGAAATTGTAGACAACTAACATACAATGTATGAGTAAATTTTATCTATGAGTAAATATCTAGTTTTATAATTTTTCTATTGTATGTAAATAGGTGTCCCCAATTAGTTTACCTTTGTAAACTAGTAGGTTATCGGGATGGTTTCATCGGGATTTACCTGCACAAGTTCACTAAAAATGAATGAGACTGTAAAACAGCCCCTACTTCTTCGCGAAACTCTGTCGAGAAGAGTTGAAGTTCGATAGAGTCATTGGGGCTGCGAGAGAATAGGCCCCAATGACTCGATCAAACTTCAACTCTTCTCGACAGAGTTTCGCGAAGAAGTAGGGACTGTTTTGCAGTCTAATGAGAAATTTAAATACTGTACGAGGCGTAGCCGAGTGCAGTATGAGAAAATTTCGAGTTAATTCAGTTAGTGAACGAGTGAAGGTAATAAAAGCCCGATAACTCACAAGCAAAGAGGGCGTTAACATTTTTATTATTCAATTTGTATACATTGCAGAGGCAAGCTAATACTAACTAATACTAATACCGTGGAGTAAAAGCTTACACCACGGCTTATACACCACGATAATGACGTCGCCACTGTTGTCACGTCATTACCACACGTCACGTGGTACAAATCAACCAACCAGAAGATCGGAATTTGTACAATATATGAAAATTGAATAATAATCTCTGATAATGACTTCGCCTTTGGCGAATAATTGATTATTATTGTAGGCACTGATTTTTGTGAGTAAAAAAGCACCACAAACATGCCTTTCGTACATGAATAATGATACAAACGTTTACATCTGATCTATTCCTCTTTTACAGCATGTTTTGCCTACTGAAATAAGATCTGATTTGGTTCTCTTTCAAGGTAAGATCGGGTCCAATTTGTTTTGTCATCTCTTTTTGACACTGAAGAGGTGTATATCGTGCAGATTTGCTCGTAATTCCAGAATCAAAACATCTTTCCATGATTTCTTTTTGTTCATTTGTAAACCTAACTGCTTTTCTTTTGGTTGCACGCCTTTGAGCACTTCCTTTTAAACTTTTTATTTATTTATTTATTTATTTATTTATTTATTTTTTTTCTTTTTAAACTTGTTGTCCATTCCTCGTGTATTTGAGAGGTGCATTCAGCACTTTTCTTTTTTCCTGCTTGTTGATGGATTTTACTAACTGAATTGATGATTGCGGGATTTTTTGTATCGCATGTTGAATAATTTGATGTGCGTGATATGACAACTCTTTTTTCATTATTATTATTTATGTTACACGCACCACTGTTTTCATGTCGGTTGATGTTTCCAGGGCGAAGAAATTGTTTGCCACAAATCTTGCATTCCTTTAGAGTTTCATTAGGCATTCTAGCTGCTTCTTTGGTACATTTTGTAGTTTCCACTGGATGCTGTTGTACCTTTGATTTTGGCCCTTTTGGAAGCAATTTGTTGACTGTTTTGGCATAAGTGATGTAAAAATCAGTTGATGCTGATGTAGTACTAATGTCATTCTTAAAGTGTTTGTTGAGGTTCGCATTGGTGTAAAGCTTCCCTTCTCCGATGTTTGTGTTTTCTCTCATTACAATGCCATTAGATGTGTACTCAAAATCACCATACTGTGAAATTCCAGCCAGTGTCTTGGCAGATGGTGGCTCAGCTTGACGATTTATATCTATGGGATACACATGTGTTCCTCTGAGTCTGTCCTTAGTTCCCTGTACAATATCTTCACCACACATGACACTATGTCCTTCCTTCATGTGTTGACGTAGAGCAAATTTCAGAGTTGCATAATGACTGTCCAACTTTGTCTTACCCTTTTGGGCCTCAAAATTGGAGAACTTCTTGAGATGTATACCAGTGAGTTCTTTGAATTTTTGTAACCATATTATCAAACTTGAATTTTTGTAATGAGGACCATTATCAGACCACATAGACAGGGAGGTGATTTCAGGATGTAGAGCTTTCATATTCTTGGCACTCTCTTCAAGGCAGCTAGCACTAAAGAACCAATTCTGTGTATCGTCTGTCTCGCTGATGGCATCGTGGTACTCTGTTAGAATCGGTCCATCTTCCTCCTCTCGAAACAAAAACATGACTCCATGCACAGAGGCACCGTTTTTTCCAAACCATTCTCTCTGGGGCTCATACAGCCTTTTAAACATGAGCTTCATCATATAGTCGCACACACCAACAGCATGCCCTGGTTTGAGATTCTTCATTTCTTCTATGTAACATTCTCTCTGGTGTTTGCCCCGTATAAGATGTGACATGTATTTTGACAGATTCTCATCTATATCCATGATTTCAGAAAGCAAGGAATCCTTTTCATCCGAGGGACAATTCAGTTGCTTCACAGTGTTATTCAGACTTTCTACTAGTAGCCATCGCTCATTACAGTTAGGGCAACTGTTTGTATGCTTCTCATCTGCACAAGTTGGTGCATCATTTAAACACCACTCTATGCAGTGGCTAGCACACTCGTCATGCTTTCTCAAGTTGTTTGTGTAATCTGACAACAAATAACCCTTTAGGCCTTTGGCTCTTGTCTTGATATCTGGAATTGGACATTCCCTTTCATTATTTTCTAGCCAGTGTAATTCTACTCTTTCTGCCAGCTTATTTAATTTTTCAAAGTTCTCAGCTCCACTTTCGGTGCAGATATTACAAAGACCAGCCATTTCAACCAGTTGATGGAAATTGCCTGCTTCCAACCCCTGATAGAAAAGAGTTCTCCCTATTGGTATTTCACTTTGTTTTGAACATTCTTCTTTGTACATACTAAATAGTTTTTCCTTATTCCGTTTTAGGTGCAAGACTGGTTGGGTGCCACTTCCAAGGAGATCACTTAACCAAGATTTCTTTTTTCCACTGCAATCAGCAGTTTTGTAGGAAGATCTCTCAGTACACTCAGGACTATGAAGGAAATCAATAAGGAAAGCTAAGCTATCTGGAGAAATTCTCATGTAGTGTGTTGGTGGTTCTTTGGGTGCAGAAACAGCTGCGCCATGTTGTTGATAGTGAACCCGTGCTTTTGTCATTTCATATGGTGTACAGCATATTTTTTGGCCATCTTCAACACAATAAAAATGTGTCTGCAAAATCTTATTATCCATGTGTGGTGCTACAGAGCTTAGAATCTTTATTCTCTCACTTTTGGCCTGTGCATACATGTAGGCTGATGTAAGTCCTTCAAAGATGATGTTATTGACAGAAGGCATTGACTGTTGATGCTAGAAAAAATATATACACTCGATGTGTGAAACATGACAATACAATATTGTAAATATAGTCATCATCATGACAAACCCTTGCAATGCTGTTTCCAATGTTTTTCATGTGTATGTGTGAAATTTATTTATTGCACTACATGTTGTCAAGATAATGGTTCTGTAGAGTGAAAACACTAAATCCATGCACTATAAATATTACTATCTAGTACGAAATACTGATTTTCAAATGTTTTCTAATGTTTCATTGTGTTATTTAGTACTAATCAGTGCAAAATGTTGCATGGATTTAGTGTTTGCACTCAACTCAATAATAATTATTATTATTATAACTGTAGGTGATGAATCGTGTGCACAACAAGGCAAACCAAAAGCACTGAGCATCGATTAAATTATTATCGGGCTCGATGAGACCCCCTTTAATTACCTTATCAGGTGTTTCATTCATCTTGCCCATGGTAACATTAAACAACTCCTCACCACAGTCTCCAGAAATATTACTGATTGTTTCTTTTAATGTTACCATGCTCTCAAGAAATGCATTGGCTGCTTTTTTTTCTATTTTTGTTTGTGTCTTCCTACATGCATCATTGTAAGAAACACAAGGCCTCCCTTTTTTGCCAGCATGCTCTCGAGAGTGCTCTTCATCTGATGGAGATCGAAACTCTCTTGTAGCTGCATGTAACTTATTGTAACATGATTTACAGCAATATTTTGTCAATACTGACATTTCAAATTTGGCTAAAATACTCTGTTGGACAACTTGAGTGGACTGACTCAACCTTACAGGAAGCGGAAGTAGTTTCACCTTTGATTTCGGAGTCTTACAACCTTTAACTCTGCACGTATGTTCAATTGCCCAGCGACACTTTGAACAAACTCGCTTTTCACTCAGGGGAAAACCTGTAATGGGTCTCAATTCCTTGTCTTGAAAATTCTGTCCACATTCGGAGCAGCTTCCACTTGACATTTCTACTGAATACTGAGCACTTTTAATACTAGGGTGTTTATCTTGTGGTAGGTAAAACAGCAAAAGTGGTGGATTTTGATGGTCCGAAAAGTAACATACCAACCATGTACCAGACTTCAGACTTTGTTTGTTTTTCAAAAGCCATTTAAATTGATGAACAGACGCGCGCGTGCGAGTGTTCCCGCCGAAATCTCCCGCCGGAAGCAGCCCAGGGAAATAGTAATCAAGACAGGACAAACATCGGATTGAAATAGATTTACTGCAGTAAACAACCTAACCAAAGAATTGTACATTCGAAGCAAACATTTTACCTGTTATATTGGTATGTGTCGGTAAATAATATGGCTTGGTTTTCAGTTATCTGTTGGAGTCCATGCACTGATCTGTACTGTGAATTTAGTCGCATGGTAGCCCACGTTTAATTTCCTGATTTACACAGCCGAAATACGCTTTTTAAGGAATACATCGGACTTCTAGCAATACAAACTACAACAAATATAACTTTGATACCTTTTTGTCTCGAAAATTGCACATAAACCGAGAGAATAGTTCAAATCTTGCCAATCGCTTCTGCAAATACAAGATGGCTGCTTTCATATTCCCCCAAAATATTTGATGACTGAGCGCGCAATGCTTAGTGGGATTTTATTCCGCTGACCGCGAATATCACTCGATCTCCTGGCGGATTTCGTCTTAAACCATTATAATTCAGCGTATTCTGTAAGAATGGTTTAATATACAAAAACCGGTCAAACGTTGTTTTTTTTCAGGACAGCTAACCCAGAGTTAGCGCGATGTTAGCCTACCTACGATAAACGGATAGTTATCTAACCCTGGGTTATGAAAATTATCCCTGGGTTAAAGTTAACACACCTTCGAAGAGCCGGGGTCGGATATTTCTGATTACTAAATACTCAATCACGGTTATCACATTTTGATCGTTTTGATTGTTTCCTCGGACAACTGTTATCAGCGCTTATAACCCATCGATAAATTTTCGCGCGCGCCCATTGGTTAAAACGGGTCACGTGGTACGATTTCACTGGACGGATCAGGTAATACCCCCCAGTTTTGAGATGATATCCCCCACTTTGGAGAAATATGAAATTATCTGAACTTTTTTAAGACTGTAATGTATTCTTAATAGGTAATTTAGCTTGTACAACATACATGTCGTTTACTTGTTCCATTTGGGGGATTTTAACGTCGATACGACATGTATTGGAGGTATTTTTATAATTTTTCAATCCTTGAACTACCAGAACTACGAACGAACGTCAAAATCGGCGCCCAAAATTTCACTCAAATAAAACCCAAAATATCAAGACAACCACTCAAAAAACTTCAAAAATTATCAATATTTTATTTTCGAATAAGTTTTTAGAATTTTACACATGAAAAGATCTCAAACGGAACAGATATTTGAAATCGATGAAACTTGTTTTCTTCATCCGTCATTTTGTTTCGGTTTCTTCAACATTCAAATCGACGTAGAAAATTTATCGAAGGGTTATAAAATAAATAAACCCCTTTCTGGCTTACTGGTATATCGGCTGATAATGTCGTTGGCTTAGAGATGGTCCTCAAAATATCACAGTTGCCCTCGAAGCTTCGCTTCTCGGCCAACTGTTCATTTTTCGGACCATCCCTCAGCCGCGGACATTATCAGCCGATATACCAGCCGCCAGAAGGGGTGTATTTACTAAATAACCATGCTTTTGCCTTTATATGGTCAACATGTCCTTATATGGTGTGACGTCAACATACGCACGCCTTTGATGAAAAGTCAAAATTGAGCGAAGTGAACGAAGCAATCTTCTTTTTCGAACAATCAATCTCTAAGACTAAAACTGGAAGACCGGGAAAGTCTTGAAGCTGCTGCTCCTTCAAAGGCTATATCCCATTGCTATATAAGTACATGTATAGTATTTTATAAGTACATGTGTAGTATTTTAGTGGCTCCGTGGCTCTGCATTGCTATATAAGTACATGTATAGTATTTTAGTGGCTCCGTAGCTCTGCATTGCTATATAAGTACATGTATAGTATTTTAGTGGCTCCGTAGCTCTACATTGCTATATAAGTACATGTATAGTATTTTAGTGGCTCCGTAGCTCTACATTGCTATGTAAGTACGTACATGTATAGTATTTTAGTGGCTCCGTAGTTCTACATTGCTATATAAGTACATGTATAGTATTTTAGTGGCTCTGTAGCTCTACATTGCTATATAAGTACATGTATAGTATTGTAGTGGCTCCGTAGCTCTACATTGCTATATAAGAACATGTACAGTATTTTAGTGGCTCCGTAGCTCTGCATTGCTATATAAGTACATGTATAGTATTTTAGTGGCTCCGTACCTCTACACTGCTATATAAGTACATGTATAGTATTTTAGTGGCTCCGTAGCTCTACATTGCTATATAAGTACATGTATAGTATTTTAGTGGCTCCATAGCTCTGCATTGCTATATAAGTGCATGTATAGTATTTTAGTGGCTCCGTAGCTCTACATTGCTATATAAGTACATGTATAGTATTTTAGTGGCTCCGTAGCTCTACATTGCTATATAAGTACATGTATAGTATTTTATGTACATATATAGCAATGTAGAACCACGGAGCCATTGCTATATAAGTACATGTATAGTATTTTAGTGGCTCCGTAGCTCTACATTGCTATATAAGAACATGTATAGTATTTTAGTGGCTCCGTAGCTCTGTATTGCTATATAAGTACATGTATAGTATTTTAGTGGCTCCGTACCTCTACACTGCTATATAAGTACATGTATAGTATTTTAATGGCTCCGTAGCTCTACATTGCTATATAAGTACATGTATAGTATTTTAGTGGCTCCATAGCTCTGTATTGCTATATAGGTGCATGTATAGTATTTTAGTGGCTCCGTAGCTCTACATTGCTATATAAGTACATGTATAGTATTTTAGTGGCTCCGTTGCTCTACATTGCTATATAAGTACATGTATTACACAAACACATCTTTAGCATATTGGGGCCAAATGCCATTGAATCTTCGTCAAGCTTGTCTGCTTTACGTCTGAAGAGTGTGGCTACTTGTGGAACAAGGTGCAGTGCATATACCAACCAAGCGACGTATGCAAAGGCAAGCTCGTCTTTCAGGATTCCTTTTGCTTGGATCGATTTTCGTTGTGTTCTTTGCAGACGATGATACGACATAACCATCGCAGTCATCCATGACGCCAACACGATGAAATCAGTTACGATCCAGGCAAACCACTCTCTATTTTCTCCTTGTATCTATAACTTCGAGCTTCACACAACATCCTAGGTGATTTTCATATGATAAGAATGTTGTGTTCTTCCATGTTATTTTATTTTTGCCAGGCATAAAGCTAGTGTAGTCCGGACTCTCCATCAGAGCGAGTAGCCTCCTGACCAACAACAACAACAACAACAACAACAACAACACCAATAAAAAAACAAGCGCTTGCTGGAAATGGTTATTAGAAGGCATAGCTGCATAAAGATCAAACCCAGAACAAACTAAGGAAGAGGAGTGCAAAGGTTTTGCTACGCTAACTTATGTTGAAGGGACTACAGAGCGTATCCAAATAATTTTACAGAGCCACAAGATCAGGACAGCTGTTAAACCTGTGTCTACATTGAGACAAGCCTTGTGAAGACCAAAGGACGCGGTCCTCAACGAAAGGAAGCCAGGAATTGTGTATGGAATCCCTTGTGCGGACTGTGACCTGATCTACATTGGAGAGACAGGAAGATCATTGTCCACCAGAACGAGAGAACATAAAGCCAGTGTCCACTGCTTTAGAGGAACATTGTAACACGACTGACCACAATGTTGGATGGGAAGCCACCAAGATCGTGGCTAATGAACATAGATGGCATCAAAGAAAGTGGACTGAGGCTTGCATCATAGCAAAAAACAATAACGTCATATTTAATAGAGACAGCGGTAGAACAATCCCACATAGTTATGAGCCAATAATGAAGAAATGTTTGTAGATCTCTATTTTATTCCTTTTATTCTTTCTTATTTTGGTACTTACTTATCAGTTTGTCTTAGGTCCTTTTTATTGGTTTAATTTGTACATGCGTAGGGGTTTATTTACTAATTAACCATGCTTTTGTCCTTATATGGTGTGAAGTCAACATACGCACGCCTTTGATGAAAAGTCAAAATTGAGCGAAGTGAACGAAGCAATTTTCTTTTTCGAACAATCAATCTCTACGACTAAAACTGGAAGACCGGGAAAGTCTTGAAGCTGCTGCTCCTTCAAAGGCTATATCCCATTGCTATATAAGTACATGTATAGTATTTGATAAGTACATGTATAGTATTTTAGTGGCTCCGTAGCTCTGCATTGAAGTACATGTATAGTATTTTATGTACATATATAGCAATACAGAGCCACGGAGTCATTGCTATATAAGTACATGTATAGTATTTTAGTGGCTCCGTAGCTCTACATTGCTATATAAGTACATGTATAGTATTTTAGTGGCTCCGTAGCTCTACATTGCAATGTAAGTACATGTATAGTATTTTAGTGGCTCCGTAGCTCTACATTGCTATATAAGTACATGTATAGTATTTTAGTGGCTCCGTAGCTCTACATTGCTATATAAGTACATGTATAGTATTTTAGTGGCTCCGTAGCTCTGCATTGCTATATAAGTACATGTATAGTATTTTAGTGGCTCCGTAGCTCTACATTGCTGTAGTGTTCATTACCCATAATCCTTTGCGGATACAGTAGATAAAGATGAATCATGCATAATGTATTCAGTTGAGTTAAGAACATCCCCAAAGAGCAGACAAATAATTGTAAGTTATCTTGTTATTTGCTATTCCTTAGTATATTCCGTCTAATCATTGATTTTCTCCTCTTTTACTAGTGGAACCACATCCTGAACCCGAATTATAACGAAATAATAAATCTATGTGCGTCTTAAAAGATTTGTAATGTTCACATCTAAACCGAGTACACATTAAGTTCAAATCATTTTGTGATCAACGCTGAAAGGAAACTCAACTCACGACCAACGTTATACTCGTCTGATTGTACCTCATAGAATCTTGAATTGAAAACGTCAGGAGTCAACTCAACAAATCAACTTTTGCTTGGTAATCTCGCTTCACGGCAGAATGGAACCGCAAGGAAACCTCGACTCAGATGCCAACGCAATTATTCACCGAACTACCCGCAATAGCAGGGAGAAAATCGACAAAACTGGAACGAAATCCGAAAGGATCTATCAATTGAAACGAACACGAGCTGGAATGAAAGCTAGTGTCACGAAGATAAGAAAATAACTACAATTACTCATGTCTGACTTTAAATTTAACGAACTAAACGATTCAATGAAACGATTTAAAGATGCGCATACGAAATATCATGTCGAGCTCACAAATGAATATGATATTGAAGAATCTAAAGAATACGAAACACCGAAACAACGAAACACCAAAACAACGAAACAAACTAACGATGATACTAGGGTTCTATAAGTTCGAAGTAACTCAGTTTTCAAATCACGGGATACAGTATTATGATATTATTCCATTTTGAAGATGGAACACTGTAATGGCGTCATGTTTCATAGCTGTCAACACACATGCAAACATAACGACAGCTAAACTAAAAGACAAACTCGAGTCACGGAGGTTAGTCTGCGTAGACTAGAGTATATATCAGTAGTGTTAAAAGAGGTTAACAATGATTATATATGCCTAAACCATATCGTTATTCAGTAAAGCCGATAGTATAGTGTTTTGTCCAACAAGATTGGAATGAAAAGCATTTGACACTCCACATGCATGTAAAAATAGCTAGAAATGTCAATACCCGTCCAGAGTACTAATAAATGAAGTCCTTGTATAAACAGCGATACAGCAGTACATGAACCTAGCCCGAACCTAGCCACTTTTCAGACCATGATCCCGACATGGTCAGTACCTTGGACCCCTAATATGCATATAGATATAAAGTTATCGGTTGATGTTCAGATGGAGAAACAAGTATACAATCAATTTAATGTTAAAGATAACATGGTATTGTTATTCAGTAGATCCTTGTTTGCGAATTACTTATTGTGGTGTTATTTGCTCTTTACACCTCGAAGGGTCGCTTTACGAGTATTAATGCCGGGCTACCTCTTGGAGTTTGGTGGGGGGGGGGGGGGGGGGGGGGGGGGGTTGCTAGGGTGAGCGGGTCGGTGGAGCCAGTTTCTGAATGGTATTTTGGGACACTCAAAATTCGGCGCGCAAGACCCAGTCAGCGATTGAAAAAAACACGCGGTAGCGATGAGTTCCAAGCGAAGAGAGAAATATGATATCGTAAGGTACGTTGAGTCACATCCGGTGAAAAGAAACATTCCTTCCTTGAATTCCTTGAATTCCTCTGCTTCCAAAGCCTCTATTACCATCATTATAATATTCACTCCTTCTTTTTGTCAAAACTTTATTTATTTATAACCGATTCGTTTATCGCGAGAAAGCTACTGTAGTATCCTGCGCTCTTATTGACGTCCGCTCCAAAAATGCGCCTTTTTATATCCTACGCACTGTAAGCAAAAAAGGTAGCTGAGCTGTGCCGGTAACTGACTTGAAGTCATGCTATACTCTAACACTATATTTATTGTATACTTGTTTCTCCCTCTGAAAATCAACATAACTTTATAACTATATGTGCATATTAAGGATCCAAGGTACTGACCACCCGACCATGAGTCGGGATCATGGTCTGAAAAGTGGCTAGGTCCGTTCTGCTGTATCGTTGTTTATACAAGGACTTCGTTTATTAGTACTCTGGACTCTTGTCATCATTATCTACCTATTTATAAGTGGGCAGTCAGTTTAAATCAATCATCTCTGTGTTACTTTGTTTGTCTCATCATTATTGAGCTCAAAAAGTTGTAATTGAAATGAATCTAAAATTCAAGTTTCCATGCCAGGCGTTCAATCTGTTAAGTGCTTTACGTGATATAAGGGGGGTCGGTACTATCTCGTTGCCAGGTAACACGGTTGCTATGTCGCGAGACCGGAAGTGATATTTTCTTTCCGAACTGACTTACGCAAACATTGTTTTGTTTTGTTTTACTTTTGTTTCATTCAGGAAAATACACGATATAATAATTTTGTAGCAGGTTTTATTAATTATATTCACTAAGTATACTTTTATTAGAAGTGACATTGTTTTTCAGAACTGAAAACTCGCCGAGATTTTCAATATTTTAGACTCAAGTTCAACACAACAACATATTTTCACTGAAAAGAAAGAGGAAGTTGACTCGCTAAAGATAGAAAACAAAGAGCAAAAGAATAAGCGAATAATCGTTGGACATACACTACTCACTAGCCGAGACTTCCCAGTGCGACTGAAGTGAATGTCAAAACACAAACCGGCGAAATCCTGTGTACGTGTACTGGACCATCATTTCCAAAGTTTTGCGTTGGAGAAACATGTTCGACATCAATTCAGGAGTCTCCAGTACTTCAGTGTCTGGGCAGAAGCAGCTTAAACTACGCAATTCAAGGAATATTTGAGCCGCTTTTGCAAGATATAAAGACATGTACAGCGACTTGCCACTCGCCACTTTTTGTCGAGTTTCAGTCTGCTTGTTACAATGCATTCTGGGTAATTTTAAAGATGGCGGAGGAGCTAAGTGACCTGGCTGCTTGCATTTCAACAAATTACTTCCGGTCTGCAAAATCAAGTTTTTCTCGTCGGAAAAAAAGTTTATATGCGGTTTTTCGATATTTTAATAAATAAACGTGAATTATCTAAAACTTAGCGCATGGGATTTGTTATATTTTAAAAACTAAGAAAGTTACAAGCAAATACGTGGTTTTGTAAACACGAATTTTAGCGTCATTTTCTTATTTTTCCGAAATTCAAAAAACGCATGCGTGAATGTTTTGGAAACGTTCTTAAAAACATACTGATAACAATAATTTTTGAAAAAAAATCGAAACGCCCTTGAAAAACGTGTTTTTCTGCTTTGAGTCACGTGACAATGGGCGTGGCCCGGTGACGTCATCATTACATTCCCACTTACACTGAATGACTATGAATGACTGAATGACTATGTTCCAAATTTCACGGCTGTAAACCAAATATTAATTGACTTATGGCAATTTCACTTTCCCTAGCAACGAGCATCAAAAGATAGTACCGACCCCCCTTAAGGAACAAATGCTTTTCATTCCAATCTTGTTGGACAAACACTACTATCTCAGGAACACTAAATGATATGTATTCGGTACATTCACGCACGAACAACAAACGGCATCAGTTTTCAACTCAATATAATTACTGTTAGCCTTATAAGCCTAGTCTTTAATATATTATTTAGACCTCCGTGACTCGAGTTTGTCTTTTAATTTAGCTGTCGTTATGTTTGCATGTGTGTTGACAGCTATGAAACATGACGCCATTACAGTGTTCCATCTTCAAAATGGAATAATATCATAATACTGTATCCCGTGATTTGAAAACTGTATTACTTCGAACATATAGAACCCTAGTATCATCGTTAGTTTGTTTCGTTGTTTCGTTGTTTCGGTGTTTCGTTGTTTCGGTGTTTCGTGGTTTAGTAACACCCAAAGAATACTATGACTCTGAAGAGACGAAAGTCTCTCAGCTTGTTGACAAAATTGTGAAATGGACTGACGCAGAGCAATGAAGAATTGAACATACCATAGCTGATTATCTGTCAGATAGTGTTCTACCTGAAGATTCAATAAGTAATGTCAGCGCTCATAGTTCTACAGCGTTAAGAAATTCAACGAGACTAAAGAACATGTCTATCGCTAATTCAAATCTTGCCAAGAAAAGTCTCGTTTCGACCACGCGGTCGAGAGTGTCAACACAAACAACAACATTACACAAGACGCGAAGCCATGCAAATGGAAGAATATTTACTCGAAAGCAAAATGAAGAAAATGCAACTAGAACAAGATCAAGCGAGGCTTGAATTACAACAACGAAAAGAAAAATTGAGGTTAGAAGTCGAACTTCTCAAACTTCAAGAGGAAGAAAAGAATTACATCAGCCGTCAACTGACTTCAAAGTACACCGAGAACATGCAAATATATTCAGATGTGGGAAAAACGCAAACATTTTGCTGTCCAAGCGAGTGAGTAGGTCTCACCAATTCTGACTGAACAAGAGTTCGAAGGAAACAAGAAATTCACAAAACCAAGTGTACAGAAAGAGCAAATAAATTCTAAAGTATTTGCAAGCAATGCTAACGATGAAATAGACACGCAAGCTGTCTCGAAGTTGTCAATTTCACTCCGGCAACCGCCAGAACCGAAAGATCGTCCCACAGATAACCGTGAGAACTTTAATTACACGTCTAAATTGTCCAATCAACATGACTTTGCTGATCCCGTGAACACGCTCGGAATTCAGTTCGCTCAGTCAACGCCAAAAGCAGAAAATGAGTCTACAAAGAACACTGAAAGGAACTTTACGGACGAGACCACACTGCACTACGAAAGTCCTGATAAAGGTGCTATTCAGCCTACGGCTACAGGTCTACAACAGCAACAACAGAGCCTACCGATCCAAGAGTTACTTGAACCAGAGTTAGTAGAGGGGACTGGTTAGGAAACCCGGCAAACTTCAAAGGGTCAAACAATAGAAGCCCGTCTGATGTTGAACGTACCGGTCACGTGACGCTGACCGTGCACACAACAAAACTAACTTTCAAGATGGCGGTCGTAATGGACGATTCATTTGTGTTTGGCGACGATTTTGAGGCGATTTTAGATATATTAGAAGAAGAAGAAGCATTGGAGGAGCAATTTACAGCTGTAGCTAACGATGTAAGTAGAATATTTGTTGAATTTTGACCTGTATTTTGGCTGTGTTGAAGTTTAATTTACGAAGCAATGAAATCGATGCACGTACGTTCCAACAACCACAGTTGAATGTTCGTGCTAGTATCTACTTTAGATGAAAGATAATCGCTCTTTGTCGCTCTATTTTCCATTTACTTATTGTATGTGTCTTTTTTTAGGTTCAATCGACAGATGTTGTTTGCAACGACTGTGGGGAAAAGTGCAAGTCTAGAGGAGGCTATAATAAACACCGAGCTGCCAAACACAAGCAAAATCAGAACAGTACTAACTCCAATGAGAGTCAGCAAACTTTCATTTTAACGCCAAGCATTCTTACTGAGATAGTGCTTAATGTAATACAAAGTGTAAAAGGAAACGAAGTGTTTGCAGCCAGTCTAAGAAATGAGTTGAATCTTTATGAACACGAACAACTTGAAGAAGGAACACCAGAATTTTCAGTAATGAAGACTCTTTATGAAGGATACTTGAAGAATGGAAATACTGAGAAGTTTTATGGCAACTATTACGCTCAGGTACCATTAAAATCAACAAGCTTTTTTCCTGGACTTTCTGGTAATACTGCAACACTTCTAGCAACAAAGGTAGCTGATAGTATGTTGTCATACTGCAATCACTTGAAGTCCACTGACAAGAGCCAACATTCAAAAACTGTGCTATCAGAGAAAGAGAAAGCAGGTCTGCAGTATCTCGGAGGTTACGTATTGCATAATCTACACAAAAAGTATGCAAGGAAGTCTACACCTGAAAAGCAGCAGGCAATGGCTATTTTAAAAGCTGGAAAATTGGAGGAAGGCTTTGAATTAATTAATATTAATAATTGAAATTTATATAGCGCTAAAATTATAAATAGTCTAAAGCGCTTTACAAGACTATAAAAAGAAAAATATAAAACACTAAATAAGCTTTAAAAATGTCATGCAATTATGTCATCACAAAAGTTGGTGTCTAGTTTGAACCGTGGAGGTCTATGGTGTATAACTCAGCCTGCACAAAATATATTCTTTCATACAGAACATTATTTTAGACAGTTAACTTCTACATCTAGTTTGCACATAGACATGGCAGGGATAACCAAAAAAGCAGTCAATGACAGTGAGGTGATATCAAGCTACCAATCCATGGTTTCGGGTGCAGAACTAGTTACCAACAGTCATGTCAACAAAGATGTTTTTTTATGGTATTGTAAGCTTATATGTAAGAGTGCGATCATTTTCATTTGCAAAGGATGTCATTCAACATCATAAAATTAAGGCAAAGCATTCAAAGGCCAAGGGCCTTCGTAAGGAAATTATGAGAAGTTGTGAAGAGCAGGAACAATACTGTTACTTTTTTCAGTATCTCAGGTACTTGAACTTGAGGCCAATGCTGCAGAGGAGGCTAAAGCAAGGAAGAAACCCACTGGACATAAAAAGGAGAAGAATCCCCAACCTCACTGTACACAATGCAAGAAACCTATGAAAGGGCACAGCAAAGTTCAAGATTGTCCAAGAAATAGAGGGAAATTTTGTGGAACAGTGATAAACTAAGTTGAACTTATATGTATGTATTTTTATCTGACATCATAAAACAATTGGACAAATCAGAGCTGAATAGTAATTGCACATTCAGAAGTATATATTCAATATGTATATATCTTTATATACAGTCATTTGCACAAATTCTGGCCGCCACAATATATCAATATATCAATATATCGGGTGCATTATGGGTAATTAAATAATAGCAAATTCCCCTTAAAGCGGGTTAACGCCAGCAAAGTTGGTATAAATATTTAGTATAATGTTTATTTTAGTCATACGTTTGTTGTTTGTAAATTTTGCTTCATTTAATAAGTTAGGAAACTCAAAATAGTATTATTTAATTACCCATAATGCACCCGATATATTGATATATTGATATTTCGTAGCGGCCAGAATGTTTGCAAACGACTATAAGAGACATATAAAATGTTACAGTTACAATAACTTAATTGTTTTTATTTGAGAAAAACTAGAGTACATTTGTACATGACTGTATTTTTAATATTTGAAACTACTCTAGTATAGTACTACATATTCTTATTATTATTTTACTTTGTAAATGATGCTTCAGATAATTAAAGACTAAATAATATTATTTTATTATTGCCAAGAAGACTTTACATCAATAAACATTCAAAGAAGAAAAGCAATCCAATCTCTCAATGATATTTTATAGGGCTGCCTGGTGATGTTTTGGTACCAAACTTTTCATGTAAGCTATACTCAATGCAAAAGTGTTGAACATTTAGCCCATGAAAAGATTGGTGTTTAAACCACACCAGACACTCCTAAGTAGAGGAGGTACAGAAAAACAAAACTGAAAAAGTGTCATGAATATACAATGTAGACCCTCTTTATATTGGGTGTAATAATAATCATAAATCTTAATTGGTAATGTTTTCCCATTTCATTCCTCTGCTGAAATGGTAAACATTACACTCAAGCTAAAGAGGTCTAGTAGTTGAGTACATTACTCTACCTAAAAATGTCCATAAATTATTATAAATACAAATTATTACAACCATGCATTGTCCTCATATCCACAAAAATTGTTGCTTGAAAACACTTATTTTTGATCGGCCCAAGAACCCATATGTTGGGGCACGAAGTAACCTGGATGAAAATAAAATATATATTGCACATAAGTAAGCTCATATGATAGTACCTTCCAATCAAATCGAAGCAGATTATTATTATTATTATTATTTCCCACGAGAGCTACCATTTTAACGCTCAAAACAGAGACAATTTAATTTTAAATTGAAATATAAAATTTGATCTATAAGTTAAATATTTTTTATTTTTTTTGCTAGCATGTAATGAGAATAGAGAAAATCAAATGAAATCATGCCAATCGGCGAGATCAAGTCTTGCCAACAACATTACTTACTCTTCCTCTGTCCCAGTTTGGCGATACTTGATTCGATCAATAGTCCTGTATTTTGCTGCAGATGATCGTAATGACCAGCGATTTAAGCATACTGCATTGAAGCCTGGATGCAAAATCACACAAGTGGGAAGCATTCGCACTTCTTGGATCACTCGTTCGGATTTCAATGATTCAATACATCCGTCGATTTCTTGTCAGCATTGGCACTCTGGAGCGTGCTGTAGACGATCTACTCGGCAATTACCACATCGACACCTATCAAGAAAAATACAGATGTGAAATTTTGTCTCTATTTCATGATGATGGAGGCGAAAAATGGCAATTGCAGTAATAAAACGAAACCCAGTAAACACATACCACAAGTCGACCGATGTGGCGCCAGAAAGTCGATCTTCTAGTTCCTTATTATGTTTCTCGATTCTCTGTCTTTCCTTGTTATATTCTTCGATCCAATCGTCATCAGCAAGTGGTTCGTCGGAATATGGTCCGGTTGATTCAAACAACTCGCTGGATGCAGCATTCAAGTTCAAGGATGAAGAGTTTTCCTGCTTGTTGTAGTCGTACTCTTCATCTTCTACATCGTGGTCAGATTCAACTTCAGAAATACCACTTGATTCTTCCCCTGACTCCAGGTCACTTCCGTAATAATTGGTAGCCATGTCCAACGTAGTAAATGTGAACAATTATCGGGATCAGAGAAGAACAATGCTACAGCTGTTTAGTGTTTACAAAACAAATGCACGTATCCTTGGAAATGTGCCAGGCCTTGGTTCCCGAATTCACGTCACTAGGTAGCAGTCTCCCCAAAAACACGGTCAAGTGGGCAGGGCGTGTTCAAATTCGTAACTTTTTAGGCTTATTTCGGGGCGAAGAAGAGCCGGAATCAAAAAAATGTTTTCGGATTCTCAATCTAGGCCATCTAAATATACGAAAACAAGAAAAAATATACCAGGCAATATATACACTTTAAGTTTACTGATGATACTGGAAACAGTGTAGGTGCCATTGACTGGGGTGGTAATTATTTACTTTGGTTCTACATACTCTAACCTTCCAGAGAACAGCAAGTTATTGTCTTACGATGTAAAGCGTCTAGAAGATAATGACGGCTTCATTGCAGGACTCATGATTGCAATGTCGCTTGTGCATGGAGGACCATCGCCACATTTTCTTTCGCCTATCATGTATATCACTGACTAACCTTTAACAGTCCCATTGCAAGATGTCTATGATCATGAGCTGAAGTCCTCTCTTGAAGCTCTCCGTGATGCAGACACTATAGATAAAGCAAGGACATGTACAGTGGAAGGTAACTTAGCCACATTACTGGGCCTGGCTGGGACTTTGGAAAATGCCAATACAAACACTGCAAGATGTCAACAAAATAATCGCTTAAACCACGCAATTAATGGCTTGTTCTTGGCGATGTAAACCAGCCCTTGGAAGTTTCAGAGATGGCCTCTCATTCCTCGGAGTGATTGAAGCAGTCAAGAAGTATCCCGATAGTTTCAGGCCATTGTTTTGTGATCAACCTGAGAAGCTGACAGCAGAGAGAATGGGGAAATTAAGACAAGCCCTGTTGGTCCTTCAGGCATTAATGGAGTCTCGTTCTGTCCTTACATTGAGTTTTTGCATGACCAAGAAAGTTGGGGATCATCAAAGTTTCCAACAGCTAATACATGTTCATGCATCCTTCGTCTTCCAGTAATACATGCAGCTTCAAAGCTGATATGACCTTTGGAGTTCTTAATGGAAGGGGTTTGGGTACTGCTTGAAAGAGTGTTTGAGCCATTTGGAACAATTGGACTTTGAAAGTGGTGGGCGGCCTGGCATAACTAGAACACCTGCATGAAATAATCCGTTCAGCTGCCATTTAGCTGGTTGTTACAGTTTTGAGTATGAAATCATTTCTTAGCCTATGATGTTATGACATTTGTTGTTCAATTGCATATTGGTCACTGATGGCCTGTTTATGATAAATATGACATCATATACCTATTTCAATAACATGTAACAGTGATAACAGGAAATGGTTGGTCTGAGGTCAATAGGAATTGTAGGGTTCACTGAATTGCAACTGCATTATAATTATTATGCTTCAATATTTTAAATATTTACTGCTGACCTATCCGTATCTGTGATTCAGCACCATTCAAGCATGATTACAACTATGCATTTGCAATTAAATGAACTCCCACAATTCTAATGGGTCTCAGATCAACCATTCCCCATTATCAACATTTTCTGAAATAGGTGCTATTTGTTTCATGTTCACTGATATCGGTCAATTTGTTTATCTGATATTTTGCATTGAATAACAGTTTAACCAGAGAGCATTATTGTTTGTTCAGATTCAGATGCCATAGTCAGTTTTCAAGAATAAATAGTGTCCATCTCAAGTTAAATCTATTCCCTCTTCCAAGATTGTTAGAGAATTTTATACCAAAAAAGCCTTGCAAGGGAGTTTTGAAAATCTCGTGTTTATTTAAGATACTGACATTTTATTGACATTTTATGCTCACATTGTTTATGTTGTATTGTTTAAACTTTTAAGAGAGCTGACCTCTATAAATAGCAACTTAGAGGGTTTCAAGTCAGAAATGAAAACCTCTCTCAAAAGATAGGCCTGGAAGAGTACACGTCGGCCCTGAAAATTATATTTCGATTGCGGTCATATTTTAGGAGAACTAGAGTGATTTCCGATTTTGGGGTATTTTGGGGGGTATTTTTAGGTGTTTACTCCATGCCCAAATAAATGGTCTCTCTCTTTCAAAATTGGTCAACGAGCTCGCTTATCTTTATCGATCCCTAAAAGCAAACATAATGAGAAGTATCCTGGTTGTTTCATTTTATTGTAGGATAAAAATTGAATATTTTTTAGAGATTTGAATATTTTCCTTTCGCAGACAGTTTTTCGACATCGCAGAAAATGCCGAAATGAGAGGTAAATATCTCTGATGTTACATCGAAATTAGAAACAACAAAATAACCCAGTGAAAGATCAATGTCTCTTCTTCAAAAATATGTAAAAACATTTTGGGGCAATTAAAACTGTGAAAACAGCAAAACGACAATGACTTTCTGTCAAAAATGCACCTGATTTGCATACCGCTAAAACGATACATTCAGATCGGTTCAGTTTTCGTGAATTCAAGGTGAAATTAACTCATAAAGAACGTTTCACAAACTATTAGTTTTGGATTAAATTATCAACATTTCTTAATTTAACTTAATTTCTCACTCACTGTTTGATGACCTTTGATATGACCTGGAATATGTCACGCTCACGAAATAGTATCAATTATATAGTCGAATATGAAAACCTTTCAGTCTTATTTCTTAATATGCGATGTTGAGTGTTCAGTTCAAGAAAATAACAGTTTACTTGGGTTGTTGTGTAGATCAGACTGAGAGCCCGTTCTTCGCCATATCTGGAAGTTATTTTTAAAGGGGCACTGTCACGACACGCGCATGCGCGAATCTTGGCTTCAATCTTGAAATCGTTGACCAACGCTTTCAAGAGACCCGAGGGAAATTCAAATTCAGTGTGTTAATATATCGAGTTATATCATTGTAATCCTTGCACTCTAGAAGATGATACTTATTCAGTACTTAGATTGATTGTTGTTTCGTATTTGTAGGTAGTTATTTTTGGTTTGAAGTCCAATTTTATACGCTTTTTATTTAATCGGCGAGAGCGATGGCGATGGCTTCTCATGGCGGCCGCCGGGATGTAGTGGTTGACAACGAATGTATTCAGGCGACAGGTTTATAAGTTTTGGTTTACTGGGAAGATAGAATACGGTTATACTACATATTCTGAGTTCGCTATACTTCTCTTTAACAGCTCTGGAGTACCAAAGGAGGTAGGAAAGTATTCCGAACGACAACAACAATGTTTGACAATGCGTTCATTGACTTATTCACTCGAATTATTATGTTCTCAAAAAGAACTCAGTTGCATACATCATATCAATGTATTCCTTCGAGTTCATATGCATGTACTGAAGCTATTGCAAACAACTGTCACATTGTATGAGTTTTTATTTCTGCGAGGTTTGGAAGTAGTGACACAACGGCAAAGAGAACTCAGTGATTATACTTTTCACACGGGAATTATTTTGTGCAATTCTTTTTGCACTCTTTTGTACTCTTACAATTTAAGAAAACACGAGTACCTTATACAGTAGTGACATGTACATCTTCGTTAGTCTTTTTTGAAGCAAAGAAGTAATATGGACTTGGTTTTTAGCGATGTGAAATGTGAATAACTTCATCTGAGACCTGAGTTGTCACCTCGGATTGTCTGCTATTTAATGCCGTTCCTTCACCAGAAGTCGCTATAATAAGTACTTATTTCATGAAATATTTAGGTCACACGCTCTAAAGGTTGTATATTCTGAATAACTTGGAAGCACTGCGAAAACTTGATCGTAAAACACTTTCAAAACACATTGACATTTACTAGCGCGATTCTCTTCGTAAACACAGACGAGTTCGTTGACCTCTGCATATCATTAAAATCTCTGAATATCATTAAAATTGACGCATGCGCGCGTCGTGACAGTGCCCCTTTAATCTGAACGTTAGAATGCGTTACTGTCAACACACAGGTAACCCGACTCAAAAATAAATTGATTTACGGTTCAACTTTGAATTGCAAAACTTAGTATCAGGTAACATACCTTCGGTAGAGCGTTTGTCCAGGTTTATCAATATACAAGAATAGATTCCAAATTAATCACAAGTTTTCTTTTATAATCTGGCCTTTCAGTGTAAGCAGGTAAGCAGATAAGAATGATTTATGCTGAGTTGATGGCCACATGTATCTTCGTGACGTATGTTGGAGGTTCTTGTGGTCCAAGTACTTCCAATCCGACGATATTGGAATGCATACCGATAGAAAAGTGTGAGAAAGACATAATAGTCGGGTCTGTTAGTGACATAAAATGTAGGGATCGTGCACTTTTGAGTAAAATCACCAAACTTGGCACAGATGTCCCTTGGGTCATACTGAACAAATTCAGAAGGGGTGCCAAAAGATCAGACAAACAGGGGGGGCACAGCACAATTCCCGGTACTAAAACAGGGGTAAAATAAGGCTTAAATCAAACAGTAATCCAGGACACTGATAATATATAGCTAGCTAGCTTAAAAATCAATTTAAATATAATTCAATACAGCATACACTATTTTGAATGAAAAGAAGTCTGCTCAGGTACGATCTAAAATATTCCCTTTGGGGGAGGGGAGAGGCAATTTTGTCACTGGGTTTGATAATGACCCCAAATGATACATCCTTATTTCAATCTTTTTTTCTCTATCTCCCGTTTCTAACTATAAACACTACTGAAAAGCATGCTCCGAATACATATTTCATTTTTGTGTTGGTTAAACTAGTTCATAAAAAAAACAGCTTCCCTATATAATTTTAACGAGTGAAATCTGTATGTACGCTTGCTAATAATTGATTAATCATGGCGTAACAAGAAATCAGAAGTAAAGAACAGCCTCTTTACTGTTGGAGCTATTGACAACATAGATCACAACCCCTCGTCAACCACTGCACAAGGTTCATTTCATGGAACTGGAATAAGTATTTTCCACGTCCCAACAGAAGAGTGTGTCCAGCAAGCAAGCTGGTGAAATGTCTATAAGCGATTCAGAAAGAGATATTACACTGCCGAATGATTACGCACCAGTTGAAGCAGTCGCCATTAAGATATCAGAAGTGAATATTCCTGTTCGACTGCAAGTTAGAGAAAGCCATAACGATACCTCCCAATTTCCAGATGCCATTTCAAAGGAACAACATTGGCTTGAACACTACCGGAAGCACTTAGATACAGAGCTCACTAAAGGCAGTTATGTGTCCTGGGCTGGATATCATGCATCTTTGAGAGAATCCAGAAGACGTCCTACGCTCTGTTTAAGTGGAATCTTACCTCTCTTTGATGAGAAAGCAGCGACAGTATCAATGATGAAACATGGCCGCTTAGACGTTCAGAGGAAAGTAACATACACGTACTATCTTAATCCTTGAGAAGTTCAGGACTGTTACCGCCCGTGTGTGACCAGCCTTTGCTCGCCATTGCTATAAAGTCTATTCAATGGAAATGGCCTGAAAGCTATTGAGAAGACGTGCACATTGTGATGCTAGGCGGCCTCCACATAGAGATGGCGCTATGGTCTGTTTGCGGTGATCTCCTGGAAGCATCAAGCTGGACAACTGCTTTGACGGAGGCTGGTGTATCATCATCTGGTACCTCTGAGGCCTTCCTCAAAGTGTCGCACCAGATAACATGTGCTGCTCTGCATGTACATACGCTACTTCATAATGCTTACAAACAACTAGACGGTGAGGACGATGATATACAGAATTGGCAGAATGATATGTTGAGGTCTAGTCCAACATTCAAGTTCTGGCATATGATCATGCAATTAGAACTAACAATTCTAATTTCACACTTTACATTGCGGTCCTACAGGTGCTTGCTCCTTGGTTTTTCGCCCTCGACCATACAAATTAACTCCAAATATATGGCTTCAGTTGCATATTAGAGACATGAAAAACCTACCCGACTCGCATCTATTAGATAGATGGTTGGTGGCTGGGCCAGAGGGTAGGGTTAGTGGATTAGTGGCGCGCTGTTTGGAACAGCTCAAAGATGCCTCAGCCTCATCATACACAATAGAGAACACCACGAGCAAAGATGGTTGGTGGCTGGGCCAGAGGCTAGGGTTAGTGGATTAGTGGCGCGCTGTTTGGAACAGTTCAAAGATGCCTCTGCCTCGTCATACACGAGAATAGAGAACACCACGAGCAATGACTGTCTACGCAGAGGAATTTCACGACCAATATGAAGAGCCTTGTTAGCACAATAGCCGAATACGGAAATCTATTTCTGTATGATTGTCCTGAGCTGGTTGTGCTTGACACAAGCAACTGCACCGACGAGTCGGTTGTGAAAACCGTGCGAACTGCAGAATTGGTACATTAAAGACGTCATCCAGGACAAGACAGTGTCAGTTCGTGATACTCTTTCAAATAATTTTCTGCCTTTGTTTCAAGCGACAGCAGCGAAAGCAAATCTCCAAAGCATCTCTCAAGCTATCGGCTGTAACAAGTTAACTTCCCTGTGTTTGCAGTTATCAAAAGATTTGTTGTAGTGCTTTATAACATGAACAGCAGCGCCACAAGCGTAAACACAGCCAGAAGAGAGTTGTGCATGCACCAAGAAAGCCAGAACGCTTGATAACATCCCACCTACAGTACCTACAGAGGTATGCTAGCTTTGCTACGACTAATAACTCTAAAGATTGTTTCTGACCCGACTGGGTGATTTTGGTTGGAAAATAGTACCCTGTTAGATCGTGCCAAGAACATTCCTACTTCCACTGGTGGAAAATAACTGGAAAGGCAACGCATCATCTCGGACCTAAGAATTAATGGTTACACGAAGGGTTTCATCGACAGTCAATTGAACAAACCAAGTAAACAAAGAACTGATCCCCCTAAGGAAACCAAAGGGTTCGCTGTCATACCCTACGTAAAGGGTGTATCGGAAAGGGTGAAGAGAGTGTTAAAACGTCACGATATAATGAACGCTTTCAAACCCGTACGCACTCTGGCACATTTCCAAAAAAAACAAAGATCGTCCTACAGAAGCGCAACAAAAAGGCATTGTATACAAGGTCAAATGCAAGTCTTGTGATTTCACATACATCGGTGAATCAAAAAGATCTTGGAAATCAAGAGGAGCTGAACATAGACCTGGAACATCTGCAAGCAAAGAATCTACAATAAAAGATCACACGGAAATACTGGACATGACATTCATCCCAACTATGTAGAACTTTTGGAACGTGGAGTATTGAACCGGAAGAAACGACTGTTTTTGGAATCTTGGCATTCCACTGTGGACAAAAACTCTGTTAATGAACGTACATGTATAGACTTCCCAAGGGTATACAAATCCTTTGTGGGAGATGCAAATTCTGCACAAAATCCTACCGATTGACTTGTTTCAGACCATTAATTCTGACGAAGACTACAGGACGTAGTCGAAAATTTAGTTCTTTTATCGTAAATAACCCTTTTTAGATCAGTTTCAAATCCTTAAAAAAAAAACATGTCTATTACTGATCGCCCCAATGGCATATAGTACTGAAAATGACCGATGGACGCTGGCGGCCCCTTTGGACTGAACTTCCAGAAGCATCAAATGCTTGTCATAACTCTTAAAGTGTGGATGCAAGAAGGGATGTTCCAGTTCACGTTGCAAAGCCAACCTTCCATGCACTGAGCTCTGCACCTCAGTCTGGAGGCTTCCACTGAAACTCGAGTTATTAAGGTTTAACAACAATCACTTCAGCACGTGAAATAGGTTATATTTATTGTCCTGTTTATATTTTATGTATACTATATTTATGTATTCCCATGTCTATTCAAAGCCCAAAAAATGATTGTTTACCACATTGAATTGATTGGATCGGGGAGGTTGGCTAATCTAACCCCCCAATCACCCGCCACCCCCCCCCCCCCCCCCCCCCCCCCCCCCCGCCTTTAGTTTTCATTCAAATATTGTTTGTTGTATTGAATTACATCTATCTATAACAAATAATTGACTTTTAAACTAGCCACATATTATAAGTGTCCTGGATTACTATTTGATTTAAGCCTTAGATTACCCCTGTTATAGTACCATAATTGCGTGGGGTGCTGTGCCCCCCCCCCCCCCCCCTGTTTGTCTAATTTTTTGGCACCCCTTCTGAATTTGTTTTGTATGACCCAAGGGACAACTGTGCCAAGTTTGGTGATTTTACTCAAAAGTGCACGATCATTCCACTAACAGACCTGACTATATATAATACAAAGAAAATTACATATGGCGACTTCCAAGATATGCATTTTATTTTCTATTGTTAAAAACAATATTTTACTCACTCTCTGTGCTCATTTGTAAAACATTGATTTTACCACTTGAAAATAAAATTCATATCTTAATAATGGTAAATTGTTGCTTCTCGTTAACAATTATAAAATACATCTGATCTGATTGGATGTCACCAATGTTTGCATCAGGCTATGCAATCTATTTATTTTATAAAAGAAATATAAAACGTTTTCTGTGGCTTGGTTTTACAGTAGTTCGTGTGGATGTAGCGGTTCTTTCGCGTTCCTGTGTTGTCATCAGCAAGATGAAATCATTCTTCATTCGTCACGGAATAGTTGTATCAAAAACATACCTCAATATTATGCACAAGAGTTCAAAGAATTTCCACAGGGCATTTGAGACGATGGCTGGCTGAATTTTCGTAAACTGCCAAAAGTGCATCACAAGAGAGTCAGTTGTTGAGGGAATGTGCCCAAACTAGCACAAAGTGGAGTGTAAAGATTTTTGAAGTCTGGCAGATGTCTCGTAAAACAAGGTATAGCAAGGAAAGACTTGTCTTTTGACACATAAATTAATTCCGTATGAAGTTCTAGTTCGACAAACATTACTTTACCATCTTCTAATTCGAGGTTCTTGAAAATAATAATGTAGCAAGTAACGCAATATTTAGCGAGAACTGTGCTAAGTCCTTAATTTGAAGTAATCTCGTGTCTTTCAAAGTTTGTTATAATTTATTTGATATTGTGAAAGTATTGCCGCACAAAGCTAGAAATCCAATGATTGTATCATTAGTAAGTAAGTTAAAACTGTGAAGGTGCTAAGCTCCAATAGAGGAAGGGAGTTACATTAAAGAAACTGCGGAACAAAATCTAACGAGTATTTTTCTTAATTAGCTATTAGGATGTAATGTATTGTTCCTCTCATATAATGCATTGATCGATACAGAATACTTATAGAGCTTATTAGTATTCTGTATCTGATACAGAATACTAATAAGGTCTATTAGTATTCTGTATCTGAATAAGCTTTATTACTATTCTGTATCATACTTATGAACAATTGCAGTAATTAATCAACCCCACCTATTCCCTGCCAACTATTCAAGCCCTCCCCGTACTTTAAGTTTCTTGGAAATTGTATGGGAGTTACAAGGTAGCCATGTGACCAGAATGCTGAGCACAGATTGGACAGCTGCCTAATGAATTATTAATGAATATTATAAATATCACTACCTATCACTACAATGTACAAATTTCACTCTTAAAAAATGCTAGTTTCTAAATATGTCACATCTCGAAATATGACATCATTTATTCCTTCTATTGATATATCAAAGTTATTCTGAACTTCACATTCAATACAACAGAGTAGAGAACTTATTTCAAGTAAAAGCAAATTGGAAGAAACCTATATTAGTTAAAGGCAACGCCGGATCAGGGAAGACATTCGCTATACACAAATGCATAGACTTTTCAATAGAGCAATCAGCCAAAGTACTTGTAGCAACTCCTACGGGATTTTTGGCCTGCAAATACAAACAACGTTTCGGTGAAGCTGTAACAACAGACACAATTCATGGTTCATTTGGCATACCAATAACTGTGAATGATACATATGAATTTAATTGGAACATTTCGATGTATGATGTCATTGTAATTGACGAAGTTTCCATGGTATCTCTACGCAATTTCCGCCACATTTGGCGAACAATTAACGAGGCAGCAGTTACTCCCTTATTGATAATGTGCGGAGACAACGCACAGATGAAACCAATAGAAACAGTTGACGGTGAAGTTCGGCAAGCAGAAAGTATGTTAACCAGTGATATTACACGCCAATTTTCGAATTTATTTTTAAATGTACAATATCGTTATGAGGAGCCATTTTTAAATGATTTTTTGAATTCAATGAGAACAACAACACCTTCCAAGTTCGTTTTGAAACGTTTGAATGCAGCATGCATTATATCGTCTGAATACAATGAATTGGCTATCTACGGGTATGTTCTCCAAGTGCCAGATTGTATCATGCTTTGGCGAAAACTACCACGTTACTAGAACCATTCAATGTGAAAGAAAAACGCCATGCCACCAACAGAGATGTGAAGAAACTCATCAAAGCAATTCGCAACGACGAAACAGCGGCCCAAACCATGGAGCAGTATGGTGGCCCAGCAGTATCATCAACTTTTTCATGATCACTTTTCATTTCTACTGTTATTTTCATTATGATTTTGATTTTAAACTGATTTTAAGCTGTATTTTCATTGTAAAAATAAATTAAATCTCACTTTCAAACCCATATGAATTTTAAACTTCAATCTCATTTTCAAACTGAAATAGATTTGAAATTTAAATTTTTATCTTAACCCATTCGCTCCTGAGCTATTTTGAGTTTTTTAGCGATTTTCTGGACCTAATCACGTCGTAGGAAATTTCGATTCCGTATAAGGGGTTTCCATGGAAATCTTGACAGTTCTGAATGCCTGTGGGCTCGCTTCTTCACGTGTTCTGCCTTTCTTCTTGGGAGTTCGTAGGGGCTAGTAGTAATCACTACTCGAAAAGGCCAATTTTGCATTTTTAGAGTGTTTATAGCCATTATTCACCACAGAAGCCCCCAGGACAGCATCATTAAGCTTGACTGGTGTGGTAGAGACCGTTCTCCTGGAAGAAATCAGGAGTTTAGATACGAATTCACGATCACATTTCGACGTTGCCGATTGGAAATTCAAAATGGCGGTCTCAATTGTGAAATCGTCTCTCTGGTCTTTCTGTGTTGGATTCCAGGACCTACAAAGGCATTTTTGGCGACTTTGGACTTGTAAAGAATGCAACCGGTGCAATATTTTGCCTGTAGGACCGAGTGGCTCGACACTCTATATATTCTTAAAAAACAGAGATTCGGGGAGATCTATGCCGAAATTCCCGGATGTTTCCCGGCATCCTTTTCGGGCGTGCAGAAGGAAAACACGTGTTAGCGAAAGTGGTCCTAAGGAAATGGCTATTGTTCGGCGAGTTAAGGAAAAGAGAGGGCAAAATTCACGACTATATCAAGAAGAGAGATGGAAGTTTGCTGAGAAAGTGGCGTTTTGTTTCGCAAGGATGTATTTTGGAAGAAAATCCAAGTCAAATGTCGGTCATTTTCGAGGTGTAAAATTGCGTCAAAAACACGCATTTTTGATTTTTATGGCAAACAAATTGAACTAATGCCCAGAAATCGGACCTGTAAGTCAGTTTACTTGAGGTTAAAATATGAAGAGTTATCTAGTTGTCACTAATAACTGGCCATGAGATCGATGTTACGAAAATTCAGAAAGTTAGAATTTTTCAAAGCACTATCGATGTTTACGACCGGTTTCGGCCGGTGTAGGAGCGAATGGGTTAACTTAACTTTAAACACGAATTCATTCTTATATCATAAAAAAAAACACGATGATAACGCTGGTCCGTTCAACTATTACAAAAAATTCAAACGGACCAGCGTTATCATTATCAAAATATCCCATCATCCTTTACGAGTAAGTTATTGATGCAGTGATTAGGAATCACTGCTTCGTTCACGATGAAAAGAAGGAAGACCAAAGAAACTTGGGAGGAGTTCGAGAAGAGGGTCGGTTTAAAACGAAGTGGCAAAGATCAGGATGTGTCAGCGCGAGTTCTTGGAAAAGTACCTAATGATATCTTGGTACAAAGAATGTCATCTACACCTTCAGGGAGACTGAAGAAGTATGAGCCCTTGGATACAAGAGACTTTGTTCCGTTCGCAGAGTACGACGAGCTAACCTTAGAAAACATCAAAGAGGCCTGCGAACTATACTATAACGCACCTACAGGATCGTGCGATGTACTGGCATCGGATAGGGGGCCATCCTGTACCAAAATGGAACAGCTGGAAGGTAAAAAAGTGTACCACATCCGTTTTCTTGAACCAATAGAAGAAAGTCATCTCTATGCGAAGAAACCACAAAGACTGAAATCCGAGCCAGTATCACCATCAAAAAACGACCCCGGCTATTTTGCCGTCTCTAGACCGATGACAGTTTACCCGAAATCTGTCTCTATTGCTGATCTTATGAGAGCTGGTAAACTGGTAAAACCACCAGAAGCAACAATTTTAAAACTCGGATATTTCGATGTTGAAAGCGGTAAATGGGTGACTATCCCACAATTGGAAGTGGAGATAGAGCAAAAGCACTTTGCCAGCGGTGCTTTTCGATTTGCTTTTCAAGCAAAATGCATAAAGGTTTTGACTGGTTTAGGAGTGGACTGGGTGGTCAAAAAGTACTCTGAAGATACAGCTAAGGCTATCATGGACACGCTCAAAATGTCCCTGGAATCCCACGCCCGGAAACAAGTGCCAATGCACGCCGTTGCCAGAAACATCACGGCACGTTTCGCTGCAAAGGTACCAGTAGAGTTCGGGAAAGTATTCAAGTACGATAAAGTTTTCTATTCTACGTGGAATGAATTACCAGTAACAGCTGAAGAATTCGTGCCGGGTGAATTTTCAAAGTACGTTAACAATGATGGAAACTGTGTTGTGCCCCCTTGTGAAGAATACGATGAAATATTTGAAAAAGCACAGAGCCTAGTTCATTTCAGTTACCTATATTCAAAGAAGAAGCTCATGATTTTGGATATCCAGGGCTCAGAATATCGCTGTACGACCTAGAAATAGTAACAAGCGAGTTGTACGAAGCTTCAGATGATAGTTGTGAGTTTTATTTCTGTGCTGGAAATATTTCGTTATTGAGCATAGACCATTTCAAAGAAGTACACTGTTGTAACAAGTTATGTAAAATGATGCAACTAGAAGAAATGTAGAAGTCAACAAAGGCTCGATAAAACTGTGACAAAGCAATGTCATTTAGTTGCGTTATTACCATTTACTGATTTCATTGCTACGCGCCTGACAAAGAAAAGTCGGTACATTTGCGCGCTGCGGAGGTTGTTGATCAGTCAGAGTGAGCGGGACCACTTAGTTACTCTCGGAGGAGCTCGACTGTAAACATTCAGACGATGTAGACGATAAAAAGGGAAGAAATGTGTCTTATAATCACAACCTCGTCCCCAGGGCCCCCTCCACCGCTGGAGGGAAGAATGCAGAAGTGTGAACTCTTGAACCGAAGAAACATGTGAAACTATGGAGTATATAAACGTTATTCAAAGGCTCGGAAAAGCTTTAAACAAAGGTTTTCCTTCCTTCTGCTGAAAACCACTTCAGGTCAAGTGTTTTGAATATATCTGGAAGGGTTTTGATGTTATCGCGATTTTACCGACTGGTTTTGGCAAGTCATTGATTTTCCAGCTTCTACCAGAATTTCTTCCCTGCAAATCCACAAGCAACATTGTTTTGGTTATTTATCCGCTGAACTCCATCATCGAAGACCAAATAGAGGTTTTGAAGGACAGAAACATACCAGCTGATGTTCTAGAGATAACTAGAGACGGCAGGGACATGATAGAGAGACTGATTTATACAAAGAGTCCATCGCCGTCTGACAAAGGTAAACAACAAGATGACGACGATAAGTCAGCTGAGATTAAGATTAAAACCTCTGCAATGGTTTTAAACGGAGAGGTGAAAATACTATTTGCACATCCAGAAGCTTTGTTAAGCAAGGAAGGGAGAAAATTAATGAAGACCGATGTATTCCAGAAAAAATGTTGTTGCATGTATTATCGATGAAGCACACTGTGTTGAAATATGGTAAGTTAAGTTTTATTTACTACACTATTCACGTAAACACAAAAGATCTTTAGGAATAAAACTCGTTAGAACGTGGACGTGCTAAAATATATAGATTGAAATACTATATTTAGCAATTTACGAAACCAAATCAGTGAAAACAAAGCAGAAAGCCTGTTTAAAACTAGTTTTATATTATAAAGCGAATGGAAGTTGACTCTCATTCTGCTCATGCATCCACTAGCAGCTTTCAAGACCTCAGCGTGCATTACAATGTATTTTTGTATAGAAGCACGGAGAGTCATCTTCTATTAGTTAAATATATCCAAACAAAACAATGCTAAAACCAGTTCATTTATGGCAATTGAAATTTGGAAACAACTTCCCTGAAAGACCTCCCTTGTACTGTGCTGTGCAGTCAATAATCTTATATCCTTTTTCATGTAGGGGCGAAGAATTTAGAAAGGTCTTTAAAGACTTGAGTACAGTGAGAGCCTTTTTCCCTGGAATACAAATGGTAGCGTTAACAGCAACAGCACCACCACACATGATAGACAATATAAAGGACAGTTTGTCTATGGTTACTGGTAAATACAAAGTTATTGCTGCAAACCCTAACCGTGCTAACATATATTTAAACAAGAAGATACGCATGGCAAACTGCTATGGATATGAAGGTTACGACAACATCCTTATTCCTATAGTAAATGAACTGTCTGTTCAACGGGAACACTACCCCATGACTATCATCTATATGAAATTAAAGTACTGTGGCTATTCTTATAGCTTGTTTGAAAGGGTGCTAGGGGATAAGCAATATACTGGAGAAATGAAGGATCCTATGTGCAGACTATTTGCCCAATTCCATGCACCACAGACAAACCTAATGAAGAAGGAGATTGTTCATGAAATTAAAAGCAAGGAATCAAGAATTCGTGTGATTTTTGGAACATCAGCACTTGGAATGGGTGTAGATGCTCCATACATTTCACATGTCATACACATCAGACCTCCCTGCAATATTGAGTCATATATACAAGAAATAGGACGAGCAGGTAGGAGTGGGCTTCCATCCAGGTCAACTCTATATTACAATAACTCAGACGTATCTAAAGACAAGGAAAACATTACTGAAGAGATAAGAATGTATTGCAAGTCACAGGATACCTGTCTCAGAAAGTTGATTCTTGAGTATTTGGGGTTTACATATAGAGAGCAAGAAAAGTGCTGTTGTGTTTGTGATGAACAGTTTAAAGGAACATATGAAAAAATGGCCACTCAGAGAAATGGTTCGAATACTGCCTGAGGAAAACTACGAAACTTTGAAAGAACTCATTACCAATGAACTATTCAATCCTTTGGCTGAACATATTGGTTCAGAATGTGGAGCAGAGTTGTTTTGTCTTCCAACAGAAACAGATCTTATTGAGAAGATTATTGATGGTATTGAATCAATTGAAACTGAGTCAGACCTACTTATAAACTATGGAATATGGAATGAGAATTGCTCTTCTAAAGTTTGTCATCTGATATCACAGTATGCCCCACTGAAAGACAAGGTAACACTAAGAAAGTGCAAAAAAGTTAGTACTAAAACACTGATTAAAAGATCAGAAAGACAGAGCTAAAAAGATAGAAAACATACAGTATTTTAATTAGGCTGTTTAAAGGCTGATTTACATGGTACAACTATTGTTTACAACTATTGCAATGATGCAACTTGCTTACAATTTACATGTATAACTTACCACCGATTTCATTGATATGTGCCAATGAAATTAGGTATATTAAGGCCTGGGTCAAGTTGATCAAAGTCACGTAAATCCCCAAAAATAAAAATAAAAATTCATAGTAAATCAGATAAACGTTATTCGTGGACCAAACCTCGAGGCAAGTTTTGTCAGAGACTAAGGATCATAATTTGAGGTATAATTTTGGTTTTCCGTAATTTATGTCTGTGTAAAAAAATTAAAATTGGCGCTAAAAATGTAGTAAACTTTGAAGCCGCGGGAGAGATGTCTAATGAATTATATTTCTCTAGTTTTAGGAGTATTCCTTTGGAAATAACCAATATCAGTTCATATCCAACTAGAAACTCTGAATTTAGGACTGACTTGAAGGTCGAGGAGGAAAAATATACGATTTTTAGCGATTTGTACCGGTTCGTTGATAATTTGAGATATATTTGAGCACAAATGTCCACGTTTCTAGTTACCTCTGTTATGCAGGAACATTAGATGTGGTCAAACACTTATTTATACTCCTTATTTTGTTATATATCCTATTCTCCATAAACGATCTTTGGCGCCATACTCATTCTTTATTATTATGAGCGCCATTACAAACGAGCCTGCAATATTCAATAAGTACAGCGAATACTATATGAATGCCACACACTTTAACCAATCAGAAGGCAAAGCATATTAAACAGCAAAGATGGCGGACGAAGTTGAAGAAGAGAGAATCGAAGACTTACATTATGTTTTCTACATCAAATCTTCAAGAATCTTTGGATAATATGGTTTGAGTATACTATTACATTAGACATGCATGTTAGTCATACGCTGTATTTAGTGTTTATAATTAATAAAGAGAGTGGAATATATTCTACATTTCTCTTGAGTTGTGGCATTTTTATTGTTCGAATCAATTATTATTCAGTATTCTGTCTTCGTACAATTTCCTACTGAATAAAGACTGACATTCGATCCTTTACAAATAACACAGTATTATCATATTTCACATTTTGGCGCAATATTCAAGCTTTATTAGATCGAACTGCAAGCAATCGTTTTATGACTCTGTTAATATAATCATTTTTTACAATGTATCGAACTTTCCTCGATCCTAAGACCTGTGGGTTTGGCAAAATGGGAGCTATTCACGCTGGAAGACAATCCAAACTTCTAAAGAAAGATGGTAATGAAAGCAATGCGAAGTTTGGCGCTCGATTGATGCAGTACCGGTATAGCATATTTCAAGAAATGTTCCATTCCTTGGACAATGAAAGCTTCAAATTGACCGGTTTGCCCTTAAGCGAATTCAACAAGAAGCATACAGCACTTCACATGCATGTTATCAAATGGAGTAAATGTGGAAGGAAAAGCTTGGAGATGAAGGAGTTTTTGATAAATTTTCTGCACAAAATTGGACTAATTTATCAAATGCCAAGAGAAGAGAGCACACTCTGTTTGATTGCAAGGGATGCCATCAAAGTTATTCTAAAGTGCAATCACTTTTTCCAGTGAGGTCACCACTTCTTAAGAAACGATCTAAAGACAATCCTTTCACAGTAGCAAATGACAGTTCAAAATCAGCCGCCAGTCAAGTATTACAAGCCCCCAATAAAACTGTGATCAGACAGACTGTCAAAGAGCTTTACAATAAGATTGATCCAGCTTTTCAAACCATATGTGGAGTATCCTTTGGCGAAGCACTGGCTGGAGTCACAGAGACAAATCTACAAATAAGAGAAAGCAAAAATGAAAAAAAGACAGCACGCAGAGATATTCTGAGAAAAAAATAAAGAAAATATAGAGACTGAATGGATAAAATCATCTGTAGAAAGGTATGAATCCATACTATTTTTATGCTACATATACATGTACATTTGTTACATTTGTATGTACATTTACAAATTAGTACAGTAGAATATAACTTGAGGGAAATAATAAAAAGGTGATCAAAACTTTAACAGGGGGTGGGGGTGGAGGACCTTTATTATGGTTTGAGCTCCTAAATGATAAGGGCCACACACATGGGCAAGCTAAGTACAGAATGTTCTATTGTTTATACTAATATGAAGCCCCAGCAAACCCCCTGCTATTTGTGACCAGTAGTGAACTCAATGTAATTTTATACATTATTCTACACAGATGTTTAGGATCTAGACAGTCTTTTGCAGCAAGACAACGAGACAGAATTGCTTCTGGCTTTGAAACAAAGCAATCAGCAAAAGACAGAGCCTCAACTAACAATAAAAGGAATCATGCTGGAGCATTTGGAAACATGAATTGGGACAAAATAGGACTTAGAGAGGAAGTAGAAGGATATGAAGATGGAATGAAGGTTAATTGGAGTGCTTTGGCAAAAAAGTACAAAATAACAAACAAAGCTGGACAGATTGCCAAGAATGGAGGCCAAATTGCTCAAGAATTTGTGGTCAACGAGGGACTTAATATCCACCGTTTTTACAAACGTCCCGGAAAGGAAGGGAAAAGAATCAGAAGGAAAAAACTGCGTGGAATGGGAGGTATGTTCAAAATTAAAATTCAGTAATAATTTATGCTTAAATGTTTACAAAATAAATTAGTGATTAATTATGTACAATGAGATAGTAGCTAGAGTGTATACAATATATCCATGAAAAAGTGCTAACTAAATACTGTAATAAAAAATAGCACTAATTAAACATTTGGAAAACAAAGGATTTTGAACGATTTAGTACTATTAAGTTACTAAGTGCTACTGTTTCATGGTTTTAGTATTTGCACTCTAGTAACATTAATTAATTAGTAACAATAACAAAAATATCATTGATTATGAATTACTGATTTATTTTAACTCATATATATATGTCTATTAGATGTACATACATGTACATGTAGTACAGCTCCCAGCAAACATCAAAGTATGCTAATAAAAATAATTTCTCATATATTTTTAGGTGAGATATCTATACCAGTTCCACAAACCAACAAAGACCTTAATGATATGCTCAAGTTGAAAATACAGAGGGGAGAATACACGGTTGGTGAGCTAGTTGTTCCCAGAAAATATGAAAAGCTGGTTATAGATAAAGAAGGAAACATTGTTAAGACAGAATTTGTTGTTGAGGGAAGAAAGCAACCTCTTGAAGAAATCAGGAAACGGATGATAGAAAAACATAGGAATTACATGAGACAACATGAAGATAACTATTATGATGAAATGCAAAGAATTCAAGTTGCACAAAGGTTTGAAGAGCTAGGAGAATTTGAAGATGAGGAGGGCCTCACATTAATGCGTAAGAAGTTAAAGGCATTTGAAAGGTCACGAAATTTACTTGTTTGGCATGATCACTCAACAGTGGCAAACCATGGCCATCTGGTGTTTATGGTGTCTGCTGTGTATGACCCTGCCCTATACTTAACCCCGGATGAGTACCACAGATTAACTGGCTTCGCTATTGATGTCCAGGCAGAGGTAGAGAGGCCTGAAATCTACATTGTTGGTAGATGTAGGAGTACAGATGTTGAACAGTTGGCATATTGTGAGACCAGGTGTGAATGTTTACAAGATCTACATAACAGCATAGAAATCAGCCCTGGAATTACAATAACTGATACCATGCGATTCTTTAAAGGTGATGGTCCTGCTGTTGCTTTTGAAGTTGGACAACAGAAGGGTGGTCACTATTTCTGTTCAGCATGCGGGATGCATGCTATCTTAAGTGATGATCTGGATCACTTCTTTAGATGTAAACATGTATCCCTATCTGACCGACAAATTATTGTATTAAATGGGCCTCAAGGAAGATCAGGGTCTAAGAAACACATGCCAAAACCATTTGAGCATCTCAAGAAAAAGGACATACAAGCAGAATTGAGAGCAAGAAAACTCCTCTTCAATGAAACCAACAACAAAGCAGACTACGAAAAAGAGCTTAAAAGTGAGCTAAAGGGTGTACAGAGGGTCCCTGCATTACTCTTCCTTAATCCCACAGAGAAAATGGCCAATCTAAACATTGCATCATATGAAGCTCTCCCATGTGAGCCAATGCATGATATTTCTAATCATATTGGCAATATCCTAGAAGAAATACCAAGCCATCTTACAAAAGAACAAAAAAATAAGTTTAATGAGATTCTCCAGCTTACTCTTGGTGACAAAGAAGTCAAAAGAGCAACAGATCACAGAGCTGCCCTTGTTATATTTTCAAACCAACTAAGAGGCCATGTTTCAGAAACACTACAATCTCTTCTAGACACTCTATCAGAAATGCAAGCTATTCTCTACTCTAATGATATCAAGCGATGCCCTCGACTCATTCTCCGCTACCATAATGTCAGCTTTCTTCATTTTGTAATGTGTAATATTCAGTTTGGTTCCTCTCCAATCACGTTAAATTCTAGAAAACTCTATGGGAAGTACTTACACAATCTTGTCTCTCATGCACCACTTCAGCTTCGCCTTATTTCAGGGCCATCTACAAATGCTGAAGACGAAGAAAGAATGTTTAGTACAATAAAAAGCATTACACAAATAACATCATGTAACAGACCAGGACACATCACTGGAAATATATTCATCAGAATGCAAGCCGAAGAAAAAATTGGCAACTTTGACGACTCTTCAACAACATCAAGGCAGTCCAATGATGTGTCCAAGCTTTCAGCTGCTATGCCCAAGTTCCCTAATTCAGTATTTCCTACGTATATCTTAGAGAGCCCTAAGTATTCCAAATGGTATCAGGCCCATTTAGAAAGAATTAGCGATTTCCTTTTGCCCGGAGAAGGAGTTTGGTGGAAAAGTGATGGGGAAAAGATAGAGTTATTTGATTCTGTTACAGAGCCAAACACAAGGGATCAGGGCCCAGTATTACATCACTTCAGATCAAGTAATCTTAAAAAAGAAGAAAAATATCTGTCCTGTTGCTGGGACAAGTGCATTGAGTCACAAGTCAAGCTCCCTGCACAATATATCTACCTCACAAATTCTGCAAATGGCAAAGTTGAAAGATTTCTAACCAATTGTCAAAGGCAACATGGCAGTAATGAAACAGACATTAATGACCTTTTCCCTTCAACTGTTGATCAAGCAGAATCCCTCTACCCACACTGAGCAGCAAATACATATAGAGAATGACACTGAATGCGATGAAGATGATGATGAACAAGTAATAGATGTAAATCTGGTAGACGAAATTGATGATGTTCAACTTGACTTTGCAAGTCCTGAAGCTCTGTTAGACGACCCTATTCCAACAGCTACATGTACAACACCTAGTTTACAAGTACATAATAACACTTTACCAGAAAGCCAAGCCTTGCTCAACAATATCACACCAACAACCTCCCTTCCTCAAGAAACAATTCCAGAAACCTCCAAAATCCATGAAAACAATTTAAATGTCCTAAAGACCCGCCTAGGAAAAACAGTTGAATTTGTCCTTGGATGTACTGAAGAAGTTAGACAATTTGACTTGGCTCGTCACACATTAAAACAGACCCCACGCCGGGTAGATCTTGTGAAAATTTACAATGAAAAATTGGCAGTGATTCAAACAAGAATTCTAGCTGAGAAAACCATACTGAAAAAAAAACTAAACGACTGGGAAACAGATCACTACATCAACAACGACTTTAAAATGATTACACTGGTTGAATTGAAAAACAGCCATGTGGCCTCTGGTTATATGAAAAAATTAAAATACGTTGGAACTCTACTCAAGGAATGGAAAATCAGACTGTAGATCTCAAATGTACTCTCTCTGTATATACAGTTAATCATTTGATATTTTACAAAGATTCCCATCACTGTAAATTCATATTTTGCGTTTAAGTCTTAATTAAGCTTAAACTATTAAACACGGAAAATGCAATGTAAGTATAATTGAAATGTATTCATGTACAATCATATCTATATCATATTAAGTTGTATACCCAACGTATTAATTAATAACATTAAAATAAGATTTAAAACTGTTGAATTCATCCTTCAAATTATTTGCGTGTACAAAATAATGTAAACAAGCATGCATCCGAGCGATAAAAGAACGATTTATTAACATACATCTACTGAATCAAAGCCCCACATGAACTATGTATTATATTATAACTCACCTTCTCATCGAATTCACATTGTTCCATCCATGAAACACACCAAACTGGCGAGGAAATTCCACATAATCTGCTAAAACCCTTCTCGCATCGGCCGCCATGTTTATACTCAAAATCAATATGCAAATAAGGAGCCTCGATATCATGACACGAACATCGTTGGGGGTAATTTTGAGGATTTGACCCAGGCCTTAATATACCTGAGAATCACATTACATCTTTTCAGTAAAATGCATGCATGCACTAACTAACTAACTTTTCTCGCTTTTTCACCAAAATATGTCATTGTTTTTGTTCATTTTACTGGTTAGCATTTTTTCTTAGAAATGGTAATAGTTATGATTTTAATTAAAATTGGTAACAGGACTTCGTGTCATCCAATTCTGTCCATAATCATACTCAGAATAAACAAATTGGACTCCCGCTCGCGTCCGTCCAATTTTGTTTATCCCTCGAATGATTACAGACGGAATTGGACTCCACTCAGTCCTATTACCATTGTTAATTGTATAGCTCCCTTTTGTGTCTTTCCAACCAAACATTAAATTCACCTACATTTAAATAATGTAGTGGACATCTCTTGATATCAGCAAAGCTTGCATGTTGTCTGCCTTGGTATTCAAAGGGCTGTAGACGGAGAAGGTCAGCAACCATTTCCTTTTCATCTGTTAGTGATTCTCGGGTGGAATGCTGCATATATCTCTTGTGAATACCAAGAGATTCATCAACATTTTCAGTGACCTCTTTTATGCCAGTGACAGCTCTGCAGATTTTACTTATAGATTGAATGGTTTTGTTTGCCCCCATTCTTTGGACAATGCTCTTGCTGATCCTGTTGCTTATTTCTTGAGCCAGATCATCTTCAATGTTGTTACCAGCACCACCTCTCCAATTACAAAAGAAACCCCATTTGAATTGTTCTGATAGCTGTGGTGTTAGAAGACATTCAATCTGTGCTACACTTACAAACATTTCAATGGCATATTTGCTATAAGCCCCCAATGATTTGAAGACCATTAATAACATCTTCTGATTTATGAGATTTCTTTCACCATCTGCTTCTCTTGCTGTGTCCTTCATTTGTAATATAAGGATGGTTAGGAATATGCAACATAAGGAATAATTTCTGATGTGATCATCAATCATGGGGGGCCGAGGCTGTCCATCTCTTTGTAAAAGGAACTGGTCAATAAACTTCCCAAAGGCATCATCAAAGTATTCTTTCTTCTTTTGTGTTGTGTCATGACAAATATTGTTGGGGAATGTGTTGCTTGTTGGCTTGTCATCTGTTGTAGCCATGCCAAAAAAGTTCATAGCTGCAACCACAATATATGCTCTCCCCATACTCAAGAACAGCTCCTCACTTCCTTCAAATGAATCCAAAACCTTTGCTGGTGTTGCATTGCGGCGATTTAACTTTTCTCTAAAATATTTAAGGGTACCAACTTGGTTAACTGATTCTGCTTTGTAAAGGAGAGCATATGAGTACTGTAACAGTGAGGCTCTTGTGTGAAACATAACTGGCTTGAATGGAGAGCAGTGCTCAAAGCGATCTGATGGGGTGTGCTCATTGTATTTCCAATGCGACACAAAATGATTTTTGTAGCCATTTCTCAATTATATTTCCAAGGAATATTTACTGCTAAAATTTGAAATTGACAACGTACGACACCTAATCGGAGAGAGTAATTTTTGGATTCTAAGATACTAGCTGTATATCCTTTAGTTGTCAGATCAGCAAAACTGAATAAAAACAATAAAGCATAAGTGTTGTTACCTAAATTTTCTATTCCAAGACACATTTCTACCAGTTTCATCTCCCAATCGTCGCGGAATGTTTACAGGACCCGGCCTACAGTTCGAATTCATTTTTTTTAAGTTGTCAATGGATGAAATGAATCCAAATCGAGCCACGAACTTTTTTCTGTCGGGCCTGTAGCAATGTCGTTGGTAATAGTTAGAAAATTGTAATCGTATTTAGAACAGAGATTGTTTGCCTAGTGCTTGTCGATTTCACAAGATTGGCGTTGTAGATCAGACTATGAGATAATTAATTTACATGTTTACATCCCAGGCAATATAGAATATGACTATTGTCTATATGACACTGCTTTAGAAAATCGGGTTGAGTTTTTACGTATAGTTATTAAAGAGACAGCTAACAGTTGTTTGGCTGTCAATATAGCAAAATTTCACAAGTCACAAATGTACATAATGATCAACATCACATTGATTTTTAAACAGCTTGTTTATCAAGTCACACATGATTCTGAACGTTTTGCTTCAAAAATAAATATGCATTCTTTGTTTGATGTGGTAGAAGTTTTTAGCATTTGTACTCTAACAGTAAAATCACTAGTTGTTGAAATAGGTTGGAAATAGGAAATAGGTACTGGTTGCTATGTATGAGAAAATTTTCAAAATTCAGTTTACAGTTCCTATTATTCAGTTGCTATAATATATACATGCATGTAGCAGCATATTTATCTCTAATTTTAAATCACTGACAATGTATTAAAACTATTGATCAACGAGTAGGCACATTTTGTTTCAAATAGAGATAAGCATCTTTTGCTTTGGAAGAATCCAACTTTCCCGGATTTGAGAGAAGAGCTTCACGTTCTGACTTGACTCTGGGTAAAATGCTGTCTTCTGGGATGAAATCAAGCAAACCGGATACTTCAGCTACCTCCCTCAACTGGTCTCGTGTAACTGGGACGCCACAGTTGCTTCCTCCGTAGGTTTCCGGGAAGGAGAACATATGGTTTGGTATGCCAGAGGGATTCATCAAGTTATCTTGATCTCGTATTCGGTGTGAATTCCAATTATCAACAAAACTGTCAACTTCTCTTTGAAGGATTGGTGCATATACATAGAACAATATCTCTCTATGCACATTGTTATACGGATCATACTCTCTACCTCGCAATAGCTGTGTCAACTGTTCCTTGAAATACTTTTCTAGTCTTTCGTGTAGATCTCGCCACCATCTTTCAATTTTGTTCGTTGTTGACGGTCCATAAATGACAGAGTCAACAGGATTTTCCATTATCCCAGACTTATTCATGAGATAGACGTGAACAGTGGCCATCTTTCCAGTCTCGGTGCCCTTGTCTATTCGAAGATGCCTTGGCATTGTTTGTTCCTCGTACAAGTATTCCAGGTACTTTTTGCCAATAACTAGAGGGTTTGAGTTTGAACGGCACAAAAATATAAAAATATTTTTTCTTGAATACGTGTCCAAGCATCCATAAATTCCTAAGGGAAAGGTCCAGTTTTGATAACCACACAGCTTGTCAAGGCCATCTAAAGAAACGACCCACAACGGTCCTTCTGAAGTATAGGGACGTTTCTTTCGTTTTACTTTCTTGTTGACACTCCTAGCCTCGAGTCCGCTGGGGTCCATATCAGCAAGCATGTTATGAACTAAATGCCTAGGTACCTTCACATTATGCTGAGTCCTTAATTTTTGGTTCAAAGATCTATATCCTAACAGTTTTCCAGGACCATCAAGTTCATTGGCGATTGCATCCGACACAACTGACAATGGTGTTTCGTACTCAATGTATCTAATTTCAAAATGACGAAGTCGTCTAGCTAGTGTGGGTAAACTCCATTGATATTGTGGATAGTCTCTTTGAACAAAGTCCAAGATCTCGCATCTCTTCAAATTTTCTCTCACATATCGTTGTAAGTCTTGCTGAAGGTCTTCATCATCCTTCCACTCCGCTTTAGACGCCGCCATGTTTACCTATCCAGCGCAATAATTATTCCAAGGTGAGTATTATGGGATAACTCATACTGATACTCCTGGGCCACGTAGAAGAATTGAAATTTTAAATTTGCATTTGACAAAGATATCAATCAGAACTAAATTAAAAAATGAAATTGAAAAATAGAAATCGCATTGAAATTCAAAATAAATTTAGAAATGGAAATAAGTTTGAAAAACGCATTAAATGTGACTTTAATTTGAAAATTAGTTTAGAAACTAGAATGCATTTCAAAATAGAATCGACAGTGAAAATGCACTTTCAATCAAAAGTTATGTTCAAAAAAGAAAATGAATCAAAAACTGTTTTAAGAATAAAATCAGAATGGGAATGTTTGTGAGAAAAGTTGATGATACTGCTGGGCCACCATAGAGCAGCTATTTCTGCTCGGACATGAACTGTTTTCAATGTCTGCTCATTACCTGACGGCAAGGTATCTGTTCACTCACTTAGAGAGATACTCCGATGGTACGGATCTAATTTCTAGAATTGTCGTGAACTTCAAGGAAGACCCCAACGAAAAGACTCTCATCGAAGTCTACCAAAAATAACTGAGTTCATCAGCATCGAGTGAGTCAACACCGACGAAAACAAAGAGAAATCTATCTGCTCTGTTTCATCGTGAAACATCAACTGAACAGGATGACGACGAGTGAAACATTGAGCATTGTTTATCTACATTCTGAACTTGTTACTGTTTAAAGAAATCAAGCATTTGTAATACACTTAGATTAGAAAACATTTTTGTCAATAAATGGGTTGAAGAAAACTTGTGGTTTTATGTCTGAACAATATCAACATATATATAATGACGCAAAGTGAAAAATAATCACTTTCAACTTAAAGCTCCAATAACAAAACATGTTTATCGAACAAAGTTGCATATCATAAATATTAGCCTATTCAAAGTCATTTGAATATGGTAATAAATGCCCTAGGGAATTGTAAATATGTAAATGAGGTATATATAAAGGAAAGCGTGGTCCCTCTGTGCCACTTCATACAAGTTGACGGGAAGAGTGAGAGCTGCCGGACCCGCCCTCCCACGCGCGAGCAAGCGGGATCTGATTCCAACATATTCCACTCTGGGTTACCTTGGCCTTGTCCCAGGCCAGAGTGGATATCCTCATACCTCATTAATAACAATGTATAGGGCAGAATATTATACTATACCTTTTCAACAAACACCATGATTCAATATTTGAATTCACGAACAATAATACTATGCAGTTGTAGAATATGCAGATCGAAAATAAGAGACGTGATTGGTGCAAAATAAGAGCTTGTCATTGGTTCAATCCTAGATCTGCAATTTCGATCCTCAGCATCTGAACTTAAAGATCGAATAACACAGATAGTTTAGCGGCAAAACTTGCATATCATAACACTTTACTACGACATTGTCAATGAAGTCCATAATTTCACATGCATTTTATCATCGCTCTGTCATTGGTTGTTTTCGTACTTTCATTGAGTTGTTATTGTAACCTCGCTACCTGATTGGTCGTACCTCATTAATTATTATATTCACGTTACCTCGCTATCTGATTGGCCATATATTCGATGTTATTGTAACGTCGCTCACTGATTGGTTCTTGGCTAAAGTTCTATCACTTGTTATTGTAACGTCGGTACCTGATTGGTCCTATATCATTTGTTATTGTATTGTCGTTCGCTCATTGGTTGTTCACCATTCTGTCCTTTCATTATTGTTTACATCATTTCGAACACCTAAAAGTTGTAGAAATATCTTCATTGAAAATGCTAAATAACCAATAACCGTTTTCAATTTCAGTTGTAAACCATTATAAAACTACCTTCTACAGAAGGACGAGATATTCGTGGGTGGGTGGGTGGTCATAACAACCTTGGTCACCTACTATCCGTCTCACGTACATAACATAAATAACAGGCTTCAAATTAGTTATGTTGGGGAGCGGCATCCTTACGAGAGTCCCAATTTAAAAAGCGCATGTGAACAGCCACCTTCCCCCTTAATCTAGCCTGTGGTTTAATGTGATCAACACTGAAGTGCCGTAAAAGATTCACATTTTCAGATGTCAGTATTAAAAATAAAGAAAACACCAATAGCAATAGCTCGTTGGAGCTAATTTCCGTGCTTAATTTTGGTTGTTTTCATGCGGCCGTGCTTTAGCTCCAACGATTTTGCTAAAACTTGCTCAGGTTATGAATTATGTCAATCTAAAGTGATTCCAAAACTTTGATCCAAAAAAAACGGACAGATTTTTCGCAATATCCAATTTTATCCAAAACATTGACTTTACTCAAGTTCTAATATTATTTTTTTTAATGTTCTGCAGTGCAATCGAATTATATTGTATCATAGGTGAATGATAGCTCTAATTGTTGCCAATGTTTTATGGCAATTGCATAAAAGCAGAGGAAGTTATGACCCAAAGTTTGTCATAGACGAGTTAGCTTCTGATGGTTGTCCCCAGTTAAACGTAAATAGAAAAATGAGATATAATTTCCAACTAACAATGGTGGACAACGAGAAAAGGCTATTTTGGAAAGACCTCTACAATTGTCCTTTTTTTAAACTATTTTATTATTCTAAGAAAAGTCTCCTCTGTACACCCCATTTTTTGTTGAATCTTTCGTACATTTGTGACCAGGTGGTTTGCCACGTCATACGGCATGTCCAGTAGTTACCATATAATATTATCTGATTGAACGACCTACAGTTACTAGGGGAGTTTCAGCTTGGTAGGTGACATTCATGTCTCAATGTTTCCAAAATAATCATTTTATGCTAATTAGTCTCTGAGCTAAGCCTTAATACCCTTGAGTTCAGAGCTGGGAAAGGGGTCTTAGAACGTGCTACAGCACGTGATACAACACCTGTACACTCTAGAACTTTCATGTGACCGCACCGACCCCAACAAGAGCAGAGTGTAAGAGTACAACCATTCAGAGCCACAGAGGAAGTGGCAAAATAACACAATAAAGTGGAAAGTTGCAACAATGAAAGTTATTGAGTTTTTAAAAATTGTGTCCCCACACATTGAACATACATATTAGTAAACATTGAACTCAACGTTAGATATCATCCATTGTATAACGATTAGAAAAAAACTCATAAAATTGTATTATTTCTAGGCATTCCTCTTCTGGTCTTTACTGGAACTTCTGACTTAAAGTGCTCCTAACCCCCTTTACAATTGTATTAAAAATTGAATGTTCATGAACTGATCAGCTATATGGTTAAGTGTTTTTTCATTTGAGCTTCGCATTTAGGAGTTATAGTTGTTTGAAATCTCGATATTTTAATTCGATGACGTCACCCCGGGCTTTTTACCTAACTTATTTCATTGTTTTCAGTAGATCTCTTCCCCGATATGGGGGAAAATTTTATATGAAATCATTTATATAGTTTGTAAAAATATTTTACAAGTTCAAAAATGTTAATAATTTGCACAAGGGCGTTTTTGTATAATAAATGAAGCCCGGAGTGACGTCATCTGATTTGCATATCCAGATTTCAAACCTCCATAACTCCTAAATGCAAGGTTCAAACAAAGAAAAAACTTAATACTATAGCTGATCAGTTCATGTACATTCAATTTTTAATACAATTGTAAAAGGGGTTAGGAGCACTTTAAGGACGTTCGCGCGCATTGTTCACGCGCATCTTTTCTGCGCATAAAATCAAGGTTCGAATCATCTCGGTCCAGTCCTCTTTCCTCACGTCCAAGATGGCAGCCAGTCACGCATGTTACGTAGACGATTTTCATCGGCTAATATCTCGAGAACGATACCGGTGACCCCCATTTTTTATTTTGTGATTTTACAAAGAATCATAAAAGCTCCCCATTTACCAAATTTAAAGAAAAAAACATGTTTAGATTTTGATAAAAACATGAATTTAGATGAAAACTTCAACCTACCTTCACGCGAAAGAGTCGACGATGGCTACGTGGTGACTGTATACATGAGCCAAAAACTACAGGTTGTTTCTACATATTCTCAAATCTTTGTACATAATTGTATTCTATAAACTCTTAGATAGCCATTTGAAGAAAATTTTAGCAATCCGTTTAGTTTTTCTACCAAAAAATTCCTGTCATTCTCGACTTTCCGTGGATTGAACGCACGTAATTTTCGATCAGAAAAAGGGTATACTTTGAAAAAATCTGGCTCCATAGCGAAGTCGGTGACCCCCATTTTTTATTTGCTCATTTAGCTTCTATAATGATCTTATTTCACCATACGAAGTTTCAGGGAAAAAACATGTTTAGTTGTTTTGCCCGCGAACGTCCTTAAGAGTATGAGTTCTAAACCCTCAGTCCCTCAATTTCAAAGACTATCTTTGTTGGGCCTGATCCACCAAACATAAAATTAACTGTTCGTATGTGCAAAAAATAGACTGAATATTACTCCAATTTCTACTGGCTTGTTGAAATGATTAACAAATGTGGTATTGAAACTCCTAAAACAATATTATTCTACAGCACTATGACTAACATGGCATATCTGCTTGAATACCTTATTGCAATGCTGGACGAGTATGCCTATGTTCCTGGTAATGAAATGACTTCAGACAACCGCATAATTGCAATATATCATTATCTCACCTGGCCTAAGTACAAGGACAGAGTAATGGAATTATTCAATAACTCAAAATAAGAGTTCAAGTAATTCTTTGCTGGTTGGTGTAGACATGATTAGTTTGTTTGTTTCTTCAACCAAAACATTTTTATTTTAAAACCAAGCTTTCGGACACATGGTCCATCTTCAGGGTGTAAAATGGTAGTAATTCGTCAAAACTAACGGCTATTACGTTGTAAACAAATAGCGCGCGCAAACAAAAACAAAAAACAAAAACAAAACAAAAAGACAATTTGCGCGAGCAAGGAAATTAGCAAGTTAAGAATGTGTGATAGATGACAGATTAAAATTTCTTAAATAGAGCAGTGTAATTTTGTGGCAAAATTCTACCAGTGTCTCTGTTACTAATGGCATCTGTACTCTTAGCAATGTGGCATGCTTCTGACCATTTCCTTTGGTGCCATCTTGTTTCTACTTCAAGGATCTTGGTGTTATTCCAGGAGATGGAATGTCCTGTATTGTGTGCGTGTTCCGCGAGCTGACTTGTCGGTCCACAGAACCAACAACTTGCTTTCGAAAGATTGCCACAAAGACAAAGAACGCACTCACATTGGTAGAGCTCTCGCTGCTAATGGATACCCACGGCAGTTTATCCATAAATTTTCACAAGACCGAAAGATAGCTGAGAAGAAATCTGACACGGAAGAACGAAAAGGTTTCGCACTTTTACCGTACGTGCAAGGTACAACAGAAAGGATCAAACGTGTCCTAGAAAGCCACAGGATTGAAGTCTGCGTAAAACCACTAACAACGCTGAGACATATCTTGTCCAAGCCTAAAGACCCGCTACCAAAAGAAAAGAAGACCGGAGTGATTTATTCCATCCCGTGCGGAGAATGTGAAACGTTTTACATCGGAGAGACCGGTAGATCTTTGGCCACAAGACAGAAGGAACATCAGTCCTATGTTAGACTCAACAAGACCGACAAGTCAGCTCTCGCGGAACACGCACACAATACAGGACATTCCATCCCCTGGAATAACACCAAGATCCTTGAAGTAGAAACAAGATGGCACCAAAGGAAATGGTCAGAAGCATGCCACATTGCTAAGAGTACAGATGCCATTAGTAACAGAGACACTGGTAGAATTTTGCCACAAAATTACACTGCTCTATTTAAGAAATTTTAATCTGTCATCTATCACACATTCTTAACTTGCTAATTTCCTTGCTCGCGCAAATTGTCTTTTTGTTTTGTTTTTGTTTTTTGTTTTTGTTTCCGCGCGCTATTTGTTTACAACGTAATAGCCGTTAGTTTTGACGAATTACTACCATTTTACACCCTGAAGATGGACCATGTGTCCGAAAGCTTGGTTTTAAAATAAAAATGTTTTGGTTGAAGAAACAAACAAACTAATCAAAATAAGAGTTGTCATTGCAACATCAGCCCTAAGCACTGGTGTAAATTTTCCCAATGTAAAGTATGTGCTGTATGTTGGACCAGCCCGTACGTTGGTTGATCAAATACAACACAAAGTAAACAGACAAATATAAAGCTCACAACATCATTATTTACCATGGGCATCAATTGTCTATAAGGAATGAAAGATTTTGTTAAAGCAACAGGATTCTTTAGAAACGATCTATTTGGTTCTTTATGCGAGACTAAACCTGTCACACCTATGAATGATTGCTGCTCAAATTGTGCTTCCCTGTGTACATGCACAGGCGATGGATGTAATGAGGATGCAAAACAATTCCAAAGAGATGAAAAAGGTGGGACACATTTGGGTTTAGCAAGACCAGTAACATCGGTGTATGTATTATGCATGTTATGTATGTATGCATGTTAATGTAACTGGTAAACCAGAGAAGAAGTGAGAGAGAAGTGCACGAAGTTAGGAAAAATCACGAAAGTCCTTATTCCAGCCAAACAAAACAGAGGTAGGTTCGCCTTCGTTTTGCATACATGTGCTCCCTTTTGGCTTTTGGCTTAACGAACCCTAGAATGGTTATTTGCTTAGCTGGGCCATAGGGTTTATCAGGAGTTACAACACAACAATTATAATCTGGCTTCTGGTTCAGCAGTTTATGGCTGGTCCTCTTGATTACTGCTGTTGTCTGTGCTGGTCTTTCCAAAAACAGCAACCCTTTCGGGAAGGATGTCTACATCCTCAAGATGTTTAAGGTAGTTTAAAACGTTTTTCCCTTTTGTTGTACAAATATAAATCGTTTTGCCCTTTTACAACATCATCAATATTAATATTAATAACAATAACAACGATGACGATGATGATGATGATAATAATAGGGATGCATGGGCCATTCCACAAGGCCTATCATTTAGGTTTCCAGTATAATGGCTACTGGATAATATCCAAAGAAGTCAGAATAATATTATGTAATGTATATAGTTTGCATTTGATTGAAAAGACTTTTGGATTTCAAATAAGGCCTGTCACCTAAGTTACAGGCAACATCTCAGTCAACATTATTGGTCTTGGCAATAAATAAAATACAAATTGATGTTACACCAACAAAATTTAAAATCTTGCCACCTTTGATTGCCTTTGTTTTGACCAATCACAATTAAGCTTATAGTACATTGTAGTTGACAATGCAATCCATAAAGTCATGCAGCAACCCAACTCAGTGCCAAGAGCCATGATGGAAATTAATCTCTTTTGTTGCTACTATAAACATATGTTATATACATGGTATGTTAATTGGCCTCCTTTGAAATTTGAATATTATTTCCTTTGACACATTAAAAAAAGAACAACATTTTCGGTAAATTTTTGCAGCACAAGTTGTGTTTGGTATAATTCCATGTTCTATAAAATGGTTGAATTTTGTTCTTCTTCTTTTATATCAGCTACATGTTTTCCAAGGAAAAACGCTGTCCTCCACGAGAGCATCGATGTAATGTGGAGGATAGTGAATTATTCAGTTTTGGAACTGTTCTGGACAAACACGTCCTTGATCCAGACATTCTGAAATCTGTTTGTAAACGGTATGTTTTCCTTTAAAATGAAAGTATATTTTAAACACTATTTATTTACATGTGATATGTTATCTTGCTACATATAGATACATCAGTCTGTCTTCAAATTTTGGATGCAATGCAGTTCCATTCAAACTGTTCATTTGTTCTATGCAGCATTATCAAAGCATTGTATCAACATATGCTACCTGATACGGATTTTTCAGGTGAAAGCTTTAACTAAGGGCCTGTTCATTATTTTAATATATAAAAAAACATTTGAGAGGGGATAGCTGGTATAAATTGTGAAAGCTACATTAAAACAATAGCATCCACAATCTCAATATATCACAGATAGCAACACATACTGCAAAGCGCATCCACTTCTGGATGGTGATCAGACCATAAGTGGTGTTTCACTGTGAGTACTAATTCAGCAGATTACAATGGTACAGGTCATCCATGAAACAGATTATTGTCATATTTGATTGTGTATAATATGCTATGAAAAATATAATCTTGGAGAAATTAGGGATTAATAACGGTTAAATTGTGTCAAAGTGGTTGAAAATATTTTAATTATAAATACAATTATATTATTTATTATCTTTCATCTGTATTTTTTTCAGCCAAGTCCTGATGTCTGCTTTAAATAGCACGAATCTTACAACATTAGTTGATGATCCCTTGATGACATCGTCTCTATCTGAGTTCTCACTGCAGGTCCAGAGTGGACTTCCACATGGTTCATTAAGGACTGGCCTGTCAGCACCTATAGGCAGTATTTTAATAAGTACCAACTCGAAAGAGAGCGACAGGTAAAACAATTAGTAAGATATATATTTGTTTTGATGCAATTTGTTTCTCAAGTGGTGCAAATTGATCTGTTTATGTACAGATAATAGCATCATTGATTTGTAGTAATATTTGGCATACATATGCGGAGGGTATAATTGTTATTTTGAGGATTTCGCTGTACGTAGGCATTATTATTCATATTCGGTTAATAATAGTAGAAGAGACTATTATTAACCACATTTTTATTTTTATTATTTTGCGAACAATTGAATTGTAATCAGCCATTAGCATATTGCAACATACAATGTATGTGACAAATCATATTTAATTATGAAAATCAAAATGGGCAACATTATTTTTTCGGCTAGAGTAGAGAATACCCGTCCACTATAATATTGTATAAAGAAGACTGCTACCGCGGTCCGTTGTACTACATATTAAACCACAGATAACCCAAGCCTGCGGTCCATTGTACTACATATTAGCGACTTTAAGCACCGGCGACGTGGACGGCAACGCGGAACGCCTAGGTAAAACCCCATTAAATGTCTGGCGCCGAAATTCCTGGCGTCGTCGGTACGTTCCCGACGTGAGACAAACTTAACTGGCATTGTGTGAAAACATTTTGAGCATTTTCGCTTGTTATTTCACCAAATAACAGCTTTAACATTCTTTTGAAAATAACAGGACTCTATTTATTCCATTTTTTGAGCGAAATTGTTTAATTTACTCTTGTTTTCACACAGATTTAAGCTCGAGACAACACTTCAAAACAGTGAATACAAGGTAATTTTATTACTCAATTAATTTTCTCTGAAAGAAGCCCTAATACAAATATTATCGCTTTGTACTAAATCAGCTAAACATTAAGTTTATTTTCATTGTAAAACGGCGTCATATTTTCAGGCCGACCTCAATTTGTTATGTCATTATAAACACAAATGTTTAACCACTTCATATTGATTGAAATATATAACCTTACTGTCTTATTTTGAAGGACTACTATGTCTATGCATTGGACTTCAGATCATGACCTACTTCTGGTTAGAGAAGTGTTAGCTGTTAATCCCCATCAAGAGCCAAAAGGAAGCACAAAGAGGTCGAGGCTGTGGGAAGAGATAGCAATCAATCTTAATGCCATTCCAAAACCAAAATTCTCAGTTACTTTGAGATCAGTAAGAGATCATATGAACCTGGTTCTCATTAAAATATACAAAAAGAAGATCGCAGATGAAGAGAAAGCAAGTGGCATTGATGTTGACGATCCCTCGGAATTGGATGTAGCATTGGAAGAAATATGTGAAAAGGCTGAGTCATCAGATCGAGATCAACAAACACTGTCTGAAGGGAGAAGAGAAAAGATAGAAAAAGAGAAGAGGCAGAGGATATGCGAACTAAAGCCATGGAGAAAGTTGGCGAGACAAATGCAAGGAAAAGAGTTGAATGTGATGATAGTGATCAAGCTGACATAAAGCCTAAAAGAGGTAGGGGGACTGGAGGAGAAACCATTCTCTATTTAAAAGAAAAGTCAGAAAAAGAGCTAGAAATAAGGCATGAATTGAAATAACAACAGCTTGCTGTGCAGGAAAGTCAGCAGAAATATCTGACCCAGCAACTTATTACACAACAAGAACAGCATCAAACAGCATTTGCAACCTTTCAACAACAGCAGCAACAACAGCTACAACAGTTAAGCCAAATGCAAATGGGTCTTATGCAGCATCAACAACAACAAAGTCAAGCACTTATGCAAGTACTTCAAGAGTTTGCCAAAAAGCATTAGACAACAGGAAGCACTCTTGGTACGGTTACAATGAGTACCAGACTACATTAATTCTTGTGGTTTTTTTCCTTACCAGTTCCAAAAGTGTTGAAAACTGTTTTAAAGAAGATCTGAAGATCCATTGTAAAAAAAACTGACATTTTTTGTGTAGAATGTCAGAGAAAGTTCAAGCAATTATGTAAGTTATTTGTTAAAAAGTATTATTAAACATTTTTGTTATACATTTTGTCTCAGTGAACTGGAATCATGTGCTTTAGTCCACAGTATTTAAGTTCATTATCCATCTGAGCTCAATAGAATCCAAATATGAGTACAATATTTCCCTATTATGTGTACTCTAGTCATATTTTGTACAGTAAAAAACAGTTTTGAAAGCCAGTTCAAGTATTCGTTCACCTTGAGACACCTAAAAATTGGTGAAAATTGAGCTCAGACGGATAATAATTTTTATAGTCATTTTAACAGCAGTCTGAGTAGTGATAGAGTACAAACACTAAAAGCATGCAATACTTTGCACTACTTAGTACTAAATAGCACTAATTATACTATACTATATTATACTATACTATACACTATACTTGAGAATGTACTTTTGTACACACTCAAGTGGAGAATCCTCACCAAGGCAAAGGCCTATACAAACCTAACGAAGCGATGTAATTTATGTAACGCAGAAAAACACTTAATAATAACTGAGCCACATAAAGCAACCTTCAATAAACGCAACGAACTTGTATCAACATGCAGACATCAACGAAAGTACATTCTCAAGTATAATTAGACATCATGAAATCACTTTATCTTAACGGCATATTCCAAAGGTTTGCCAACCTGATCATATTATTGTCAATCAATCAATCAATTTATTTATTTATCTATGTATTTATTTATTTGTTACATGCTTCGGTTAGAGCTCCAATTCCAAGTATAAACCATCATCGTATTTCTGATAGTATATACTGCTTATATTCGGAGCATTGGTCGTTTTCAAAAGTGGAAGTTTTCTCTGAATTGTTTTTTAAGCGAACAACAAGACAGTCTCTTTGTCTATTATCGCTTACTGAAGTTTATAACACATCATCTATTGTTCAATTGTTCCACCTATAACTAAAAGTGATCCGACATTCATATTCAAATAAATAAGTTTTCTCTGAATTTTTTTTAAAAGCAAACAATACGTACTTGCAGGCTTATTCACTTGAATGATCATTCTCTTTCTTTATTAATCAATAATTCCCTTACAAAGCGCTTCGTTTGTCGATTTTAATTGATTTACTATTCATCAGTATACGTGCACTATAATCAAATCATTTACTCTGGAACGATGAACGTCTCATGTCACAACCCTTAACAATGTCGAAGAACTTTCCGACTTATATGATGGCACTTTAACAACATTGTTAGATCAACATGCTCCGATTAAGCGTCGTACCATCACCCTACGTCCCGCAGCTCCCTGGTATACAGATAACATCAAAACTGAGAAAACGAAAAGACGGAGACTCGAACGGCAGTGGCGCAAAAATAAACTTACTGTACACCGACAACTCTACGTCGATCAATGTAACTTAGTCAACAATCTCATCCATGAGTCTAAATTGGAGTTTTACTCATCTGTTATCGAGCAAAACAGTTCAAATCAATCTGTACTGTTCAGCACTGTAGACAAATTACTGAATCTTAGTGGCCCTCCGAAACTCCCTTCGCACACTAATGTAGTCGATCTAGCAAACTCTTTTGGGGATTTCTTCATACAAAAGGTTCAGGATATTAGAAATGGACTCCCACTACCTGTGATCGAAGATGGCCTGGATGCTTACATCGAATTTACTAACTCCAACTCGCGACACGAACTTGAGTCATTCATGCCTACAACTACAGAAGAACTATCCAAGCTCCTAGGAAAGGTGTGCACCAAATCCTGTATACTTGATCCAATACCTGACAAGGTTATGAAAGACTGTGTGGACAACTTGTTACCCATCATTGCGACGATAGTAAACTTGTCATTTCAGGAAGGAGTAGTCCCTAAGAAACTTAAGGAAGCTGCAGTAAAACCCAAACTGAAAAAAACCATCGCTGGACTCTGAATTTTTCAAAAACTTCAGACCTATTTCTAATCTACGACTAATCTCCAAATCTGTCGAGAAAGTTGTTGCTGTTCGTTTACAGTCTCATCTTAATGACAACGACTTCCATGAACCATTTCAGTCAGCCTACAAACAAGGTCACAGTACTGAAACTGCTCTGGTGAGAGTTCAGAACGACATCTTACGCAGCATTGACGACCATGGGTGCGTCATTCTACTACTACTGGATCTCTCTGCAGCCTTCGATACAGTCGACCATAGACTACTACTCTTAAGACTATATCACAACTTTGGAATAAAAGGGAAAGCACTAAATTGGTTTAGCTCCTACTTTCACGAACGCACCCAATTTATCTCCATCGATGACAAGCGCTCGCGTTCTCAAGAACTCCCCTCTGGGGTGCCACAAGGCTCTATACTAGGACCGATACTCTATCTTCTATATACATCACCTCTATCTGATGTCATTAAAAAGCATAACATGGATTATCATTTCTATGCCGACGACACGCAAGTCTACATGTCCTTCCGCCCTTCTGACGTTGACAGTATCGATCTGGTAAAGCAAAGAGTGGAGTCGTGCGTTCAAGCAATACAGATGTGGATGACCAGCAACAGATTAAAACTGAACAGTGACAAAACCGAGCTGTTGATTCTCAATGCACATCATAGACCTTCACCACCATTAAACTCTGTCTACGCATGCGAAGAACTGGTCGCAGCATCCGAGTCAGTCAAGAATCTAGGCGTTTGGTTTGACAACTCACTCTCAATGAGGAAACAAGTCAACCACATCTGTAAAACTGCTTTTTACCACCTTCGAAACTTGGCTACTATCAGGAAATATCTATCACTGGATCACATTGAAATACTAATTCATGCATTCATTACCTCAAGACTGGACTTTTGCAACTCACTTCTGTCTGGTCTACCACAACATCTTTTAAAGAAACTCCAGTATGTACAGAACTCTGCTGCTCGTCTTCTCACTTATACCAGAAAATGTGATCATATAACTCCTGTACTTAAGCAACTACACTGGCTACCAGTCTCTACACGAATTGAATTCAAATTGCTGGTTCTGGTATTCAAGGCCTACCATGGCTTGGCTCCAACATATCTTTGCGAATTGGTAAAAAAGTACTCACCGGACAGATCTTTGCGATCTGCATCGAAACATCTATTGGTAGTCCCCAAATACAATCTCAAGACTTACGGACTGAGAGCTTTCTCCATCGCTGGACCCAAACTTTGGAACTCATTACCTACAGAACTTCCTTCTGTCAGCTGCTTAGCATCTTTTAAAAAACAACTTAAAACTCACCTCTTTAGACTCTCCTTCAAGTGAGACTCTGCATTATTGACTTTAATTTTTATATATGTATATATATTTTATAACATCAATAACTTTATTTTTATCACATATTTATATTTATATATAGTTGTTATTATTATATTATTTTCTATATCATATTATTATTATCATATATATTATTATATTATCACTCTGTAAAGCGCTATTGACATACCATGAAATAGCGCTATATAAATAAAGATATTATTATTATTATTATTATTAAGCCATTCCCAAAAAAAAATTCAAACATTTATACGTAACATTAGTCCAGGTGTATTAGTCCATTCGCTGATTTCCACTGACATACGTACGTCGTAATGGTAAATATATATTGGGTAAAATGTTTTACTCATCCTTTTACCGAACAGGTACCGTTCCATTGAACATTATGATGACTCATTCTACAAAGAGTTTCGGTGACTTTACAACCTGTTTGACGGTACCTTCGAGACTTTTTCTATCTGTGAAATTTTTAACTTATTTGTTCACACACGCAATCCTAATTATTTTAGCGGTTAGCTCAGTGTTGTCAGTCTTTTTACAAATACTTTTGGCCGATAGTGAGCTAGTCCCTTGAGACTTTCGATACGCTTCAATAATTTTAGCAACTTGATAAATCTCAATTCCGGTCACGGCTGCATCGCGTGTGTTGATCTTTCTGACTCTACAATGTATGCCGTTGCGAAGCTTAACAAACAACACAAGCAAACTTGGGTCAATCTACAAAAAACGTTTAAATGAGGTCCAATTTTCTTACAACAAACTCTTCCAAGGCAACGAAGTTTACAACTTCATAAGAAACAAGGCCATCTCGGTTGGAAGCTGCGAAGGTTACTTTCTTCCATCCTTGATCACAACAACAGCTTACTTACTGGCGTGTAACCATACACGAGTAGACGTCACGACTCACAAGCAATCGCTTAAAGTGCTTATGCAACGAAATGTTTGACCTCGTTTTTTTGGCATAAATTAATGGTTTACATTGAAGCTTTGGATTTTGTATCATTTTGATGAACTTGTAAGATCATTTTGTAATGTTTTTTTTGAGCTGAAAACGCAAAATTCTGCAAACCGGATATGAACTTTTCCAGGACCTAATTATATATGCATGACGTCACAACGATGACTTGTTGATTTCAAAATTCAAGATGGCTTCCAGTAGCTCGCGATCTCGAGGTTGAAGGTACTGTGTTGCTGGTGGACCTGGTGGGGTTTCTTGTTCCAACAGTCAGTTTACCCAAGGGGTATCCATGCACAAGTTTCCTAGTGAAAAGAAGAAAGCAACCAGATAGAAATGGATGAGTTTTGTGAGAAGGCATCGCAAGAATTTCTGTCCTTCGTCAACTTCATTTTTGTGTTCTGCACATTTCCATGCTTCCTCCTTTACCAGAGAGTGTATCAACATATCTGATGATGTCGGGTTGAAAAGACGACTGAAAGAAGATGTTGTGCCAACTGTTGATACCGCTGGCTCTTTGGCACTTCAAGGTCTAGCCAAAGCTGGCGAGATATCACAACGTGAGCGAAGAAAAGTAAGACTTAAGTATATAATTTGATTATTGGCTATTGCATTCTTTTTATTTAGAAGCAGATGTCATGTACCTGGTATACCATGAACATATAGGTGTCTGTGTAGCCTACGACACACTAAGCGATTCTTTACGCTTGTCGTATCCATGGCTCAATCTAGTGATCACAAATAGCCGGTGCGATCGCAAGCGACTTTTACCTTGCTGTGTACACGGCAAAGACTTGGCGACTTTTTCAGCAATTTCGACGCGAAATTAGGCACGGACGCATTTCATCGAGTATGTTTTTAAAAAAGCGATTGATTGTTTGAAAACAATGTAGACTATGATTGGAGGCAGTGGTTGGTTGCAAATTGCAACAACAATAACAATGCAAACAACAATGGCACACCAGGCGATTGACGACGATCGTCAACGAATTCGATCGCCAGAAAATTCGCCTTCGCAGCAGCAGACACACATGACATGTGTATATATCTATTTTTATTTAAATATATTTTCGAAATTTAGATTCTGCGATACAGCTTTTCTAAAACAGACGATCCATCAGCAGATGAAAGCGAAAATGAAATGCCGATGGTGACAACGGCGGTGACAACGCTTGGTGACGATCTACAAGAACAAGAACCACGGCAAGCTTCGACGAAGCCTTGCGATAGATGTGTTTCCCTCAACAAAAAAATTAAAGCTCTGCAAAAAAGACTCAGCTGGTTTAAAAAAAGTAGAAACAAGCCTTCCAAGAAATTAAAAAATGCAAGTCTTATGTTCATGTATTGCACATATATATAAACCCGGGGGGGGGGGGGGGGGGGGTACCCCCCTTTGTCCAAGTGGTAGGGGTGATCGATGGTCCTTGAACATGAATAATTATTGAACATGGCTTCAACAGCTCTTTTAATTTATGCATACCTTTTAGGGGTCGTTTTTAAAACCGACCGCCGATCACCCCTACCACTTGGACAAAGGGAGTACCCCCCTCCCCCCAGGATATAAACATTTCGTTTGACTGAAAACGATAGGGCATGTAGCACACAAGCAGGAAAAGTTCAAAACTGAAATTATCTATACATACGAATGAACATGTGATTGTAGGCACAACCATTCAATTGATATAATATTCATTTCTTCAATGTTGCAAGGTACCTGAAAAAGCTGCAGTTGATCAACCGATCAACCGTCCTGTCAATGAAGAAGAAGAGCCTTATAGCAGTAATACTGATGAAAATGAAGAGAGTGGCGATGACACTGACTGGTCGCAAATGGAAGAAGACTCCACAGAACCCGAGGACGATCATGAAGCATTAATTGATCACTGCTCTCAAAACACAGTAAAGTAATAACTCTATACTGATTAAAATATATACATGATCTATTTTTTTTTAATGTCCTCTTTTTTTTTTTTTTATTAGGATTGAATCAGATACTTCACCTTTGGATGAGCCAAAGTTCATAGTTTTCCACAGCATGGCTTATCACCATTTTCAGCATGTTCTGTTTTCTTTGTAAAAGTGCAAATCCCAGTGTAAATGTCACGCGTAATGGTACTATGGCGACAATAGTGCAAAATTGCCATCATTGCAAAAAGAAGTATACTTGGAGAAGCCAGCCTTTCATTTTTGGAAAATACCCAGCAGGGAACATCTTAATCAGTTTTGGAATACTTATTTCTGGTATTAGCATTAACAAAGTATTGTTAATGTTTAAACACATTGGAATATGCATGATTTCACCCAGGACTTATTTCCACCACCAAAACAAATTCTTATTCCCAGGCATATTATATCATTGGAATAATTATCGTTCCATTCTCTTACAACAACTAAGAAAGTTTAAAAAATCAACATTCAGTGGGGATGGAAGATACGATTCAATGGGACACAATGCAAAGTATGGTGCATATACAATGTTCTCCAATGACATCTCCAACATTGTTCACTTTGAGATCCTTCAGGTTGGTTTGATTTACAAATGTGTAGTTTGATGAAACAAAAAGTTAGGATTTTGATAAAAAGCAAATAATTCTATATGTAAATTACCCTCCTTTTATTTATTTATATAATAATAAATTTATATAGTGCTTAACCATTGCTGTCCTTATTATTATTTATTTCATTTCACAGGCTAACGAGACAGGAAGTAGTAATGCCATGGAGTTAGAGGGGGCAAAAAGGTGCTTCAGATTTCTGAATCAAGCAGGAATGAACATATCAGTTTTTATTAGTGACAGACACAGAGGCATAGCAAAGTGGCTTCGCGAGTGCCATAAAAATACTTTGCACCTGTATGCTATATGGCACGTGTGTAAGGGAATATGTAAGGAGATTATTAGTGTGAGTCGAGAAAAAGGGTGTGAAGGCTTGAAAATGTGGATAAAGGCAATAAGAAATCACATCCACTGGTCTGCTTCTTCTACCCAAGAGGGATTTGGTGATTTGATTGTAGCAAAATGGCAGTCCCTGATGATGCACATTAACAACAAACACAGTGACCACCCCAACAGCCTTTACCCAGAATGTGCACATGGCCCACTAGAAGACAATCGAAAATGGCTTCAAATAGGTATTAAACAAATTAAATAAAGACATTATGGTCATAATCATAATAGTATTTTATACTGTTAATGCAGTGCATGCATGCATAACTGCACAAGGGTGCTAAATGACATTAGGAAAGTATCCTCAGATGGGCATACCAGCTGTCTGGAGGGCTATCACTCCACCTTAAATCACTGGCACCCAAAAATGACCCATTTCTCATGGATGGGTACATATTGCAGGTACTTTAGCTGTTTTATAACTGCAATTTTGAGCCTGGATTTCCAACATTTTATTTTCATATATATGCATAGTAATTAATTAATATAGACATTTTAAAAGAACAGGTGTCAGATTAATTATAGACACCATTGTGAATCCAGGCCCTGATCTGCAAATTATTACTTTTTTATTTTTCATGCATGCCTAAAAGCTCTCATTACATGTGCCTCCTTGAAACATGGATAAATAAATAACAACTGAACCAAATAGATGTGAAAATAATACATGTTATTATTAAAACACATGCTTTTCCACTACACACATGATTGTATGTATGGTTCATTCCACTACAGGCATGTTTTGGCAGTCTTGCATTTTAATGAAAACTTACAGAGAGAGACACGAACAACAAAGAGTGGGGAGAAATGCTATTCGGTAACATACCCAAAATTCAAACTTGGCGAGGAGGTGGTAAGGGAAGTAGCTGTTCCCCCTACTTATGGTAAGCTTTATTATCTAAAACTGTTAGAGTCCACACATAAAATATGTGAAACAAAACAAAAAAAGGATTGAGTAATAATTATTTGCTGTTATTTTGCACTAAATAATAGCAAAATAGAAACAAAGCATGCCATGTGCTCGTTATATAATTATTTATTTAAATGTAGTTGATTTATAACAAAATACTTTTATGTTCTAAATAGTTAGACTTTTTCATAGATATAATGTGGGCACTCTAACACATGCATTTAATGTTTCAGATTGTACCTGTCATACATGGCATGTACATGTACAATATTTCCACTCAAGCTCCAACCTAACATTTTTAACAGAAACTAAACATTTTTCATGTTCGAATATTACAGTTACCTTTCAGTTGTGATATTTTGTCTCTCTCTCTCTTTTTGTTCACAAAGATTATGTACAAGACCTTAAGAAAGTTCTGCTTGAAAAGATGACTGATGCAGAAGCAACCTTTAAAGATTACAAGGAATTAGTCCCAGAGCCTCTAAATCACCAGTTTCCTCAGAGACTTGAGAAAAGTTTGGCCATAGAGAGTGTGCTGGAGAGAAAAGTTCCTATTCTACTATTTCCGCCAGGTATATAATACAGTCATTTGCAAAAATTCTGGCCGCTACGAAATATCAATATATTATAATATATCGGGTGCATTATGGGTAATTAAATAATCGAAAATTCCCCTTAAAGCAGGTTATATATGTATTTCTATTTCTAAGTACTATATACAATATGAGCGGCCGATCTGTATGGGCTTTACAAACTCGAGCCGTAATTGTATATTACTTATCGAATCCAACGATGTATAAGTGGATGTTTTACTATAATTTGGATGATAGGAATCAGTTGTGCCGAGAAAATCCAAGTTAAAGTTGAATGCAAATGAGGACGAATCTCTTGCCGATTTACAGATGCCTGCTACACTTATGATTTCTATTGTATTTCCCTCATTAATTATTCATGAATTCGATAAGTAATGTTTTAATGTCACTGTATTCTATTGGGATTTCAAAATCCAAGAGAAATTTCAAATGCTGAGGTGCAGCCGATATGAGAGGATTGGTGCCCAATAATATTCATTTTCTTACTCACTTGTAAAGAGCATTGAGATTTATATGTAATGCGCTTTCTCAAGGATTAAATTATTATTATTATTATTATTATTTGTATCAATTGATTTTACACAAACAAACCCGAATGCCATTCAATTGCCTCATAGAACAAAAACAAACTGAGATGAGAAACCAGCAAGCTGAAACCAACAATGCAAAGAAAGAAAGGAAACCTTCTCTTTGCAGAAAATGCCGACAGCCAATGATAGGGCATTCGAGAAATAGCTGTCCTGATAATTCAAGACTATAATATATGATAAATATGTCTAAACTCAAGTAATTAAAAGGATATGCATAGTAATAGATACAACGTACATGTATGCAACACTATCATCCAGATGTCATGATATAAATAAGTCACTAAATCTAAATTTGAAATCACTATTAGTAAATTATCATTTCAATGCTACCATTGATGCTACCTATTGCTTGAATATCCTTGTAATTGGTGAGTTTGAAACTTAGTTCTAATATTGTTGTATATACATGCAGATAATGGCCTGGTATTTGACCAGCCAAGGTACCCACACAACCATCTTACTAGCCAGCGGTATCCAACTGCTCTGAGAAACCTGTAATGACATCAAATACATATTCATTAGATGCTGGCATTACAATGAGTGGATGAGTGACATTTACTTTAAAGGCTCTGAACTCAATGTAAGCTATGAATGGCTCATTAGGTGCTGGCATTACAATGAGTGGATGAGTGACATTTACTTTAAAGGCTCTGAACTCAATGTAAGCTATGAATGGCTCATTAGATGCTGGCATTACAATGAGTGGATGAGTGACATTTACTTTAAAGGCTCTGAACTCAATGTAAGCTATGAATGGCTTTGTGGTTGACCAATAACAAAATGAGCACCCAAAATATTTTTTTTCAGTCTCTTCATTGTTGAATATATGTTTTTTGTCCTGTAGTTAGCACAAGAACATAGACAATGGATACACATAAGATGAAACAGATATATTTGACTTACTCATTTTTGCTTTGTCCTGCATGACATCTATAAGAGCGTCCACTTCTGTCTTTGAGTAGGGGCCCTACATGCTGAAGGACAGCTGTGTTTGTCATTGGCCCAAAGTCTTCATGCTGGGTTATGCATTGAATTGTCTCAATGCTGCCATCAAAAACCATAAAACCTACTGCTGGCCTCAATTCTTTGCAGCACCGATATTCTAGTGATCCCATCAGATGTTCCACATGACAATGACCACAAGTACACCTGTATTAATAAAGTTAGATAAAATTGTCATGTGTATAAGCTTATATAAAAACACATAAGCTTACCATAATTGTAATGTATACAAAATTAACTGTAAAGAGTTTTTCAGTCTAGCATTTGTGTTTTCTTGATTGCATTTTGGCTGACCAGTCGAATAATTACTAATTCTATGATTTTAGCTCGATAAGACGATGCGCCAGAAGTTTTATATTGCACTGTTGTTATCGACGTTTTGCCAATAAAAAGGGTTATCTTTTGACAACATCGTACGTTTCTGCTTTTCGTAATAAGACTTGACTTTAATAAATGCATGACACTCACACTGCTTTGCTGTAATCATTGGCTTACATAGCATAACAAAAAGAGTGAAATATCTATCGGATAGCAACGACTTACCACTGGTTTACAGGAATCCTGCCCTCATACCTGGCTTCTAGAACTTCAGGTATCAACCCATCACGATCTTCGTTGACCTCATCGATTTCTTCGCCAGGAAGAGCGATCGGCTCGTACCGATAAGCGGCGGCACCAGCGTATGCCGAAGCGAAGTCTTCTTCTTCGTCGTCATCTTCACTCGTTTCTAAAGTTGGAGATTCTTCTCTACTTTCCGAAAGATCTATTTCCACTTCACTCCCAGACATGACAGAATGAATTGAATAAAAGGACTACTAGCTAAAAATAATGATAATAAACTTGAAGGACTTGCACAGTTGATTGAAACGTACTAAACAGATCCTGTGTCAGATGTGGGTCATCGTTGTGACGTCACGGCAATTCAAAATGGCGTCTCAAGAGTTCGCACTTCCGGTTCATCTTTTGGCAAGAAAAACTCGGACTTATAATCAACTTCTTTCGAAAATAACGGTTCTAATTAAAAAATGTTAACCTAAACTTCTAATTTATGCCAAAAAAATTAGGTCGAACATTTCGTTGCATAAGCACTTTAACCTGCATACTATATTTGTAGGATATCCTGGAACAGGTAAGCATATTCATATTGAAAATACTGCTCTGTTAATGGAGATACTAAAATACGAACTTTATTTGACAATCTTTAGGGAAGTCTTCTGCCATTCAGTATGCAGCGCAAGAGCCCTTGGAGAACATTCACTTGGCTTACACCATCATCAACAAGTCAACTTCTTCTGGCCTTGTAAAGGTATTAGCAAACAAAGGAATAGTACTGTCGCCAAAGGTTTTCGATGTCCTCAACAAATTGCTCAAGTCCGACGAAGATAACGAAGATAACACACCTATCATTTTTCCACAGAAAACAGTAGAATTATCCAGCAAGATACTCCATTCTGTGTTCTAGGGTCAACATAACTAGCCAATTCTGCAAAGTTGGTTGCCAAAATGGATCAGGGACATGGCCTTATCGACAGATTTCTCATCGCAACGCCATTGGCCTTTAGACCTACTATGTCCGAAATGGAAACCACTCAGGAAAAACTCACCACTGAAGTTGTTAGTGACTTTGATGAGTTCTTCCTTCGTGTGTCGTCACTGGATGAAAACACCGTTTACAGTTTTGATTCCAATGGCAAACGTCTCCTTCGCGAGACAATGGACATCTTCGTTGGAGAAGTAAATGAAGCCATTAAGGTGATTCCCTTGTTTTGCATTGCGCACGCTCTACTGCGCACGATTCTGAAGCTCGCGCCAATCTCGTCCCCAATCTCGTCCCCAGAGCCGTTATTTCTTACTGCGCATGCTCGACGAAAGAACTTGGCTCTAGAAAAGTCCAATATTTCATGCTTTGTGATTGGTTCTTAGGAAAACAAAGAAAGAAACCGGAAGTGAATAGATATTCCTTCAAAACATATATTACACGTGATATATGTTGCAAATGTGTAAATGTGCAATTTAATGTGTAAATGTGCTTTTCCGAGGTGGACAACCTAATGACATTGAAGCCTGTATAACACCTATAAATACCAGACGTGATGTCAGACTCAAGATGAATGAATGAATGTTTATTTCCCATATACTGTTCAACTAAATAATTACAATAATAATGCTGATTTCTAACTCTAATTTATAATTGATTACTAATTCTATTAATTTATCTTACATATCTATTATATTTTATAATATATTTCTCTCTATATATAAGGTGCTAGATGCCATGAAATACCAGATTATGAAAGCAATTAATAAACAGTGTCAAGCTTTATGCACCAAAAAAATATGTACTTGTACTTGTACTTGTACATACACTCACTTGCAGAAATGTTGTAGTATACATTTATACAAATATCTAATGAGATAAAACGTTAACATATCTAATAAGATGAAGAGTGTGAAACATAACTAATTAATTATTTTCTTCTAATATATTCTTCTAATATATATCATAATCATTAATCTTAGATTAGTATCGCATCCAGCAGGACAGCACAATAACTTTCAGCACTATTATTAAACAGTTGTATGTTTAACATTTTGCATCTCATTAGATATTTGTATAAATGTATAAGTCTTACTACAACATTTCTGCAATCGAGTGTCATACATAATACACCTGTTTTCAAAAACGTTGTCCATTTACAAAATACAAAAAAATTGTAAAAAGGAATTAATTAGAGACAAAAGATTAAATTCAATCATGCAGAACTCTGGCTTATTGTTAGCTATTGTTTCTCTAATTAATTCCTTTCTACTATTTGGACAACGTTTTTGAAAACAGGTGTATATATGTTAACATTTACATTTATATATATACATCCCAGTGCACCAATAATATATATAGGTAACATCACATTTCTTGGCAAATAATTTTTCATCAAATCTTTTCAAAATTTTCATTTATCTCTTTTTATGTTACATTTAAATTGATAGGTAAACCAGTGATTGTATTAACTATAACAGAGCACCAATATCAAGTTATTGCAGTTGGAATCATTCAAGCTGTAACACCTGAAGATGTACAAGTACCAGATGACAAAATGCCTGTTTACATTTATTCGGTTGAAGAATGTGCTTCTGGCTATCTACAAAATGAACAAGTTGTTCTTTGGCCCAAATATTTACTTTTGAATGCTCCTACTTGTGAGGTAAAAGAAAGCCCAGATAAGAAAGAAAGCAAGGAAGTACCCAAAACAGGTACTTTTCAACAGATTGGCCATACAGTGATTTCAAGCACATCTTTCCTTTAAATAAAACAAGTATTACCATACATGTACTATTCTGTTTCAACAGATAGTAAAGATGACTGCCTTATGAACTATGGCCTGCAGATACTACAATTGGGAGTGATGCTGTTGCAGCTAAATGATACAGAAAATGAAGGAGATGGAGACAGAAGTCTGATAAACTGGAAGATGCTCATGTTATACTTCAGATGCCGCACTATTAGCATGAAATATGGCTACGAAGCTATGAGATTTATAACATGTGTAAAGGCACTGTACTCTGAAAAAGTTGCTCAAAGGGTGCTGCAAGGGCAGTTTATTAATACAAATGATGGTCCAGGAAAAAACTGTGCAAATGATCTCAAAATGGAACATATCGTCAGACAAAACAAGACCATACTTAAGGGGTTGTATGTCAACAAAACATACAAGGCTGTCGAGAGATGCTCCAAAGCAGCACATGGGGTTAGAAATATAATTAACCAATTTGACACTGAAACAGACATCCATCCTGAATCAAGCAGCCACACCCATGCCTGTACTACTGATACTGTTAAAGACATGATTCACATTGTACATAAACAGAAGCCCTTCAGACTACATCCAGGAAGACCACTCCATTCTTTTATGAATATATCAAAGACACCACTAGACAAACTTAATGTGACTTTGCTACACTCATGGCTAACAAGGCATAAGAGGAAGCTCTTCAGAAGTATTATACATGAACAAGCAGATGAGGAAGAAGAGAATGATGAAGAGGATCACAGTGATGACAACATCACTGATGACTACATGTACTTTAGTGATGATGGCTCAATATAATATATAACTAAATGTGGATGTAAACTAATTATTGCTCTGTGGTGAGTAGAAACTACAGTCATTAAAAATTATTATTGTACCATTGAAGTACATTAATGGTCTAAATTATTGTTACAGGGTCACATTTTAAATGCATTTCTATTATTTTCATTAAATGCAAACTTAAAACATACATCATTGTATGTGTACATGTACATGTATGTTGCAGATTTGAATTAAAATTTGATACAACAAATTGAATATATCAAATATTCGATTTGTTGTACCAAATTTGAATTCTTGATTACCGGTATTTAAATCTGCATACATACACATACAATGATGTAGGTTTTAAATTTGCATTAATGAAAATAATAGACATTCATTTAAAATGCATGGACCAGTTTCATGTACATGTAATTATAAAATCAAAAGTGAATGTAAATCTCAGAAAGATTTCCATTTACTTTGTTGAACTGTATGATAGGTCTAGAATTACATATAATATTTTGCTCAGAATTACACACAAAAAGGATATTAACCTCCTCTTGTCAAACTATATGAATGTCACATGTCCATTACATGGAGTCATCATCACTTTGATACTTCTTAAGAATGTTCCAAATAGAAAGAGCATGACTATGGCTGAAAAAAGGCAATCTCTCTTCCAGATCCTGAACACTAGAAAATGTGGATGCATTTTGGGAAATTTGTGCCAAAAGATCTAAACTGATACCAGTGACAAGGCTAGTGCTTCCAACACATGACCGTCCAGTTCCAGGCAGAGATAGTCTGAAATTATGCAGTTCCTCCAAAGCTTCGCCATCTGTTCCTCATTCAGTTGCTGATGGGTATCTGTTGATTTGGCTTCATTACTCTTAGATTGATCATCATCTCCAGTAGTTACATTCTCTAACTGTAAATTATATGTACCTGTTGAGAGACAGTCATCACAGAGACAGTTTTGTCTGTGGAAGTCACAGCAGTTATGCTCCATAGCCAATGGAGTGACTGGAAAACCAAAGTAGGAGAGAATCATCTCTCGTTTGCATTTTTGGGACTGCACGAGCATCCTCATTTCTTCTGAAAGGTGTTTCCTCGCCTTTGAAATATCATAGGAATTGTAAAATACATGAGCAGTAGCAGAGTGTCCATCCCTTCCTGCCCTCCCAGCTTCTTGTAAATATTCTTCAATGGTGCAAGGGACACCAATGTGAATGACACGCCTTATGTCAGGTAAATCTATTCCCAAGCCAAAGGCAATGGTAACAAAGAGAATTCTTAGCTTTGATTTCCTTGATACAAGATCATTAACGATTCTCTCTCTCTCATGCTGAGGATATTGTGCATGGTACATGCTGAACATTCTGTTAGCAGCAACGGGAGGTCAGCCTACTGGCTCATACTGCCTGTCACCCCAGCTCTCTAGAAAAAAAAGAAAAGCAAGAGGAGATTGTCTCCAAACTCCCATAGATGAGAGTCAATGGAAAGTCAATTCTTTTTTCAGTTAGTTCTTGTGCCAATGGAAGAAGGATGTCGTTGAGTTTGTCATCTCCCATGTTATGTCTTCTAGAATTTGAAAAGTAAATGTTAGGTCTGTCTGGGCTTTCTTCAATAATAACAGTATTTACCATCCCCAGAGAAGTGATTATTTTGTCCTTCGTAGTATTAGTGGCAGTAGCTGTCAATCCAACTATTGGTTTTTCAGGGAAAATGCTGGCCAGCACACCCAACCTGGCGTAAGCTGGTCGAAAGTCCTTCCTATTTCAAAATAAATATATATGTACATGTAGGGAAATTGATGGTTTAGGGTCTAACGACAGAAGAAATCTTCAATATTGAAGTCTGATAGTACTGTACATGTCTCACCAGTCAATTACTAAGTGGGCTTCATCTATTATAACTGCTTGAATTTTACTTTGCAATTGTTTTCTCTTCAGCATTTGTAAAATCTTTTTATTAACAAGCACCTCAGGGTGAGCATAAACAAACTGCAGATTGCCATGACCACTGATATCTTCTTCTGACTAAATTGAAAATAAAGAGACTTCATAACAATTAAACTTTAGACTTTATATAGTTCACGTATTAATTTAAGCTTAAGCTTATAAAATATACTCAAGCCTTAAGTTTAAGAAATTACAGTGCATGTACCTCATCAACTTTCCATATGCAGACCGACATCCCTTTCTCTCTTAACTTATTCACTTGATCCACCATCAGGGAATTCAACGGAGAGACGATAAGCACAGTGCTTTTTTCATTTTCAGAGCCAGAGTCGGAGGATTTCATATAATCATAAATCAGCGGCAAGCATTGATAAATTAACGATTTGCCGTAACCAGTAAGTAAAATTACTAACGTCTCCTTGTTTAGTGTTACAATGTTCTTAATGGCCTCGTATTGTTTCGTTTTAAGATGGAATCTTTCATCAAAACCCATTTTTTCGAGGGCAAACCGAACAGCTCCATCGAGAGAGTCCGCCATATTGTTTCCGGTAAGTCTCTTTTATGCGCATGTCACAAAATACCCAGAATCTGGGTTCCGGTCATTGGACTTTTCCAGAGCCAAGTTCTTTCGTCCAGCATGCGCAGTAAGAAATAACGGCTCTGGGGACGAGATTGTCTCGTCCCCAGAGCCTGCGTTACTTTCGGCCAGCGGCTAAGAACGTAGGCTCTGGCATAATCCATTTTTGGGGAACAGCATTTCTTGTTCTTCCGGTTTTAGAGCGCACGCGCAAGTTAGCTGGGCAGTTGGTTGTTGTTGATTCAAATTGTCGATTCAGGTTTCAGTGGAATCCTTCGAAAGGTTTCATTAGGGAATAGAGTACGCTTTAAAAGCACTTGGTAAAGAAGATATAACAGTGAAAGAAGCGCAGTATCTGAAGTCTTTATTAAAAGCAGTGGTTTTACAGCAGAAGGATACGCGAACAGTTCTTCCTATGGGTTTATATTTACTAGTGTCTACTTTACATATCAGTTAATTATTTGAATCTATCATCTTCTCTGGTTATTGTTGTCTCTCCTTCAAATGTATTTCTTTTGAATCTTTCACCTTCGTAAGCACATCGATTGGCACGTTGCTAGCCTAAAGAATATTAGGATTTACGATCGACATATGTACAGTAAAAACCCGCGTATAAGAACATGGGTTTTAAGAACCTATTAGGCTAAAATGTTCATTTTAAGCACCCTCCACATAAGAACCTATTAAGGCTAAAATTTTAAGTTAGGTTCTTATCAGTGGAGTTGTGGTAAAAGTGCATAGGTAGAAACTGATGAATTGGGATAATCTGTGTGTAAGTCTATTAAGTTTACCATTCAAATACTGTAGTTCCTCTACTACCACTCAACTAATATAAAAAAGCTTTCTGACCATCTCAGGCTCTGTGAGAATCACAAAAAATATATCCCAATAAAATAAATAATAGCAAAATATCAAAACAAATTAAGCTCCTAATGGCCATTCCTCAGCTTCTCAAGTCAATGTGAGATCATTTAAAGTGATAGATCCTTCCTTGAGATGTAGCATATCAATTGTTTTTGATTATGTGCTGATAGATATACATGAACAATGAGGGTTTTTATCTCGTTGAGTTCCTTTATCTGGTTTCTGTGATCTGCTGAATTTTACTGATGTTGATATTATCAGAAAAGTCCTTCGTAGATAATTTTCTCTTGAGCTTTTCCAGATATGAATGATTAGCCACAAGTCTGTAGTCCACAGGGATTTCAACCCCTTTTCCTTTCCCAGCATTGAGCCTATTTCCAATGCATTCCGCTTCAAGTTCTCCAGAATCATTTAGGAACTTATAAAAGAGCCTCGACAATTCCTTTGGTACATGACCAACCAGGTTTCCATCTTGGTTTTTGACTGCCACAGCATATTTGTCGTGAGGATTGTCGTGCTCCATCTCGCATGTCAATATTTCACCAATCCGAACAGATGCATTATCAAGATATGCATGGTAGCCTCGCACAGTTGCTTCAATATACATTTCAAACATATTCATGTTTCTTCTCGCCAATTAAAGTAAGTTTGAAAGACGAATATTTCCCTTCTGATTTCCCCTCAAGACGCTATCAAAGATGGCGGGCATTCAGTGGCAGTGGGTATTGACCGCTGACCAATAAGTCTTTCTTGTAAAACTTTATTACAAGGACAAACCGTGGGCTCAATATAAAGAATTTGGATCGCGGGCTCAAAACGAAGGCTGAATTTCTAAAACAAACAATCTTCGCCGGTTTTGAGCCATGTGCAGAGTAGAAAGTAGACATGAATCGTACGCTTTTTGACTGTGGAATCAAGAAATCTGTAGAGACAAGAAAAGGAGAGAAGTTCGACATCACAAGTGTGTTACCAAAGTCTGTAAAATTACCGAACAAGCCAATCGAATGTGAGATTTGCAAAGAATCCTTTGCGGCGAAGAAGTACCTTGATTCACATGTACGATGGAAACATGGCAGCGATCTATTAAACATCAAATCCAACCAGTGATTACTTCCAGCTACACTGAAAGCGGAAAGGTATCTAATAATGAGTGCACACTGGTGCTAGATGACCCGAGTGTGGTGGATACGAGAGAGCACGAGGTGGCAAAACCTGAAAACAGGAGAGGAAGCAGCCAGCGAAGGTCATACACTGTTGAATTTAAGGCAAAGACTCTTGAACGGCTAGACTTTTTCAGTGAACTAAAGGTTAAAAAGAAGTGGGAAAAGGTTGTGCAAGAACAAGGAGTTAGCAAGTCGCTTGTCGTAAAATGGAACAATATAAGGGATAAGATAAAAGCCGAATCTGAACGCAACAAGCAAAAGAAAAATGCTGGAGGTGTGAAGTCGACAAGACAAAGGAGAAAGCTTGTAGGTGACAAAGCAAAGAACAGTGAGAAATATCCCTTAGCATCAGCACGAGTTATTGTTGAATTTAAATTAAGGAGAGCGAAAGGATGCAAAGTATCAAAGCTATGGCTAAAGAAAAAAATGAAATCCAAAATCGAAGAATGCTATGGAAAAGAAGAAGCATGTAAGTTTAAAGGAAGTGGTAACTGGTTTCAGAGATTTAAGAAACGACATGGTATTTCATTCAGGAGAAGAACAAACAAGAAAAAAGATGCAGCTGATGAGGGAAGAGAAAGAATCCAGAAATTTCACCGTGACCTAAGGGAGGCTGTTAAGTCAAGGAGAAGACGAGTTAATTCAACTCAGGATGTGAAGTATGGGCGGTGGACACCACAGAACCGGTACAATATAGACCAAGTTCCCCTGCCCTTTGTTGTAGAACAGGACAAAACATATGATGTAACAGGTAACAAGCAAGTTTGGGTTTCTCAACCCTCTTCTGGTCTTGACAAAAGGCAGGCTACACTGCAGCTGTGCATACGGGCAGAGGGAGATCAACATGTAAAACCTGCAATTGTGTTCCGAGGTAAAGGGAACGTGTTTAGTGCTGAGAAAGCCCAATATGATCAAGATGTTGATGTGTATTTTCAAAGTTCTGCCTGGATGGACACCCAGTTAAACCAGGAATGGGTAAGAAGGACATTGATACCAGGGATTGGAACTTCTCCCCAAGAGAAAGTCATATTTGCTGATAATGTTGGATTTCAACAAGAGAAGGGCTTTCATGAAATGTGTAGGAAGAATATCAATGCCATCATTTATCTGCTCCCAGAAAATCATACAGACAAAGTACAGCCTATAGATGCTGGGTTTGGAAAACAGATGAAGGCAAAGTTTGGTGAAGCAATGGATAAATGGCTAGAGGAGGATGATAATTTGGACATGTGGCATGATAGATTAAGTGCGAAGAAAAGGAGAATCCTCATGACACAGTGGGCCGGAGAAGCATGGAGGAAGCTCTCCTTAGACAAGATGTTCGCTAAGAAACTTTTCATGAAGACTGGTCGTCTAATGACAGCTGATGGCTCTGATGATAATATGATCAGACCTCAAGGGCTAGAGCCATACAGTTTTTAATTTTATTTTTCATTCCTCATTTAGAATGGCAGCTTGGAACTAGTTTTCTTGGTATCAACTTTGAAAGGGCATTTCAGAGAACTGACTATGAGTTTGTTTGAACATATGTTTTGTTAAGGACATACAGCCTTTCGGCATTATAGTATAAATGATTACTGTACATTTGATATGTATTACGAGATGATATTTATAATATCTTTAAGTGAAATTCATATGAAAATACAGTACAGTATAAGAACCTATTTTAAGAACCTTGGTAGCCTAAATTTGCTTTAAGTACCATTTATATAAGAACCTGTTTAGGCTAAATTGAAAAATTAAGGTTCTTATACGCGGGTTTTTACTGTACTATGAATAACCATCATCTTCGTGTAAAAGCTTCGCTTGAAAACTTTTCAAGACACTTCGAGATACATATAAGCTTAGATATTTATCTCGGTGCTTAGAGATTTATTGCAGAGGCGACATGGAAACACGAATACAAGATTTTTAATAACATGTCAATGAAACCATTGAAAAATGTTAATGTTTGTTTTGAACGGAAGTTGAGACACCGGGCTGTTTTGACAACTCAATTTTCATTGGATATATTTCATTTCCGGAAACTTGCGCGTGCGTAGTTTCTAAAATGGAATAGCCAATCAAATTGTCTCAAAAATGGATTATGCCAGAGCCTACGTTCTTCGCCGCTGGCCGAAAGTAACACAGGCTCTGGGGACGAGATTGAGCTTGCGCAAGCTCGCACACATTGGAGACCATTGGAAATCGTTCAATATTTCAAGTGTAACTGAAGTTTTCTCAAAATAAATCGAAAACGAGCACGGTGACCCCCATTTTTTATTCAATAACTTTAATCACACTATAGTTCTCTAGTATATAGCAAAGTATTAAAAAAAGTTAGGATTTCAAACATCAAAAAAATTTAATGAAAGAATACGGAGTATCGATTTTTAGACCCTCTCAGTGCTTCGAACATCTGTGTTTTTTTTGTTATATTTTTCGAAAAATTCGAGCATTTTCTTACTATCAGACGGTAGGCTAGAGATACAAAAGCTATAGCAAACACATTAGTTCATTATTAATAGTTTGTCTTTTAAGTTGTGGAAAATTATTTACCATAATTTCAAAGCAGTGTAGCACAAAAATGAGCACGGTGACCCCCTCTTTTTATTGCATTTTTTGAAACTCCATACCGTAATGTATCACCATGCCAAGTTATAGAAAATTCTAGGATTTGCTTCTTTTTCAAGGGAATCACCTTAAAGAAGGTCGGGTACCGCCGAAGTACAAGTCTCCTGAACCCATTCCTAGACTTGCCACATCACTTCACGTACTGAACCATATCCTGGAAGAGCTACTTGCTGGTCATCCTGCTACTGAACCGCCAATAACTATCACCCATACAACATTACAGAACGCAATCGACTTCGTCAAACACCTCGAATCACAGAAAGAAATATTGTGCCAGGTAGTTATAACATTGTGTCATTTAATTTCTTAATGTTAAGTTTTCGACTAGAGCTAATAATAATTGAAATCAGTTGGGAGCCTGAAATTGTTCTATTGTATTGAAAATTACTCAGATTTTCAATTTTTAAAAATTGGAATGGTTTCATTTTATCGCCAGCTAAATCATAGTATAATAGGCTCTGCATAATATTCTAGAACTGGAACTGATTTCAGTTGTCGTTTTAAATTCGAGTCATTTTCAATAGAACCGGCTTTCGATTGGAGTCGTAAACTTTATAATTCAGGCTGTTTATTTATCCTCACATAAAATTAACACTGTAACTTCAATAACAAATGCATTACTTTTTTATAGTTCTTGAAACAGATCACAAATACCGTCTGTGAAAAAAACATTGAACAACCAACGCAAGATACCAAAGACAGTATTCTACTAAGCCAGGGCCTTGCTGTCACCTACAGATCGTTTAAGCACGGTAAACGATCATGCAGAGCTATTTCAGAACCAGAATACACCAAAGCCACAGAAGCATTAAGCAACGGTGGCTTTGGTCAAATTGTCACATTCACAATTCCCAGAGCAAGAGGGGTCTGTAAAGCGTTTCTGAAAGAAAAACCAACAGAATGGCAAAGGAATTTGAACGTCAGTGTTCAAGACTTTGAAAGCTCATTGTTAAAACCAATGCACAATGACATAACTGCTGCCATGAGAGCACATCTCCAAACAAACGGTTTTATTTTAATGGCAAATACCCTTTGAAAATTAACCTCATTTTTATTTTTGTAAAATATATTATTTTCCATTCAATTTGCATTTCTTTTTATCATGTACATATAAATTTAGGACTATAGTATGTCTGTCATTTCTCGTTTTTATTTATCATTAATTACTGTAAATAAAGTTCTGTTATAAACTTATAACAATTTTGCACGTGTATAATATATATATATATCAACCTAATACCATTGGGTATTACAGAATTCAATTGTACGTTATTTAAGTTGGTGATTTTCAGTTTAAATATACCGTAAATCTTCTATTAAGCGCCCGGGGCGCTTATTAAATTTCGGAGGTCTTAGGGGGGCGCCTATTATAGCTTAGAGTCGGCCACGTGCCTGTAATCATTGTTAGTAAAAAATGGCTCCAAAGGGGGACACTTAGTAGAGGGGAGCGCTTAATAGAAGATTTACGGTACCACTCAAGAAGTCTTCACCGGCGAAACGTCTCAATTCATTCGATCTCACTACAGGACCGCGGACTGTGGCAGCACTTCCTTTAACGTCTAAGTATAATTAATTCGATTTCACTACAGGACCGCGGACTGCGGTAGCACTTCTTTAAAGGAGCACTCTCACAGGCAATGCATTGCGCGCCGTGTTGTTGTTTACATACGGGATACTACTTAGATTTGACAAGAACGCACGTGAAAAGTACACGTGAAAAGTACATGTGAAAAGTTCGCCTTTCGAATTCCGATACGGATCAGCAATGGCAAGTCCGGAGTTCTCCAGAGAAACTCTTCCTTCTCGTGTGGTAAGTAGAAATCCGCCATTTTCGTATCATACGAAAATGGCGCTGAGGGGTTCAAGGCGCGCATTTTCCTGTTAGAGTGCTCCTTTAAGAACTTAGTATAATTCATTCGATCTCACTACAGGACCGCGGACTGCGGTAGCACTTCCTTTAACGTCTAAGTATAATTAATTCGATTTCACTACAGACCTAGTAAGGACTTAGTATTGTAATTCATGCATTCGATTTCACTAAGGGACTGCAGACAGCGGACCACACTGCTACTTTGCTTTCTATATTGCATTCAGTGCGTGACCACGGAACGCATTTTTGGGTGGTAGTGCCTTCAAAAGTGGATGGGTATTCTCTACTCGCTCCATTTTTTCTAATTTTCTTTAGAATAATAATAATAATAATAATAATAACATTTATTTATATGGCGCAAATTCAACATACGTTTTCAAATGCGCCTTAAAGTAATAATAACAAAACAAATGTATGTATCTACAAATTATATACAATAAAAATATTACTAATAAATTATAAAATTCAATCAATAAATACATTCCTTAATAAATAATATTCATAATTATAAATGTACAAACTTTAAAACTAATTAATTAAAAATAAGCCAATCTAAATAAGTGTCTCTTAAGTCTTTCCTGAAATAAATTAACATTAGATGCTTTTCTCAATTCCAATGGCAAGTTATTCCATAATAATGGAGCAGCCGCAGCAAAGGCTCTGTCTCCAAGAGTGGGCAGTGTTCTCACCTCTAAAGGTTTAAGTAATAATTTATCGTTTGATCTAAGTCCATAATTAGAGTTCGGTTTCAAAGAAATTAAATTGCTTATATATTCTGGGGCCTGTCCATGCAGAGCTTTATACGTAATAAGAAGTATCTTAACCCATTGACTCCTACACCGGCCGAAACCGGCCGTAAACATCGATACTGCTTTGAAAAATTCTAACTTTCTGAATTTTCGTAACATCGATCTCATGGCCAGTTATTAGTGATAACTAGATAACTCTTCAAATTTTAACCTCAAGTAAACTGACTTACAGGTCCGATTTCTGGGCATTAGTTCAATTTGTTTTTCATATAAATCAAAAATGCGTGTTTTTGACGCAATTTCACACCTCGAAAATGAACGACATTTGACTTGGATTTTCTTCCAAAATACATCATTGCGAAACAAAACGCCACTTTCTCAGCAAACTTCCATCTCTCTTCTTGATATAGTCGTGAATTTTTCCCTCTCTCTTCCTTAACTCGCCGAACAATAGCCATTTCCTTAGGACCACTTTCGCAAACACGTGTTTTCCTTCTGCACGCCCGAAAAGGATGCCGGGAACATATGGGAATTTTCGACAGCAAGCATCCCGCCCTTTCCGTTTTTAAGATTTTTATAGAGTGTCGAGCCACTCGGTCCTACAGGCAAAATATTGCACCGGTTGCATTCTTTACAAGTCCAAAGTCACCAAAAATGCCTTTGTAGGTCCTGGAATCAACCACAGAACAACCAGAGACGATTTCACAGTTGAGTTCGCCATTTTGAATTCCGTAATGGCACTGCCGATATGTCTTCGTGAAAATCGCTTCTCGCTGCTGGGTTCTTTCAGCAGAACGGTCTCTACCACACCAGTCAAGCTTAATGATGCTGTTCTGGGGGCTTCTGTGGTGAATAATGGCTATAAAACACTCTAAAATGCAAAATTGGCCTCTTCAAGCAGTTAAAACTACTGGCCTTGAAGAAATCCCAAGAAGAAAGGCAAACCACGTGAAAACGCGAGCCCACGGGCATTCAGAACTGTCAAGATTTCCATGGAAACCCCGTATATGGAATCGAAATTTCCTATGGCGTCATTAGGTCCAGAAAATCGCTAAAAAATGTCATTTAATGTCACATGATTGGGCAAACAGATTTTTGAAGTCAATCAGGAAAAAACCTATATGTGGCCACTGTGAGCCCTCTGCTTAATTTGTCTATATTCTGCATGTTTAAATCCATTGATGATTAATTTCTGTAATTAATTTATGTTATGTAATTTCTGTAACAAAAAAGGTATCATCATTATGATATGCTTATTGGCTGTCAGTTTGGTTGGGTCATATTGTATAATACATTGTAATATAATTTTGTAATTGTATAAATTTAAAGTGCTACTATGATGAAATTTTGCGAGGTTGATGTTTTTAAATTTTTAGTATCCTGGTAGTATGTTTATTAACATATCCAAACCGTTTTTCGCTACACAAATTTCGCGCCCGCCATTATTCAAACTGGTTCCTGGCCGGTGACTAATTGTACAATAGAAGTGACGTCAGTTTCTCAACATCGTTCGTCGCAAATTCGTCGCAAATTCGACGCATCAACACTGCGATTGTTTGGCGATTCAAGACACTATTTTTTGTTCAAATGTTTTAATCAATATTAAACTAGAAATACAGTGCAGCGAGCCGTGTAGCAACGCGCATACATTGAGAAACTGACGTCACAGTCTATTGTTCGCAGGAACACGAATTAGTAATGGCGGACGTATTTTTGCCTGTTTTGAAAGTCCAATATTTCACTCCTTTATTCTTATATCGACTTAAAAACAACTAAAACTGCGATCTTGGAGCTTAAAAGACTATTTTACGAATAAATTATTTATTTAGCAATCGTACAAATTTCGTCATAGTAGCACTTTAAGGGCTTGAAAGAACGAACCCAAAATATGATATGGCGAACTGTTTGGTATTTTTAAATCGGTAACCATGGTCACCATCTAGAACCAAGTGGACAACCGAGACCACCAGTAATTACATATCAGCCAATCACAGCCATCCTTTCAAAACGCTACAGTCTAACAGCTACACAGAAACGTTTTCATTTGTAAACGCTTATATTTTTTAGTGTTTACACGTCCCATCCACATGAAAACGCTGATCGTTTTCACAGTATTCGCTTCTTTTTGAAAACGCTTCTCGCGTGGACAGGCATAAACGAAGTAAAAACGATCTTGTCGATGGATAATTTTGCCTGTTTCTCTACTTCAATTTTTTAATTGTTTACGTTCTGTGTGAACAAAAAAATTCAGTACTAAGTTGAGAAAACGCTCTTATTATGGTAAAATATGCATGACTCTTGTGGAATATCTGGAGTTTTCAGATAACTCAAAATTTAGACCCCTCATGCTGTAAACTCTCATAAGCGACCACCTGCCTTGGCCATCACCTAAACGTGACATTTTGGGTGGTCGCTTACGTGGTCTAACTGTACTTACTGTGTTTATTGAAATTGCAGCTAAACACCAGAAACAAATACAGGAACATACAGCCCTCTATCACAGCATCAACGCGTATTTACAGGATGTGGCTGAAACAACACAATATTTAAGCCCATTGGCTCTGTTAAGACTGCTATAATGTTTCACTAAAGACATCCCCGCCAACAAGTGACCGACGATCAAGCTACAAAACAAAAACTCATTGCCACTGCCCCAGTAATAGACCAATTCGGCTAACGCAATGTTTACATTCTTTACCCCAATTCAAAACCTTTGGGAATAAGAGCTTTTTGTTCCAAACATTTCCATGTCAATGGTCTATTGAAATCGAAATACAACAGACAAAGAACCGTATTCCCAAAAGATCTGAATTGGGTACAACATTGCGTTAGCCGATTTGGTCTATGCAACCTGATCACAACACGCTTACCCCACTTCAGCCCAGTTTTGTTTTGCCTTTTGCCCCCGAAGTTAAGATAGCTGCACTCCTTGCCCGTGAGAAAGGGGACATGAACAAGGTCGTCCTAGATATTTTAGATCAAGATTCTGGCACAGAAAGGGAAACAAGTGATGACAAACGGGTGATGGATTTGACTGGCGAGATCTCCCCTTCCAATCAAGCAGCCACACATCAAATGCACTATCTGGCCAAAATACCGTTGAACACAGCGAAGCTTAGAAGCATTCTTGAAACCATCGAGAAAAAGTCAGCCTTATCAGTGGTCAGCCGAACCGGTTGTCATTTTACAAACCGGCAGGTAAAAGTGAAAATGCTAACTCAAGGCAGCTATCAAGCGCAGGCTCAAGTGCTGCTACATCAGATGGTTATGAATGCCCTTACTCTTATAGGAAAGTCAGCGAGGGGCCTTTCTGTAACTCCTGTGGGGAAATTTTAAAGAGTTCAGCTTGAAAGTCAAAACTGAACTTATTTTTGTCCATGAAATTAAGAAGAATAAAAGAAACGAGTATTGGCTATTGTAGGTCGTCTTTTTTGTTCTTCTGCGTATCAGTTTATCATGTACTAAGTATATATCACTCTAGACTATATACTCTAGGCTATTACACTACTACTGGCCCTGTCATGTGATCAGCATTCCCCACAATATCAGTACTCATTTGGGCAGAGATCTTGGGGGAAGTAGAGCTGAAAAATACTTTGATTTCGATGTTAAATAGGGTTTGATACCATTTTCTTACTTGACAGTGACGAGCTTGATGTGTTTCCGCTCAGCAACGCCACCTTTCAGTGGACGTCATAATCACAAGATCAAGAACGAACATTTCTACAGAAGATGACTCAAAGCTTTCTTCAAACATTAAAAATGAACGTAGGAACAAATATATATGTAAATAGGAAAAAATATATCATTTCGAAAGAGCAAGATAATGCATTATAGCTTCATTTCTAACAGTTGCTATAGTCTTCATCAATCAATCAAACGAGAATCAAACCCTTGTCAGAAAAATTGAGCTTCTATTATCTTCGTTAAAAGAACGTCTCTTTGTTTTATTACTGTCCAGGTAGTCAGTAACTTTACCTCTGCGAACCCCCTATGCATGTTTGCACGAGCAATACGTCCCCTTTGACTGCTTATCCTATCATATTATATCTATTATTTCCCGCGTGATGAGAACAAACATGCTCTCGTTATAACAATATATGTTTGCTGGCCAACTGTCAATAATGCATGCGCTCATCAGAATTAGTACTCTTTTATTGCTAAAGTATTGCCTATCGCTGTAACTGCCGTCGTTCTTGGTAATGACGTCCGAAAAGTCTCGAAAGTTCGGTAAGTGGTGATTTTCTTCAAACTGTTCAGCTTAAACAATCATTGATGAGACTGAGTCTCTGCCAGCAGGCTAGGGTATAGATCAGCTCACAGATGAGACTAAGGATTGATAGTGAAAACGGTGTTAAAATCCTGTGATCAAACACTTTCACGAGCTAGAATAATACATGTCCTATTTTGGAATGTAGACCAGGTTTAAAATGTTCTTATAGCTTAGCTAATTTGCTAGTCAGTAATCGTCGCACGTGCTATTCAGAGTTCATTCTACTTTCCAGACGTACTCTAACGTTACTGATATGAGTGCTTTATTATTTGCTGGTAAAGCACAAACTAGAAGTATTCAAACTGAGTGCACTGCACTGCAGTAACATCGCCAAAGCGACATTTCGAGATACTGGACTATGAGTGCTTACTTGTAGAGGGTCTGGATTATAGATATGGGGCAGAAACAGAAAAATGCCGACCTACATTTATCTTGTACCCAGTTTTTGCCCTCGAATGTCTACGTCTACTGGTCTTTTAAAATGAATATAGGCATGTACTTTTCTAGAAATCAACAAGAAAATCAATGCATTCCAAAAGCAATAGATGGCAAAGGTTATATGTAGATGACAGGAACACGTAATGGAGTACCGATGAGAGATGTAAAACAAACCGGAAATTATGTGGACAAACTAAAACGCTCTTTGTAGTGATGATATAGTGAATGGTGTATAGTCAGGGCACGAAATGTAACAGGGAAAGTAAGTAAGGTAGAAGCTGCATAAGCCGATAAGGAGCTTCGAAGGCGGACTTGTGAACTAAAGTATGTATAAGATAGTAAATAATGTGTCTAGAGTGAAAATGGCGTACTTTATATAGGGATTTAATAAAATGATAGGAATGGCAAATGGAAGTAGTAAATCGTATTACAGGTAAAGCACCAAGTAAAAACAGCGTGATGCCTTCATTCGTGGCAAAACACGAATATGTTACTGGTTGAGAGGACATGGCATGCTTTCCCGTCGATTCCAACAATAAGCGAACCATGTTTGGTATGGCGCGTGATATGGGTCAAAATTCAAAAGTGTTAAATTCAATAAATTGTTGTATTTTTCACAATGTCTGTTTTACAATCACCTCAATTCGCCAATTTACGCTTGCTGCAAACCGCAAATTCTGCGAAACGTAAATTTATTGATTCAAATTCTTCGAATTTCAAATTCTTCGAATTATCGTACAGGCGTTCCTTGTCTATTCCCTAGGCACTCTCGTCCGATCTCCAATCCCACAATACCTTGCACAATCCTGCTGCAGATCATAATTATTCCATTGCTGTAGCATCGGCCAATGTGAAATTGAATAACTTCTAGCAGCTTTGACATGGAGAATATTTTACGCGAATGTGCCGAAAGGCTTTTATCTGCAGCAGAGGGGCTCATCCTCTCACCCGGCAACACTGTGCCTTTACGTGCGAACGGCATAAGTTCACAATCTCAGCTCAGATGCCACAGCATGGTTCAGACCGCTCTGATGCCACAGCATGGTTCAGCCCGTTCAGCCTCAGGATCTTCGAGTTTGAGTGCTACTACAGTGCCACTAGTTGCAGGTTCATCGTCTGCACCATCGAACTCGGCAATCACACTATCCCGTAGCCAAACTGCCATGGTTATCGGAAATACAACACAGACCATGCAGTTCACATAAATCCTGGATTTTCTCTATTTTCTTATGAGTGAATCATGTGGATCTCACATTATTCTTAAAACTCATCAGTGTGAGGCTAATAATTATTAGTAGCGTTCTTGATCATTTTGAGTTATTTTGTCAATTCGTTACAAACAAGAACCCATTATTATTATTATTATTATTATTATTATTATTAATTACAGTGCATCATTATGATCATTCTTCAGACCAAGACCGAAATTGCTGAAAGGTCTAGAGTGTACAATTGTATGAATATTTGATTAAGGATGGTGCCTACTAATAGCGACCCAATTTTGTTTGGAAATTTCCATATAAAATTTGTTTATCATCATTAAGGCTATTGATTTTTGAAAAAATTTTTGGGGGATATCCATGCATGTAACGGAGATAATTAATGACGAACATCGTAAATAACCGCCGACCAGCAATTTTCAACATTTACAATAAAATATTTCTTTAGTACTGTAAATTCATAAAATATTTCAATAAACACAGTTTTTCGACTTACAATTAGAAAGTTCTTTAAAGAGAAAAGGAAAAATAGAAGGTTTTCCCATGAATCATTTTATTTATAGCTATGATTTCCTCCTTTACCGCTTCTATGGAATACTGACAGGAAATATTATTTTTCAGATATTTTTTTTAAGACAAATTCCTTAAACCTCATTGAAAACATTAAGAAGAAGAAAAAATGGGGTATCCATGCATTTTAAAACGTTATTGTCGTCAAAAGTTAAAAATTCTAGCAATTAGAAAGTCGTGATAGACAACTTTTCCCCAGCCCTCCCCTAGTAAGTTAGGATTGTCATCGTTGATCTTGTGGTTCGCAACTCGTGTTTTTGGCAAACTTTTTCAAGAAATATTGGCTATTATGAGAGGAAATAGGACTTTTCCTCGTTTAGAGTGCTTTATAAAATGTTTATCTTCACTTCACGTGAATCATTAGTCGATAATACGAAAGGAAATGCTGAAATTCTTCGTCGAAATGATCCCGACCGAACGTGCAAGTAGTTGACTTCAAATGCAAATTTCAGTGGAAAAGAACTTTCGTTATTCCACATATTCATTGCACCTTTGTGAACTGTTCTGGTAAGTAATGAATACAAATAAAATATATTTATTAGCTGGTCCGTTTTGTCTTCTCTTATTGACCTTATTTTATTGACTATTGTGTTGTTTATCGACTCGATCATTTCTCATTTCAATTAACGCTTTGCAAGTCTTTAGTCATCAAACTTTGAAGACATTCATGGCTTTCCTTGACTTGATTATCATTATATGAAATGATCTGCATATCAGGTGGATTAATTTTCGATATGTTTTGCCGAAAATGGAATAGTTAAAAGCAAACAGAGTGACCATAAATTAACTTCCGTTAATCGTTTTCAAAGCTAAATCACTTTTTAGCCTAGATGAAATAGAACGTGCGGTACCATTGAATTTAATCGAACGAAATTGAACTCGCATTACAATCAAGGCAATCGCATACAACCGACAGAACTTTCGATTACATTCGACTATATTCGATTTTGGAATTAAAATTGAATTGAAATCACTGTTTCTTTATCATTTGATTTCATTTGATTGCCAAAAGTACGGTATTCATACATTGGAATTAAATAAGTTTGTATGTGATGAACTTTCTCTAAAAAATCTAGGTTGCAAAGGAAAGCAGCCGTCCGACTTTCACCATCAGGGAAGGAAGAACATATATAAAAATTGATGGGGCAGATTCCGAATTTGGATAATGACGATGGCAACGAAGGCATTGCTCTACATACAATATACAATATGCATCCATAACTTTGCTTAAGTCAGCCAAAAAATCAGGTCCCTAAAAACGAGCATATATATAGTATTAACGTCGATTTTTAATACCTATATTTAGCAATAATTGAGGTCACAAAAAGAAAAATATGTTTTCTTGTTTTGTAGAATATTTGTTCTTCCATCCAGTGCTTTCGATAGCAAATTGAAGTTCCTAGATATAGTGGTCGACGTTTTGCACTAGGTGGGAGCATTACGAATGGTGATCTGATAAGCTACTATAATTTCCTTAAAGATGAACTTAACACATCTTCATCTGAAAGGAAGTTTTATGAAGCTCGACACATGGGCCATCAGTTTGCACACTACTGGCTCCTTTCAAAAGAGGTAATGTAATACAATTACAATGTTCAACACAGAATGTCATACTACAAGACTATGATTTTTCTTCTAAAAATTTCCTTATAAATATGTAATTCTATCTATCAAGGCAGGCAGCGGTTCTACAAGAGGACCACCTAAAAACCGTTTGAGGTAGGTCAAGCTTTTTCTTTATTTTTGATATTATTTTTTAATTAATTTTTTCATTTCCTTTCAAAGATATCTAGAGCTGTCACAAAATTTCGGAATCAATAAAGTGCCATTCCAGCTGGGAAGTGCATTTGTTGTGCTGATGTTAAAAAGTGTTGGCAGCGATTTGGCATTTTATTTAGGTCACTCAACAGACCTTGAAGATATGTTTGATACCAAGTAATGGTGATATATGACTATCCTATCAGTATAATGAATATATAGTAGTGATAACAAATCAATTAATAATAAGTTTGAAAACGTTTACAAAACTTTGTTTCCACAACCTATGCTAATTAATTAGTGGTCATTCTTGATTAAATTTTGGTCTATTTTGATTTGTTCCTTAGGGGAGAACAGCATAGGACTGCTGTACTCAAAAGAACGGAATGTGGAGAAACCCTTTCCCTCAATCTCTTTCAAAAGCGCAAGGTTTCATATCAAAAATACAGCCCCCTTTCTGCTGCGTGGGGGATCAAACATGCAGTGGAACTTCTTTGTGAGTATATGCTAGTACACTATACATAAGTAAAAATATTCGTAGCAATATTACTGAAACATGGCAACAAACTCTTTACAAAACAAACTATTTACAAAATAGCTAAGTGATAAGAAACATGAGCTGAGCTGGGCTGAGCTGGACTGAGTTGAGCTGGCGCTCGTCATGGCCGATCGACTCTAAGTGGCATCTTTGAACTCTATGGTCTTTCTCCGCAAACAGTGAAACGTTATTTGAGTAGGAGACAAAGAAATGTAAAGAAACTATCTATGAGTAAAAGGAGAGAAAGAGAGCCCTACTCAACGGTATCATCACAAGAAGCTTCGCCAAATCGAAAGAATATCAGAATGGCCGACGATCAAGAACACGTGCAACGAAACTCGGAGAGTCCCGAAAATCTACCCACACTGGCAATGGTTTACGAAATACTTATGGACGTACAAAGGAACACGAAATCAATAATGGAGGAATATGCAAAAAAAAAGAACAAGAAGAATTAAAGAAGGCTGTTTAGTTCCAGAAACTTCATTAAAACACACGAAAAAAGAGCTGATAGATCTGAAAGTTAAAATCAATCAATTAGACGATATGCAGGACGATCTGAACCAGTATCAGAGAAAGCACAACCTAGAAATCCATGGAATACCCGAAAGAGATGACGAAGATTTGGAAGTCATTGTGGAAGAGTTAGGAAAGGCGGTGGATGTCAAAATAGAATATAGTTCACAGGCTTCCATCCAAGCTAAAACCAAGACCTATGATTGTCAAATTTATATACTACGATGACAAGAGCAACTTACTTATATCAAGTGAGGTGGAAGCTTAGATCTTACGTGGAGGACCCCAACGCGAACCTAAATGGGGCTCAAAAGATATAAATTAATGAAAATCTTACAAGCAAGAACCCTCTTCGCAGAAGTGAGAAAGAGAGCCAAACAGTTTGTAAGGAAAGACAAAGGTGGAAAAACCCATAAAATCAGGCAGGCGGATTTGGAAGAGCTTTACCATTAGGAGAACAAATAAGCTATTTAATCCTTAAAATTTATTTGTTTTTCCCTCCTCTCTAAATTATTCAATATTAGTAAATACGTAAGCGGAGTTGACTTGGAGTTCTTCTGTTTCAAGTATCATAACAGTTTTTTGACTCAATCCCAATGGCAATGTGTGTTCGTTAGCAGTAACGTGTATATGTTATGCGTCATTTGTCTTTTCTTTGTTTTGTATACTATAACTTTAGTTAATTACTCTGTTAGAGCTTTCAAAAGAGAAGAAATGTTCATTATCGATAGATGGACATGAATGTCAATCTGATATCACTCAATGTCCGAGGAATGCGTGATTATAAAAAGAGTCGGAAAATGTTCAATTGGCTTGAAAAACATGGAATCTCATTTTTGCAAGAAACTCATAGTACACCAGATGTAGAAGATAAATGGAAACAACGGTTTAAAGGAGAAGCCTTCTTATCGCATGGCTCTTCGCATAGTAGGAGTAGCTATTCTTTTAGGAGAACAACTTGATTATAAAATGTTCTCTGAAATTAGAGATAACGATGGAAGATTAATAATATATCTTTGTATTCAGCGCTCAGAACTTTCGCTATGAGCGCTTTATAAATATTTATTATTATTATTATTAATATAGTCTTGTGAAATGCAGAGAAATAGTTATATACGAGGAAAAGAACCAAATACCTTTTCTAAAAAGTGTCCTTCAAAAAGTCGAAGCTATTGATATGCCAATTGATACATCGATAATATGGGGCGGAGATTTTAACTTTGTTCTCGATTTAGCTGTGGAGACCTCAGGCGGGAACCCTAAACTGAAAATTGGTTCAGTTGAACAATTAAAATCCATTTTACCAGAACTAGATCTATGCGACATCTGTGCTCAATCCATTTCGAGAAAGAGTGCTTCAATCGCCAATTACACCTTCTTCGAGGAGATCGTGATGATCTTGCAAAGAGAAGGAGGCTAAAGAAAGGGTCTGTGCCAACCATCGACGTGGCTGTAGAGCCACAAAATACTCCATAGCTTTCCTCCCGTGAGCAAAGTAAGGTGAGATAATGGCATCACTTGGTATAAACGACGGTACTACTTTAATAGTAACTATAGCTATAGAACGCAACAACATGCTTGCTATTTTTTGTCATATCCACAGATTATGAAGCAGGCATAGTCTCCTTGCAGCTGTTCTTTGTTTCAGGATCCCTGTGCTCCCTCTCCACAAATGTCTGCTGATAAGGACATAATTAAATCCATAAGCTTCTCTAAAGAATCCTCAATGATAAGATTCAGACATGAGGAATTTATTTATTAATCTATATTTATTGTCCAATCATTTCATAATTAAATATTAATCGTCAAATTTATATATGCCATGTACATTATTTATATTATTATTTATTTACTTTTAAACAAATCATCAATTTTACTCCTTAGATAGGTAGATAGGCAGGTCCACATCAGGAATTACGTCTTGCGTCATTGTAAACTAACCTGCAGAACAAATAAACTATGTATGTATGTATGTATTTGACCCAGAGATGCCATTCCCCTTGTTTTCGGAAATCCAATCAGATTTTGGACATTGTTACAAGGCAGCCAATCACAGAGCAGTTATTTATGCTGCTATTTGTGTAATAACACTCCTGTGAAAGAAATAATAAGAATCTTCGGGAAAACGGCACACGATCTTCCACAGTTGATCAAGTCCGCGCTATCTGTCGACGTTAGTATTTACTCGAAGAATGACTTGTTTGTGTGTACAAATCCTTGTTATAAACGTCTTCTCGAAAAAATAGAGAAAAGTGTTGTTGATGAAATAAGAACTTAGAAGAAGTTTTAATAGTAGCGAGGAGCCAGCAAGAGTCAAGAGATTGTGAAGAGATTCTGATACAGGCGCAACAGTTCCAGCTAGTACAACGACAATTAATCGATCTGGGACAGCAAAATCTTTAAACTTTGCACATACCACTTGTACTTCTTTCAGTTATACTCCAACTATACCTGGATTGATAATCGGATCGCCATTCCAGAAGCCCTACCAGTTAATCTACAATGCTTTTGGACAGTTTTAACTTTCCTTCCACTGAGCCACCATCTTCGCTGATTCCTGGCTAGTTGACATCTACAAGAACTCTTCTTCTATCCTTTACTCCACCAACATATATATTATCAGTTAACATACCTTTGAGGATAGCATAAAGCAAACAGCATTGTTTTATTGTTTGACAATAAATTATTGTTGTAGTTGTATCTGTACCATGCTCCAATAGCTCTTTCACAAGCCACTCAAAATATCTCTGGACACTTTTCATCCCTTTACATATACAACAGAGAGTAGGCAATGTTCGATTTATCAGGACTGTCATAAATTACATATGGGTTTTCCATCCGCAAAATTTCCAATATTGCTTTTATTCCCTTGTAGCATTGGTTGCTGTAGCAGTGAGAGCTCATATTTTGACATGTGGGGCTAGGGATCGTAACTCATGCAAAGTGGAATAGCATTAACGAAATACTGCTTTATCTGTATCTGTAGTTGATGTCCCCCTGAAAGATAAATAATTATTGTTTTATTACACGTGCCAACAATAATCTGATAATTTATAATGATTTGATATTGGATTTCGTAATTGGTAAGTTTATTTGAGTGAGTAATCATTTTTATATGCTACCCATATCATATCATATTCATTATAAAAACAAACTTAAGCCAAGTCGACTGCAATCGCACAGAGCCTTGAACTATATACAGAGCCAATTAACATTCTTCTCCATCTTTCGTTGAGTATTAAAGCCTCTGGGGTTCCATAGACCACTGAAAACTTTCCATTTTCCACTTCTTTTATCTTTTCTTTGACTCCTTCTTCATCCTCTCTAACTGCACTTAGACTCACTGCCGAAATCTTGGACGATATTCACTGATCTTGGACGATATTCACTAGTGGTGAAACGACAACAATATGGCCATGAATTCCTGTGACTTCGTTGTAGATCAAAGGCAATGCCTGATATATTAAAGACTTGCCAAACCCAGTGGGAAGATTTATAAAAACATCTCGTTTCTCTTCAATATAGGCATACAGTACCCACTTTTGATGATCATTTATAGCTTCAATTTCAATTTTTTCGCACACAACTTGAAACGCTGACTCGAGATCCGCCATGTCGGTATGAAATGTAGCACAGGGTCTGGATCTTAGCCACCGAAATTTAAAAGCCACGCTGTCATTGGTCAGTTTTTGGGAATGGCATCTCCGGCTCAGATGAGCAGACGTTTGTGGAGAGCGAGCACAGGGATCCCGAAACAAATAACGGCTGCAAAGGAGGCTACAATCGTTTGCAAAATAGCTTGACACACTTTGAGAAATTCGGACACTTTTTTGCGCGCACGAATTTGGGTTTTCGTCCTCCCCTCCCCCTTTCAATGTTTATTGAGAGCGATGTCGATCTACTGCGTCGTGTTCACTACTCAACATTGTAGTGGGGGGGGGGGGGGGGGGGGTTGGAGTTATATGAGAAATATTTCAGGCTCAGCGTCACATTTCTGAAATATAGGTATAAAAAAAACTATTTGTATCAACTATTTTGCAAACGACTGTCTGAGACTTATTATTGGGCTTATCTGTACAAGGAAAGGGGTTACACCATGGAAGATGAGGTATTAAAAGTATTTAATGGTCGCATCTTATTATAAATGATCCACATTCTTTTACTTTGCGATACCAACTAGCTAGTACCCTAACTATAAACACTTATCATTACTAAGCACTAGACGGTATCGTTATATGAAGTCCGTATCTGTTCAATGTCAATCAGTGTGACGCAAAAAGTATCAGTCATTGATACTAGATACATTTGATAGTTCACGTAACGTCCACAACAATCATTATTTGGCCTGGAAAACGCAACTATTTGAAATATTGTGTCACAGAAATACGTAAATGTTTCGAAATCAGTTCTTTATGCGTTTGTTGAGTCGCCTACTAACATACTACAGTGCTTGTTGTTGTCGTAGATAATCGTATCGTGTACAATTTTATGGCTCATTGCGTTACTACATGTAGGTGTTTTATTGTCTTTGGCAATAAGTCATGCTAACGGTCAACGCTCTGCCAAACAGGTATAAGAATTATATTTATATTTCTTTATTAATGACATGGTAGAGCGTCGCTCTGATGAAAGGAAACGTTCCCACAATCCATTTCGGCACAGAAGCGATTATGTTATTGATCTGTGTTCTATCTAAGTTCAACGTCAATGTCTTTACTCTGGTAGTAAATTCCTCAAATGTTTTTTGTTCTATTGAAATTGAAAAAAAAAAATTCAATTTCTCATAAAATGGTCTAAATAACGAGAGCGAGAGTGAGAGTGAGTTGCATAACTTTTTAATAAATAATTGAAGGGGCTAGAATGGAACGGTCTAGATGATGTTTTTATAATTGCTACAACGTCTCTCAAAATGGTCTAAATTTCTAATTCAAAACACACGTGCCTAACACAACTGTAAATTCTTTATTTTAAGTTTCCTTCCAGGTACTTTTTTCCCCTTAATTGGTGATTATCATTTGCGTCTAAGAATTCTATATATTGACGATTTACATACTCCAACTTTTATAGCTATGTCGGTGTTATTGACCATTCAGTTGGTATAAATATTGCACCAGTGCCCGTTTCTAGGGCGTAATGCATCAACGTACATGTAAAGACCATGACTTCTGAGACTTGAAAATAGCGCGCGCTAATTACATTTCTGTTGTTCAAGTCGATTCTCACTCCCTTTTTGCTATTTCTGCTCGTGCATACAAATAAATTATCTCATAATGCTTTGCGAGTCAGGCAACACCGCTGTCATTCATTTTCTTACAGTTTGGCATATATATAATTCACATATTATAGCTCTCAGACAATTGTTTGCAAAATAGCTTGACACACTTTGAGAAATTTGGACACTTTTTTTGCGCGCACGAATTTGGCTTTTCGTAAACCCCCCCATACAGAAGATTGAACACTGCATCGATGACATCAAGGTGTGGGCTGCAATGAATAAATCAGTATTGAATGACAATAAGACTGAAGTACTCCATATACATTCCTGTTTTCGCAACCCAGAGCCTTTACACAGTATCAGGGTTGGCCAGTCAGACATCATCACCGTTCCAGAAGCGCATAATCTAGGTGTCATATTTGATGAACACCTCTGTTTGACTTCTCGTAGGCATATAAGGCTGTATGACTTCACTTAAGTAAAGAAGAGCAATGCCATGCAGTGACTTATAGGTTGATAGGAGTATCTTGAAATTTATGCGGAGACGGACAGGAAGCCAATGAAGATGTTTCAGTATGTGATATATGGTTGGAGCGTTTGGTTCTTGTGACAATACAAGCAGCTGTGTTCTGTATTCGCTGTAGTTTGTCGATGAGTCGCGAGGGCAGCCCATAGAGCAGACTGTTGCAGTTGTCCAAACGGGATGTTATAAAGACGTGAACCAAACGTTCAGTTGCACTCTTGTCCAGATAGGCCCTGATCGTTCCAATGTTCCTGATTGCAAGGAAAGCAGCTTTACATATAGTGTTTACATGCGTTCCCTACAATCTCAATCTACAATCTACAATCTCAATCTCCTCGTCAAGACGAAAACGAAATTGGTGAATTTTGGAGATAGAGCCTTTTCTGCAGCTGCTGCTGTCCTGTGGACTGACCTTCCTGCTAAAGTTAAAGAAGCTGACTCCCTTGAACGACTTAAAAACTTGTTAAAGACTTATTTGTTTACTTTTTGTTAATCTCCTTTTTCTATTTTGCACTTTTTTCGGCACTCGTGTTATCTTATTTCTAATTTTATTTCCTCTCTTGTAATATATATATATACGTATATATACTCAATCTGCAGACAGTACTGTTTCGCTCTTTGTGAGCTCATCAGTGCAGAACAGAGGTTTCAGACTATATATAGATATATATAGATATATAGATAGTTTATTTTATTTTATTTTCAGTACATATTTTTATATTGTAAAAGCATCGAGACTCCAGTTAGGTGCGTTTTTAAGAAATATATATTATTATTATTATTAAGAGTCATCCGCAGTCTGCCAAAAAAAATACATTATTGGCGAAAAAAGGCATATGAGTTTAAGGTGACTCCAACATAATTGCGAGTGCATTCTGTGATTTTTTAAACTCGCTCGTATCGCGTCAAAAACACTCGGATATTTCTGCATTTAACACATGTAATAACTCAAACGTGTAGGTTTTTAAGGGTGTATTCAAAATTTTATTTTCAGTCGCGTTTGCCGTTACGGGCCGATTTTCTAACAGTGGTTTTTCATAATATTGTCCTCCTGTTCGCTCAAAAATCGTACGATTTCTACGAAACTTCAGATTCTTGTTAAATAGATTGTCATAATTTTGTCTGCCGGGTTTAAAAAAAATATATCGACTGCAAATTGCGCGGCCTAAAACAAAATTATATACTGACCGCGGCCTAAAAAAAATAATGCCACGCACACTTGCAGTCGAGAGATTTTTTTTAAACCCGGCAGACAAAATTATATATGATATAGACACGTTATTTCTACAACACTTGCAAGCATCTAGAAGTTCCTGGGTTAAAACCCTGATTTTAGAGCGATTTTTTTAAAAAAAGGCAAAATTCGAGAGTTTTTTACCAATTACGTCACGACATTTTAATATATGCATACCAAACTTGGCATGTATATGCATTCCAATGCCGCACACTAACCCTGTAAGTGACATCTATATTACATAAAATGCTGATGAGATATGGTTTTTTTAAAGAAAATCGTGAAAAAAAATATTTTAATTAATTTTTTGGCGAAATAGTGCTCAAATCCCAATTTTTAATATGGATATTTTTAATATTAATATGGATGTTCGAATAGTCATTTTTTGAAAATCAGTATCTCCTTCAATTTTCAACCAATCAGGTCGTGCTTCCATATATGGATAGACATCCACGAGTTGTCTAACATGCGTGGAGCAACAAGAGATCCAGTTGAGATTTCTATGCATATTTGTATTTGAATTTGTTCGACCCTTGAAATTTAATTCATTCCAACCCTATTCCTACACGTGCCTTATGCTAATTAGGGCTACACCTTGCAAAAAAAAAATGGAAAAAGTTAAATCCCCAATTTTATATATATGCCAAATTTGTAAAATCTATAAAATATTCGGATTTACAGGTTTGGGTCAGCAGTTGCTGCCATGGTACGTAGACCCTCCCTGTCAACATCATATATGGAACTCGCACAGGATTGAGGCAAGAATTTTCAAAATGGAACGATTTCCGATTTTTCTAGTAGAGGGTCCTTTTTAGACCCTAGGGTACCATCACTATGGAAGGTGGACTATACAACCATCACAAGGCGCATTCCAGGGTAAGCGATTATCCTATATATAATCGACCTCAAACTTTGACTTTTGTGAAGTGGCACTCTTTTTGAATCGAAGTACCGAACTTTGGGCTAATCCTGGGTCCTTGCTTTACTATTACTGGACCTCATATAAATAGCCATTGTAGAGCAGTATGTGGACATGTTAACCTCGAAGTTTCATGGTTGTAGCATATAAGCTTTTATGATTTATAGGGTGCTAAACTTTGTCACCATCACTTCCGGTAACCAAAAAAATACTTCCGGTTTTCTTTAAAAAATAACCAATATTCTGTAAAATATTGAGTATTTGCTAAAACTAGGTCATCTTCACACAGTACATGACACATTGAGCTTCCTTCATAATAGTGCGAATAGAAAAATAAGTTATGCAAATCTATTTTTTTATCGCTTTTTTTGCTTTAAATAGAATAAAATCTGTAAAATATTCGCATTTTGATATTGTTGTCATTCTTGCCAGTATTCTGCCAATGGCGTAATGAACAATAGGCTAGAATATTTTAGTATTTTTCAATTCAAATCCAAGGGAATACCAGGCATATACACGTTTTCTAGTAGAGGGTACATTTTTGGCCCGAAGGTGTCCCCTCTGGAATATGACTATGCCTAATAGAATTGTTGTACTGGATGCTGGGAAGCTAACTCTGTAATAGGATTTGCAATAGATGGCCTAGAAAAAAAGTTACAGTAGGTTGAATAGTCAATATGGGCCATGTTTGCACCTTTGTAACTTTGTAACCAAGCCTTTACACCTCGGGAGTCTCTAAGCCTATATACTATGCACGATGGGCTAGTCAACTATCGCTAAGCTCGTTCCAGATAATGCGATGCTCGTGAGAAAATGGCTCTCAAATCTTGACTACTTCAAGGTGGCACCACCAATTTTGAACTAAAAATCGAAGTAGCGATATTTGGGCTATTACTGTACACTGTGCTTACCAGTTATGGAGCTAGTATAAATAGCCATTGTAGGGCAGTATGTGGGCTTGTCATATCCGAAGATTCGACGTTGTAACTTACAAGCTTATATGATTTTATGGGTGGTAAACTTCGTACCCATCACTCAAAATGACTTCCGGTTGACTTCTAAAAAATAAACAATATTCTATAAAATATTGAGTATTCGGTGTATCTTTTTTCTTCTTCATGCAGTTAATGACGCATTGACGTTACTTAATTATGGTGTGAACGAAAAAAACATTTATACAAATGTAAATATTTTATTGATTTTATGGGTTTAAAATACCGAAAAATCTGTAAAATATTTGCAGTTTAATGAATTCAAATAAATATTTATGGTTGTATAGAACAAATCGTGTCTAATAAATAATACTGCGTTTCCAGTTTGTTAATTACTGTCTGGAAAAAGTTGTTATTGCCGAATACAAAAAACCTTTTGGACAGCCAATCACAAGCCAGCATTTAAGTGTACGGTCTCAATCATCTGATATCATGTGTGTTATATGATGTTTCATATTTGGCATCATTATCATACAGTTAGATTGAATAATTACGAAATAGGATATAAAACAACAGTTTACAAGTGATGGGTTACCTGTGGAAAGGAGTCCTCGTGGAGGTAAGTCGCTATTTTTTCGCTCCTTTAATCTTTGTGCGCTTTCTCCTTTTCTATGTATTGTCTTGCAAAACAAAGTGACGTTCCTAGTATGTAAGTCGCAGACGACCTGTTTGATAATTTTAGAGAGCATGGTTTCCATCCCATCATGCTTTGCGCGACTGTTTTTGTACACTTGTATCGATCGTGTTTTTTTTGTGTGTGTGTGTTTTGGGGCATGGTTTGATGGTTAATAGCTAGGTAAGCGAGCACTATATCAAGAATTCTTTAGTACCAAAAAATTCTACAGTCCATGGGCTATTCAAAAGTAGTATAACCGATGTCTGGTTATCTAACCTAGCTTTAAAATATAGTCATACTCACTCGACCAATCAGCGCCCAGCATTTGTGCACTCTATATCTCATAAAGTAACTAATAGGGCTTTAACAATGGACTCATTAGTATTCTCTATATAGAGAATACTAATAAAGCTCTTTGTTTTCTTTTGTTACAAAGCCTTATTAGTATTCTCTATATAGGGAATACTAACGACTAACTTAGAGAATACTAGAGTGCAAATATTATATCCATGAAATAGTTAACTAACTAAATAGTACTAATAAATAGCACCAAATGCTTTATCATTGTTGTCTACTCAGTAGTAAAACTAGTAAAATGTTAATTAGTACTAAATGTTAGCGCTTATTTCACGGATATAATATTTGCACTCTAATATATAACGTGTACTAAGAAAAACTATATACAAAAAATATTATAATACAATCTTAGTTTAATCTTCAAATACTACTCAAATATTATAATCATAATCCAATAAATCGACAGTTATTTGGATTCGTTAAGCAGCTAGATTTAATACATGAATACTGATACAGAAATACAGATCATAACTACACTAAACACTAAAGAAACGTAACAAGTCACTTACTCTTCAAAATGAAATCACAAACGAGTTTCTCCATGTTCTGCAAGAAGTGTAGATGTAGTTCTCCGTATGATTATTGCGATATAGGTAGCCCAATCTTTCAATATATTAAATGTCCACATCGTGCTTGAGTTTTCTTTGGTGTGCATTATTTCTCTCGTTTTTCAATTTCGTCCGTTCTAACTGCTTTGAAGAAACTTTGAGATTTCTGTCTTCATTTCCACAACAAATATCGGCAATTTCTAGCTTTGCAAGCTTCGTATTTAAAGCCTCAAGCTTCGGATATTCATCTTCACTCCACTGAAGTCACACACAACTGAACAGCTTTGCATAAGCGTATGTGCATTTGAAATCAGTATTCCTTTGGGAAAGCAACAGACATGCAGCCAAAGAATACTCTCGTGAGTATGGCTATATTCTAAAACGGTTAGAGAATAAACACTCGTGCTTTATGGAATTTAGAGCGCCTCGCATTGCTCGGAGCTCTAAATCCCATAAAGCACTCGCGTTATTCTCTAACCCTTACCTAGCGCAAAAAGTTAAAATTTAATAAAATATTGCACACAAAAATATTTTTTTTTTAAACTATGATCGATAGTTTGGGGGTTGCGCAGTCATTGGCGTTGTCTGCTTTACATGCGTACTGTATAGCATCATGGTTGCGCGGTCCAAGGTATGCCACTGCAGTACTAAATTGGGTATGAATTAATTAAGGTGGCTCGTCACCCTTAGAAATACTTTGCAATATTGATTGTCACTTTTCTTCGAAATTTCCCCCAATAAACTACCAATATTTTGCAACTGTTAAATGGTGCAAATACCCTAGTACAACTTTCACATACATATGCGTCTGGAAATTACAACTTTCGCAGTGTAAAGTTAGACTTATCGAGTTTACTTGTTGGTTTCCAGAATGGCGTTTTTCAATTATAAGAGAAAATTCAACGAAAAAGAACTCTACGAATACACCACTGCTGAGGTGGCAGTGTTGCGAACAATCGGCAAAACATAATTTAGAGCAATGTCTAAATAATCTGCAAATGCAATTAAACGAGCGACATGCTCGTCAGCACCACAGCACGTGGATTCCGGCCATCCCATCTGAACAATTCACCCATTCGGTGAAAGTCAATATGTTGATTGGTTGCGAGAAGATTGCGAAGGCCCTCCGAGAAGAAGGAATAACCACAGAAGACAGAAACACTTCATACGTCCGTGAGTCGGGACAATGTCCCGAGTGCGGGAAAGAGGTGGCCCACCTAAAGGCTCACCTCATGAGCACTATCCACAAATGGACTGCAGACAATTACCTGATCTACAAATCAACAAAAGCAATAGTTTGTCCGCAAGGAGAGAAACGTTGCCACAAGGTAGGACCAATACAATTCAGCTCTCCAGCTGTAAGAGTATAACTAATAAACTATCTATCTATCTATCTATCTAAACACAAGATCACTTCTAAATCTTCCGAATATCGCGCTCTCCTGCAGCAGGGACGTTCGGCCACGCCTTCGTCGACGGCAACACAAAGGGAGGTAATGATTACGCCAGTATTGACAATCGTTGTCAAATGTAACATTAACAGGGGTGCCTTTTCCTTTCCATAGAGCGCCAGCACGCCAGCCATTTCTGACGTTACCAGAAGTCACAGCCAAGAGGAGGAGGAGGAGGAGGAGATGGAGGAGGAGGAGGAGGAGGAGGAGGAGGAGGAAGAGGAGGGAGAGAGGAGGAGGAGGAGGAGGAGGAGGAGGAGGAGGAGGAGGAGGAGGAGGAGGAGGAGGAGGAGGAGGAGGAGATGTTGAGATGGTTAGCATTCGTCGCTATGCTATAATCACCATTATTCTCTTACTTTTTAATTTTGCTCTTTTTCTTAGAGCAAGGATAGTCACTGGCAGTTTCAAGACGAGACGGGTGATGAGGGCACGTTCAGTTCGGGAGAGGAGCAAGAGCAGACGGAAGCAGAGGAGGACGAGGTATTTTTCTTACTCTATCTCTTACAACTGATTTTGATCCTCCGTTCATGACTTTTCTTATGTGATTTACATTAGAGTGGAGGGGAACGTGGGAAATACGGTTCTGCATGCCAGGCAATGGATGTCATGCAGGCACTCCTGAAGGGGTGGAACCTCCACCTTGCCAGCACTGATGGAGGGTGCAAATCCAATAAGCAGATCAAGCAAATGTGCCAGCAGGTAACTGGAAGCTGATGTCGTCCATGTGATAATTATTACGAGGTTTGATTACTCATTTGTGTTCTTTAGATTGACACTATTTACAAAGCGTGCAGCATGCCCAGCTCCTTGGCCGAAATATTCAATAAAGACCTGATTTACGACAGGTTGGTAGTAGTGATGGGTGGTGATTATTAGCAGTAATGCTAACTACTTACCTACTTACTAGCTTTTTCAAGCCCAACCTGGAGATGAGAGAAAAAGACATCAAGAAAGGACTCTCGGGAAATAGTCTCGTAGTGTACATCCACCATTTCAGACTGTTTGGCAAATACGTCAGGCAAACTTGCAACGAAAACACTGAGGTAGGAAACATCGTAGTTATGCTCTCACATGGATGATTATACTTATGTTTGTGCCTTTATTGCAGGATCAGCTAAGGTGGTTTGCCAGGATGGAATGACCGGTTTGAAGTAAGGATGGTATTTACATCGCGAAACAATGGCACGCAGAAAGACCATGCTTTGATTTTATTGTGCTTAAAGAATGCAAGCATTCCAACTACTGCCGCAACCTATTCTGCCTTTCGACGGTGAGCAGGCATAGACGCAAAACTATATCATGTTTAGAATTGTAAAATGGGAGTCGTGCTGGACCCATTTACAGCATGACCATAGAGGACGTTCCGAAATAACGAGGAACTACCAGGAAAGCGCGTAATTCACATCGCCAGCCACAAGACATCTTTCTACTTATGGCGGGGCTCTGCTAAATCTGTCACAACAGCTCTACGAGGACCTCTGGAGATACATCAGGGGCTGCAGGAAGTGATGATAAGGCAAGATAAAGATAATGTCTTCGTTGGTCAATATGGAAATGCATTCGCGTCCTCAACGTCCATTTGTCTCAAATCGTTCGACGTAGAAAACTCTCATCATTGACGACAATGTCATCTCGAAGTTTTGTTCTACCATGCTTCGTAAAGTTTGCGTAACCAACACGCGAGACCAAAGCTCGACCGCCAGGACGAACATCGCGAGTCTGATGTCACACTCGCTCCCAACGCTGAAAGGCATTTAGCCTTCAAAATAAGATTAGTCAGAGCTCTAGCGGCCACGATGCTGTACGCACCTTATTTGGATCGCCGTTTTACCGCTGAAAATGTGCCACAGCCTGAGAACGTGCCAGAACCTGAGAACGAGCCAGAACCTGAGAACGGGCCAGACAGCGACGACGGCCAACACACTGTTGCAAGCACCAACACCGTGCCTCCAACACCCGACAAGGTACAGGGTAGTATAGTTTCAAGGAAGAGCTGGGGCAGCAAGGACGCAAAGGACATAATCGTAGCTGCAGCGTCCATCATATCTGGGCGCGTTTCTGCCACTCGAGCAAACATAGAAAGAGCCATACAGAAATCCTCAGTGCTGCGGGTGATTGCTGAAAGACAAGGAGTCGAGAGGCTGTTTGAAAAGATAAAATCAATGAAGAAGAAGTACTTTTCATCGTAGGCATCCTTCCGCCTGTACATACAAGTTTAATCCTTAATCTGTATACACCTAATTGCAGAAAGGTTGTCCACCTCGGAAAAGCACATTTACACATTTACACATTTGCACATTTACACATTTGCACATTCGCAACATCACGTGTATATTTGTTTTGCGCAAGTGGAACCCAGAGTCAATAGATTCAGTAGAAGTATACTGCCATAAGAATGCCGCGGCCTTATACAGAAGATTTCAGGTAATTGCAGAAAGGTTGTCCACCTCGGAAAAGCACATTTACACATTTGCACATTTACACATTTGCACCGTTCGCAACAACACGTGTATATTTGTTTTGCGCAAGTGTAACCCAGAGTCAATAGATTCAGTAGAAGTATACTGCCATAGAATGCCGCCCTTATACAGAAGATTTCAGGTGGATAGTTGTATTTGCGCTTGTAAAAGTGCAAATGTGTAAATGTCGTGTAAATGTGTACCCTTTTCCAGGTGGACAACCTTAGAGGAATTCCGAATATAACTTCGAGGAACTAGTGTATTAATATATATTTATCGTATTCATCTGTATGTATCGTATAGCCAACAAGAAATATTTGTCTATCTTTTTTTTTCTTTTCTTTTCAATCTTGGGTTGCTTAAATAATCACAATTATTGCCCAAGGCGCCAAAGTCTTTGGAGGTCTGAGAAATCGGCCGGTGGTTCGTGGTTCGACTCCACCAAGACTCATGCATCTCTCCATCAGCTCTCGATTTTGAACGATGTTTAGGTCGATTGTTCTTGAGAAATAATCAAAATTTATGAAATATTATTCCATTCTTCCGAGAGCCTGGAACAGTGGCTCTATACCTGTGGAATAATTTGCTACATTATCGAAAACTATGACTTAGAAATCTTCGATTGAAAGAAGTATACCTCTATTTTTTCAAGGACCTTCTTGACATTTAAAAACTCTAATTGGTTTAAAGCCCTTGCTCAGTGGTTCTTATACACTAGTTACGTTTAAAGTTAGTAAGTTAGATTTCGAGATTTTTCATCCCCAAATGGATGAGAAGTGGTTTTATCCAAAGTTTGAGCTTTCTAGTCAATGGATTTGATTCAATTTTTTGCTCTTCCAGCATTGTGATTTGAAGATGGTCTTAATTGTCAGTAAGGTAGAATTTCAAAATATTCAAAGAATCAGGCAAAAATAAATCAATATTTTGATATAATATAAAAATAAAAAAAGTTATTATTTTTTCAGCCGAAATAAAAAATTTTTTAAATCAAATGAATGTTCTATTACATAGTACGTTTAAAATGCAACACATTTGATCCCCATAGAATACCCCATGGCACTTAGTCTTTTCACTTTTTTTTCGATGTTTACTTTTGAAGATGTTCTGGTCATTTGGACACTGATCCTTTGAATATTTTCAGACTGAAATATCTCGAAATCTAACTTACTAACTGAACAAACTGACTAGTAGGATAAGCACCACTGAGCAAGGGCTATACAACCATGCTATCAGAATTTCATCTAAAGGCCAAGAACATCGTCCAAAATGGACGTATACTTCTTGAAAATCAATCGAAGATTTCTAAGTCATCCTCATGAATAATTGGCATCCATCACTCCATGCAAGTTGAGCTGCTATCCAAGGACTATCCAAATATGGAAGAATATTCAATAAATTCGGACGATTTTCCAATAGAAAATCGACATAAAAATCATCCATAATCGACCTGATGCCATGTTTGAGGCAAGATATATACCTGAAAGTGACGTCCCATAGGGCATCCACAAAATCACGTGACACATCCGTCCAGGTACTACCCAATGCCATTATCAGAACGTTGATGTAACCAAACCCTGCCCTAAAACAAATCAGGAAAGATATTAAAAAAACACAAAGAACAGAAAAAAATTATGCAAATGCAAATTGCACCGTCTAACGGTGGAATTATCTGCAATTTGTGCGCCACCGCGAAAATTGCGAATAAATTAAGGCAAGGTGGAAATTGTGGGTAAACGGTGAAAATTGCAGAAAATTGCAGGAAATTGCACCGTTGGACGGTGCAAATTGCGCAGTCTTATGATCATTGTGATGATCTTGGTGAAACCAAAGATGGTGAATTGCCAGACAAGATTGACAACTTCACAGCTAGTGAGCTGTGAAAGTAGCCAAGACACAGACTGGAAGTCTATGGAAGAAGGACCAGGTGACTCTGATGATGAAGATTCATTTGACAGCCAATCTGGTACTACAGTCAAGTGCATGTATGTATATAAATAATATACCCAGGAATGTTTTGCAGGCTATGTGTGTGTGCATGATATAATAGTTGGCGATTTCGTGACCTAAGGCCTTGATCGAAATCGATCCCCTTTTCCCCCGGTGAGACCTCGATTTACACTAAAAAATGACGTATTCAGCAGTTTCTCTCGCTCTGTGCATGCGTACATATTGAGCAATGTTATTAAAAATGGCGTGTATTTAAAATGGAATCTTCGAGTTTCCTGTAGGTATTAAAATCGAGTTTTTACAACAAGTAGAAGTGTTTTGATTTTAGAATTTAGTGAAAAGGATCTACTAGAGGGGTTTTCGGGGACGAAAAGGATCTGTGCGTTTAAAGTGATCTAGAAAGCTTCTATTTTAACCATTATTTACGGACTCGGCTTCCACGTGTACTGGCATATTCTCTGAGACTTCTTGTTAAAAAAAATCATTTAAATTGCTAATGAGCGGACGAAACAGAATATAAAGTGGACTCGCTTGGTTTCACTTGGGGAAGTTGCTGCTGGAAGCGTGGGGGAGAACAGTCCATGGATTCGCAGTTCAGAGGGTCATAATTACTTAATACGGCCTGGCTATAAAGCGGAGAGATCAATAGCCTTAGCAAGTGGGGACGTTTGCCAAGTATTTTGTGAGGTAATCAAGCCACAGATTGTGCCTTTATTCAAGTGTACCTGCGAGGAGAAATCAGTGGAAGTTATTGCTACAACTCCAACACAAGCAGCAAATAATTTCCTAGAAGAGCTGGGATTACAGACAAAAAAGCACTGGTCAGGTCCTAAATTTTTTGGTTTTTTAAGAAAAGAGGTTATTACCAAGCTCAAAGTCGATCTGGTTTCAGAAAATAATAATAATAATATTAATAATAATAATATTATTAATAATAACAGTAATACTACTACTACTACTACTACTACTATTACTACAAAGTGTACTCTGCTGCTGCTGCTGCTGCTGCTGCTGCTGCTGCTGCTGCTGCTGCTGCTGCTGCTGCTGCTGCTGCTGCTGCTGCTGCTGCTGCTGCTGCTGCTGCTGCTGCTGCTGCTGCTGCTGCTGCTGCTGCTGCTGCTGCTGCTGCTGCTGCTGCTGCTGGAAAAGTAGTAAATTGGCTGGGAATTAAATCACTTGGAGAAGACCCCCCTTGCAGTAATCTATGGTCATATGGCTCTAATGACAAAGTTGTACCACTTCAACCAGGTTATGATGCTCGATTACTTGTAAATGCTCAAGAGAAATCATTTGAGGTTTCATGCAAGATAATAAGTTCTGCTAATCCTACCTTTGGTCCTATCTTTCAATGTGCGGTATTTCTAATGGGAATAACTTATTCACAACCCAAGAAGTTAAATCAACTACAGCTGTAAGGAATATTTTCATTTTTTTTTAAATTGAGGACTATAAAAAGAAAATTTCAGGGTATGAATGTTTTGGCTTCACCAGACCAGATGTGATAAAACAGCTCCAGGGAACTGTTGGCAGGAAGCGAAAGTCAACTGACAACACTCTATCTGCTACTCCAGAATCCAGCAGTAAGTCAAAGAAAAAGTGTGCTCTGCAATATCCCCTGCTAGATAAAATAGCAAAAACAAAGACTAGAAATGCCGGACCAACCGGGTCTTTGCAGCTACAGGCCAGAGCAGAACGAAATGCCCTAATACATGAAACAGTCAAGTTTACGTCATTTGATGATGTGAAAAGCTATGTAACCTATCTGTGCCAAAATGAACCCGGCCTAGTAACTAGTGCAATTGAGGAGAGTGGTTCATACTTAGATGAGATTGTTTCGAAATTAGAGATCACTGGTCCAAGGCATGTGAGTCTTCACAACTCTGCTGAGTTTTTGCTTGGAAAGACACATCTGTCACAGCGAGAATACGCCGCAGCCAGAAAAGCGCTTAAGAAAGCTAATGTCCATCTAACTCCCTATGCTGATGTTGTCAAGTATACGTCAGAATTAGAAGTTGGTCCAATTCATTCTAAAAAACACTGTGTTGATTTCCAGTGGGCAGGGTTTGACTGTATGTGTTCTACAACTGAATTTGTAGACACAATGCAGAGGGTAATATCCACTGAAGCTCTGTTTAATAAGTTTGAATTCCCCACTCAAGAGCAGCAGGCTAGGTTGTTTGTACATTTGCAGAATGAAAGTCCTCAATTGTACAGTAAATTGGATCCCTGTAAGCGTATCTTATTCCTTAGAGAAACAGGGGACAATTTCAGAGGCAGTGCTCACCAACCTACTGAGCAAATGTCATTCAACATCCTTAATTTAACGAAGTTAATAAACTCCCCTTATGGTCAATTTCCCACAGCTATATGGAGGGGTCCTGAGAGTAGGAAGTTCCTTAAAGCTCATATGAGGGGCCATTATGATGCTGTGACATCAGCTGTACACAATGGGTTAACTATCACATTGATTGATGGTACCATACACAAGATTCCAACAATCTCATTTTGGCCAGACGGTAAGTAATTATTATATTCATATATTATATATATTATTATTATTATTATTCATATTTATTATATATATTATTATTATTATTGTATATAGTACTTATAGAATAGTTTATAATTATTTAGATTTTCTCACTTCAAATGTATTTCTAATAAATATTGTAGTATAGAGGGCCACAAGTTTATTATTATTGCTATTTTATAGTGTTACCATCAGTGAACAGAGTCATTATTATTAATATCACCAGTTAATAATATTTTTTATTGATTCAACCATATCATACTTTTACTTAATAGATCATTTCAGGACATTATATTGTAATAATATTTTGTTTTAATGTGTACATGTACATAATGCTGGAATGCTCATGGAATATTGTTCCCATACAGGGCTTGCCTCTGTTCACTGGATTTAGTGAGAATTGCCTTCTCCCATGTGGTCTACATCTCATTTTAGCAGTACACAGATACTTGTGGAGGATGTTTTTTGAAATTGTGTCAAAAAGGGGACAAGAATCTGCAATCCCTGCTGCACTTAGGTCAATAAGATGTGGATATCTTGCATACCAGATTGAAAGTTACCAGAAAAGGTGAGGATTAAAAAGTAAATAGGTGTTTCTATGACTATTGTACAATCATGTTACTTGATGTATTACTAAATGATTGCACTGTATTGCAGTAAGAACATGTACTATGATGGAAGTGTCACCTTGAAAATGACTGGTAATGACTGCAAGCTGCTCGAGAGAAACTGCAAAAAAACTTGTCCATCACTTCTTGAAGGTACAAATGGTTCTAAAAGATGGTACTGTATCTTTTGTTGTGAAATTGTAAATAATATTTTAATGTGATCTTATTTCCTCTTCGATTTGTTTTGTAGGATACAGAGACCTGGGAAAATACAAGTTTCCTGAAGCTGAGACAACTTCACTATTTGTATGACAAGTTTGATGATCTTGCCAGGTTAGTATACATAATAATATTGTATAGTCTGTGTTTAGACCAAAGAGATTTATTTTAATAAAATACAAAGCTTTTGAAAAACATATGGCTATAATTTCATGAATATATTTGACAACAACACTCAATGTCAATCATATAGTATATAGTTATAATCATTAGCATTTGATTCAGAGACTCATTGGATAACATACATAAACATGTATGTTTATACAAAGGGGATTATAAAATACCTAAGATAAAATAACTAATATATGTACATATTTTAGGGATGTGTGTGATCACAATACCACAGCTGCCAGAGTCAACTCATTTCAGGCCAGATCAGAAAACTTTTTTCAAAAGATGAAGCAGTATGGGCTTGCACAATGTACAGCCAAACTCCCATATCTACATATTCTAAGGGATCACATTCGTGTACAACTGCAATTTTGGTTTGAAATGTTGGGTTGGGGCTATGGTTATTTTTCATGTGTTGCATCAGAACACCTCAACAAGTTAGTCAAGACAATGGAGTGGAGCAGCACCAATCAAGATGACAAGAGGTTTGTTACCATCACGAAGATGCTTCGCACTCAGCATTTCTACTACCCGGTGAATGTGTTTACAGTATCCCGGAATGTAACATGTTCTGCCTGTAATCAACAGGGACACACAAAGAAGAATAAGGCTTGTCCTATGCATCCATCCCAACCCACAGTTCAGTTTGATGAATCTGATAATGAGAGTTGAATCCTACATGTACACTGTATAACATAATTAATTACCTTCAGCATGTATATTTGTAAGCACAGATCCTTATAATCAAGTTTTGTATACCGTACAATCCCACGTATAGTTCCCACAATTAAAATAACAAAGCCCCTCATTACAAATTAAACCACAACCTCTTTTAGGTTGAACAGGGAACAAAGCCGGGAAGAAATGCAAATCATAGTATTATGAATTCTTGAAAAATGTGATATCTAAATTCCTCTCAAGTCTTTAGAGTACAAACACTAAAACAAACCGTTAAAATGTTGTACTAATTAGTACTAAATAGCAATAATTAAACAATGTAAATATCACTATTGATATTTTAGGAGTGATTGCAATAAACCTGTGAAATACAATTTATATGTTAGTGTGTTAAACAGTCAAATAGTCACAATACTAGTGTCTATTAGTCTACTAACTGTTTCACAGGTTTATTGCAATCACTCTACTAAATAGTACAATTCATTTTGCACGACTTAAGTGTTTGTACTCTATGACTCAGCCTTCAAAGTATTTTCAATATCTAATTTGCTATTAAAAGAGTCATTGTACCATTTATATTAACTCTAGGTCCACTTCAGGAATGGCAACATCATGAGTCATAATGCCACATTTGTTAAATGCTGCATTCCAAAATTTGAGCTGCATCTCTCCTTGCTGTAGGGTTGAATCTTCCTTATGGAATTGTAGAGAGACCTTACGAGCATATTTAATCATGCCTGAAAACAACATCACTGACCTAGATATTATTTTCACAGGTCTCCTTACTTTATAGCAGCAGCGTTGAGCAGTGAAATTTAGTTCTCTGTCCAACCTGATGAGATCTCTTGAGAGATTAAATGTGTCTCTTACAACAGCAATGACATTAAACACATTTTCACGAATGACTAGTCTCTCCCCTTGAGCCACACAATCACACAATGAGTAGACAAAGTTATATCCACGGGTAACATTTAATGTTCCTTCTCCTTTGAATTCTGGGAATTCTAATTTCCCTCCATTAACTTCAATGGTATTTAAAGCAAATTCATTTGGCAAAATATCGTCTTCATCAGGGTTGGAACCACCGTAGGGCACTAAACATTTCATATTGGGCCCTTCTTTCTCCAATGCAAAGACTAACTGACCCTTACTGAGGGGATTAACCCCTTGCAAATCGTCCAAACTAAACAAACGATCCTCTACAACGACGTAAAAGGGAATGATGATGACCGTAAAATCACCAGAAGGAAATCTCTTTACCAGCTTATCGGTTCCAAACACTTGGCTGAGTCGACTGTTGGTCTCTATCTCGAAGGTTGGCGGTGTTCCCTGCTTTATTTCCTCCTTGTGGAATCTTGAAGCAAAACAAGGCGAGCAACCTCCATTGCAACGACCTTTTCTCTAGGATTTTCTAGAGTAACCCTCGAAACATTACTATCTTTTAACTTCTTGATAAATTTTAACTCAAAATTTCGCACTTGAGCACGGTAAAACTCACGAAGTTGTTGAGAAGAAGGGCAAAATTCAAGATCGTTACCGAGTGGCGAACCTTCGGCCGCCATATTGAATACAGCAAGTGCGCCTGCGCATAACGTTATCCGCTGTTCAAAGTGTACTGGAGCCTGCAGAACGCTTGCAATGGCTTCTGGTCTAGCAGGATAGGTCCGGAATCGCTGTGGTAACAAAGAATAATACAATATCATAATAAAACAGGGCTTGAAATAAATAAATATATACACATACATGCAGTTATACATTTTTGCCTGACATTTCATTTTCCATTTCAAAATATTTATCTCTGTCATTAGTAATATTTAGCCTGCATTTTGGCCATTGTCAGGATGTCAATATTTCAAGCCAGTTATGTAATAAAAATAATACTTACAACAATAATGAAATGTGATCATTGATCGATTGGCCCAGAGGCCACGATAAGTTCAGTTCCTCTTCGGGATGGCACCCAATGGCGATCCGACAAAACCAGGGGATGGAGGTGACATAAAAGGTCCTACCTTGCGAAGTAGGCATAGTTCGCGGTTTAGTTCCTGTGTGACAGGAAGGCTAAATTCAGCTGTAGACTGATGGTTTAGGTGGCAGTGTGGTAGAGTAGGTCCCCCTGGTAGCCAAGCTCCACACCGTGTTGGATTTCATGGAGGAAAGACTTGACCAACGGCAGGTCTGGGTGGTGAACTGGTGCCTGCCTCCACATGGCTACGTCGAATGGGGACCAGGGACTAGGTAGACTTTGGGCAATCTGCCAGTCGACATTGTGCACCCATATTGAGGGCCTTGCGCTGGTAGGTTGCACCCCTCTTTGCCATTGTGTGTCCACTGTTCTCGTTTCCAGGCTTCAGTCATGCAAGGCGCTGTTTCCAGTGTCTTCCCAGCCGGGGCTTGCTATTACAAGCTCCCGGTCTACCGGTAATAATAATACTAATAAAATTACTGGAACCGAGGGAAACAGTATAATTTGTGGTCCCAAGACCACTGATGTTTCCCGAGGATGCATGGAGACATCAAGGTTGAGAGACCACAACACATACTGCTTTCCCGAGGTCCCAGTAAATACTAGTGTTTTATTATATACCAAGTGTCAAAGAACACAAGAGGAGAGGACATAATAAAAGTTTTAATTGTCCAACTTTCCAATACAAATAGGTTGCTTTTCCGATGAAGTATGAATCATTGTTGGATTCAAAAGAACATGTCCAATTAGACATATAGCTGAAATAATATCTGATATCGTTAGTCAATCCAAAGCTACGATTTTTGGAAATTTGAAAATCCGCCATTTTGTGATATTTTTAGAAACAAATTTCAAAAATTAATATTTGTGGATTGAATTTCAAAAATTGTTGGCATGTTGACATCATTTTCCCACCAAATAGCAAAAAAGCAACAGATTTGTTGTCTTGACATATAGCTGTCATCTGGACAAGTTTCATATTGATTGAATTAAAGCTCTAGCAGTTAGACAAACCTAATTGATTCCCACCGTGAATATATATCTGGTTTTGTTATTACCAGTCCACAACATATTGTTGCCCGCTCAGAACTACATGTTTCTGGGAAACAGTCGAATTTGATTCCACCTCGTCCAATGAGAGGCCAAGGGAATTTAACTTTGACACTTGGTACTAGATACGAGTTATCATGAAAGCACATCAAGAATGATAGAGGACTTCATGTTACAATTTTTACTGTTAGATCCAAAACCACAAGAACAAGCTAAGCCACCTTTTGTTCAAGGTGCCATTACAAGAAAAAATGAAGGGTAAGACCATGGTGTAACCTAGCTACGCAAAAGTATCTTGTTACAAAACAATGGCAGAGAGGATAACACCCTACAACGTACTGTCACATACTTAAGATACAGATACATGCCTTGAATATGTAATGAATCTACAGATACAACCCTTGAATATGAAATGCCAGGGTCATATATGTTAGATAAAGCCTCATGAAAACCATGTCAACCATATAATAAGTGACAATACTGTTTTCATTGTCATTTTGAAAACCCGTGGATACATTTTGGTTCTTTGTTTCGTGACTGTTCTCACTAGCTTACACTTTTCCACGGGTTGAATAAAGTCGCTCTACCCTTATAGTATTTATCATAGCATGATATTTTTGTTATTTTCTATTTTATTCTTATCTCTTAACATAGTATTTATTTAGTTTTAGTATTTATATTATTAGTGTATTTTATTTTAGGGCCTCTATTGATAACAGTTTTTTACAGCTTTGTAAATACTGATAGAGCTACCCTGTGTAAATAAAGGCATCTATCTATCTAGCTATTTGGCAATAATTTCAGTAAAAGGGAAACAACCTACACAGCAAAAAAAGAAGTATATCAATACTTTAAAATTTCCCGATAGCCAGCCATTAAAACATTCAAAGCTTTATATACCACCATCTGATTTCAAGAAAATATTGCATTAAATCACCTAATATTATGTTTCCTAGCTGTATATTGTTACTCATGCTTGTTCAATAATTCCATGTTATATTGTACAAACAGTACCAGCAGACAGCATTGCAGCACCAAATAGAAAGCGGTTATTTGCAGAGGGAACAATTGGCATATTACCGAGAGAAAGTGCCAATGAAGAAGGTATAATAAATATTGCTTTTGAAACTACATGTGCAGTAATCAACCCCAACCACACCATTTCAAACACTAAAAAGATGATATAGTGAGTAAGTTTATATTGCTACATGTACTTTCTATGATCCTTTCATTGCCTATGTTATGTTTTTGTTACTAGACAACCACACGTGTACAGTTATAACCAATTAACATTATAACCCTAAGGCTAAGACCAGACGTCGAATTATTCATGTACCGTTCCTAATTGTTGCAATAAAGTACATGAAAAGAACGGCGTCTGGTTCGAATTGGAACGGTCTATTTAATTTGGAACGGCTCAGGCGTACCTCACGCCTAGGTAAGCCGAATAATACGCCTATGGGTCGAGTCCGAGACAAACGGCGTGCTGTCCAAGGACCGTTCCAAATGCATAAGTTATTATAATGTATTCAAATGTATCCGTGAGTTGTAAGTGCGGCTGCAGAACAGCATTTGATTCAGACGCCGTTCTTTTCATGTACATTCACGCATGATTTATTATTCAAAAAGTTCCAGATTATCGCATTCCAGCGTTTTTTTCGGAAAACTGACAGTTTGAATGTAAACATGGCGGCTTGGCGTGCAACTCTTGTGAGTGATATGTGTAGTTTTTGCTTTGAAAACACCAATTTGCGCTGTATTGGCTGCCTTTTTCCGATGTGCAAGAAGTGTTGTAAAGTTGTATGTCAAGAAGGCACCCTGGATAAAAGAGAAAAATATTGGATACTGTGAGGCATGTGCCCAGAATCGCTGAAGATATTGAAGTAATCATATTAAAAACACGCAACAAGTTCCATAATGTGCTATTTTGATTTAGCAAATTTCGATTTTTCGACATACATATTCTTCTAAGTGACCTTCTGAGATACTGAAACTTGGGCTTCCTGTGTAATGGAGTGGCGTCAATATTTGGAACGACTAATTAAGAACGACGTCTGAATCAACAGGCGGACCGGACTTATGTTGATTTGAGTCGATTTGAATATGAATTAGGAACGGTACATGAATAATTCGACGTCTGTTCTTACCCTAAGCTTATCAAGGAAAGCATAAATGCATTTATTTACAATCTAGGCAAAACAAGAAATGATGATTTGTGCCACCACTGCAAATTCACTTCAACACCAAAACACAAAGAAGCTAAAAAACAATGTCATTTTGAAATAATGCATTGCAATATACTTCATTCTACTTAAAGTGAGATTGAGTTCGATACCATTTTAATGTAAAAAATGTTGAAGCCTGAACTTATTTGAGGAGCAACAAAGGAAGCTTACCAACATGTCAGTGCTGGAAAGAAATCGCTAACAACCAATAATTATTATTATATTATTATTATTATTATTATTATTATTATTATTATTATTATTATTATTATTATTATTATTATTATGATATTATTATTATAACCTAAATTGGCTTGAAGTGCCTACATTTAGAGTGAAACCGCGCTCTGTCAGGAATCTGTTTTGATGTTCACTGGAATTTAATTGCCATTTTTAAGTCTTCTTTACTACATTAATATCACTACAATCGGTCGGAACTAGTGACAACTTATTCCTTGTTACTAGTAACACATTCATTGTATTACGGATCGAAATTTGAAACAAAAGCTTTCATGTTGGTTTTTCATACGAAGTAATCACGAAAGCGAAGAACTCTCAAGTTCAGTTGCCATAAAGGAAGGTCAAAGCATTTCTGAAAATTGCTGACTCAATATACATCTGGCCGAGGAAGGAAATGGAAATGTTTAGATTACATGCATGCTTTACCTCACAAACACTGGGTTTGCTTTCCCTTGTGTATGAGGTTAAATATTTTCATGTGGCTTGTGACTGGTATTTCCCTAAGCGTTCTACATCCCATATATTATTACGACAGCACAAAATCTCCTGAGTTGTTTGGTTTTGGGTTTATTTGTGTTTTCGACATTTGCAGATTTGCCTCTTCTCACATTTGCATCCACTTTGTGTTCTATTGTTTCTCTTCGTTGTTGTCCCTCCCTCCACACCTCCATTTGTTTCCCTTCCTTTGTTATTGTCTTCCCTTGTTTTTCACGTTTTCGAATATTTTGATTGTGTATGCACGGCGGGCCCGCGCGCTTCGAAAAACAGCACCCTAACGTGTCGCCGGTTGCCATATTGGACGGGCGCATATTTTGGGAGTGCAAAACGACTTCTCTTTCGGAGTCTCGTGTGTCGATCGTGTTATTCCGAATAACAATCGGAAGACAGGAATATCCGAAGCTTGCCTTGATGTCCATTTTGGTACCAAACTCGAAGGGTAAATATTGAAAAGCGATTTTATATGATTGTCGTTTTCTCCAGGTTTTTGAAAAACTGAAGATTTTGATTTGAAGGGCATATTTTGACCCTTGGTAAATTTTCGCCGTGTTAATTATTTTGTAAATGAAATAAACACATTTCGAATCCTCGATAGTTGTTTGTAATTGTTATCGTTTTAGTTTTTTGAATTTAGTTTTTGATTTTCTGTCATGAGCGGTTGTTTTTGGTCAATTTTCACTACTTTAACTGTAAGTTTCAACGCTGCCGCGTTTACAAGTCACCACATTACGAAGAGATAATGAGTCATCGCTAATCAAAAACACTGTAATGGAAAAATCTACGAGGCAAGAAGTAGAAAACAAAGAAAACAAAAAGAGTTAGAAGGTAAATAATGGTAAGCTTAAATGAGGGAGATCCTTCATCTTTTTTTGTGGAAGAGGTATAAAAGAGCTACAATTCGATTCAAAACTGTTGAGACAGTTGTGCTTCAAAGGTGCTTATATGACTATTCTCCCATTAAAAACAATGAAAAATTATGTTCATATCAGATATCTCCCCTCCCCTCAGTACAATGTTGATTAGACTTTCACGCAAAATCCAAAACACGTGACTATGAATCAACATTGACACAGGGGGGGAGGGGGAGAGATCGATTTTCATATAACATAAATACCAAGAAATATTCAGAAATGTCTCAACAAGAAATGCAACGAATTGTCTGAGACGCCAAAATGTGTAATAACTGTGTGGCAACTCCTAAATATATTTTACAACCTATATCTAATTCAAATTAATAAATTTATGAAATATTTAAACCAGTTTGTGAGAGTATAAAAAGTAATTGGAACCGTTAATCTTAAAGAAAACGGCGCTCTTTTTGAACGTCATAGCAAATCCGCGCGCACTTAGCCAAAAAAGGCGACCATGACTTACAAGGGCGACATAAGTACGGAAAAACGCGCTTTAATACGCGTATGTTACAAATATTTGCTTTGGAAAGTAAAAGACATTCAAGAAAACTTGCAAGTAAGTCGAGCTTCGATCTATAGAATCAAAAACCTTCATGTTTCGAATAGAAAGGCAAGGACGAAGGGCTGGCTCGGTATTGCACCGCGAAAGGTGATACATCTTTTAAATACACTCGCGACTGCGTCGCTCGCCATATTGCGAGCGAATGCCTAGAATATTGTTGATCTGCTAATTCGGAGTGTTTACTGGAACCTGTTTACTTAGAAGTGCTAATTGAATAAACACATGCATGCTCGCTTCGATCGCCATCTACGCTATGTTCACCATTGTTCGAAGCAATGCCTAGTATAGAGAAATGCTTTCACTGGTTCTGCTGATTCAAAGTAATCACTTAGAAGTCCTGATTGTGCCTATAATACATGCATTTCAATTGTATATAAACTTATTGTTGGACTTCGTGAAATAAATGAGTTATTTATGTCAGTCAGTATGTACCACGTTTGTTACGCTGCTGTATATTAGTCACGCAATGGCGCCAACAGTACATGCCTTAGATTGTGTTTCACTTAGCGCATGCGCAATAACGGTCTACCATCGGTATAAAGGATTTGTTCATAAGATATATCTTTATTTACCGTGGTAGACCGTTCAGTGCGCATGCGCTAAGTTCACCTTCAGAACATTAAACAGATCAAAGGGACATCTCCCGTGTATTTATATCATGACAGTCTATAGATGTACCAATCGGTTACTTTCTACGCAGAAATATCATAGATACACTATCTTCACAGGGTTTTGGTGTTTACATGACATCTACTACTGTGTTGCAATGTCTACTGATCGTATCTTCCAATAATCGCGTGATTTCGCTTTGTTCGTTAATTTGAGCCATCTGTACCCCATACATGGCTTAAAATAGGGGTAGGGGAGGGATCACTCGTTTTCCTATTTTCGTAATCTCAGCAAATTTAATAACTACATCAAAGTTTGGTTTATGCGATATTTATTGTGGTTTTGAAATGTACATTAGGGCAAAATTTCACGTCTGTACCTCCTTTGTAAGTACAAAAATCGCCTAAGCTGTACCTCAGATAATTCGATTCAAAACTGTTGAGACAGTTGTGCTTCAAAGGTGCTTATATGACTATTCTCCCATTAAAAACAATGAAAAATTATGTTCATATCAGATATCTCCCCTCCCCTCAGTACAATGTTGATTAGACTTTCACGCAAAATCCAAAACACGTGACTATGAATCAACATTGACACAGGGGGGAGGGGGAGAGATCGATTTTCATATAACATAAATACTAAGAAATATTCAGAAATGTCTCAAAAAGAAATGCAACGAATTGTAGATGAAGTGTTCTATTGGACGGACTCGGAGATTGTGCTAGCATACATAAAGAACGAGAGTAAGAGATTCAGAGTCTATGTTGGAAATAGGGTAGAAGAAATTAGAGAAAAATCTGAAGTATGGCAATGGAAACATTGCCCAAGCAAAGACAACCCTGCTGATGATGCGTGGGTTAAAACTAGCTCAACTCACCCCAGACTGTCGCTGGTTCGTAGGCCCAGTATTCTTAAGCAGACCAGTACATGAGTGGCCGCCGATGGTACTAGAAGACCTCGAAGAAGATGATCCAGAAACCATCCACTTCAAGCGCATGCGCTTACTACAGAAGATGAGCCACAGTTATGTCAATTGTTAAAGAGGTGTTCAAGTTTTGACTCTCTGAAAAGAAAAATTGTATGGCTCACAAGGTTCTCAAACCACGTCAAGAATCATCATCATATACCATGTGCATGCACAAATGTCAATCCAACCTTATCGGAGTTAAACCAAGCAGAGTTGGACATCGTTAGAATGATACAAAGACAAGAATATCCAGATGAGTCATACATACTCAAGCAAAGTAGCAAGAAAAATGTTAAGCTGTCAAGTCCTCTTGCAAGACTTAACCCTATCATAGATGAGCATGGTCTGCTACGTGTTGGAGGCAGATTAGAAAATGCGCCTTTGGATCGCGATGCAAAGTTCCCACTCATCCTGCCAAAAGGTCATTATGTATTGGAGCTGATTGTCAGATCGATTCATCATAACAGTGCGCACATTGGTCAAGAACATACACTGAACGAACTTCGTCAGAAGTATTGGATCTGTCAAGCGAGATCTTTAGTACGCAAGATACTACACAAATGCCAAATGCATAATTTGTCGAAAACGTCAAGCTCCAAAACTAAAGCAGATGATGGCACCTCTTCCAGTTTGCCGTACAGTAGCATACGAACCACCATTCACGTATGTTGGCGCAGATTTCTTTGGTCCATTGCTGTTAAAACAAGATCGGTCAACACCAAAGAGATAGGGATGTATATTTGTATGCATGTCTACGAGAGCCGTACATTTAGAAGCTGCGCCATCTCTAGAAACAGATGATTTCTTAAATGTGTTGCGACAGTTCATCTGTAGACGAAGAACTCCCAAAGAAATACGAACGGACAACGGAACAAACTTCTGCGGTGCTGAACGCGAACTCCGAGAAGCAATGCAGTCATGGAATGTGAGTCACATCGAAGAAGACCTCAAAGTAAATGGCGTTCGGTGGGTATTCCATCCTCCTTACGCACCCCACTTCTCAGGAGTGTGGGAAAGACTTATAAGAGAGACAAAATGAGCTTTAAAGACTATTCTGAAGGGAGCTCTTGTAACAGAACACGTCCTGAGAACAGTGTTCACAGAAGTAGAGATGATATTGAACTCTCGACCCCTAACAAAGTCGAGTGAAGATCCTACCGATGCTACAGCTATTACACCAGCACATCTGCTACTTCAAAAGCCAGCAATGACTCTGCCTCCTGGAGATTTTCAGCATGACTCAAGTTTAAGCAGAAGAAGATGGAGACAAGTTCAAGTTCTAGCGAATCACTTCTGGTCTAGATGGTTAAAAGAGTATTTAACAAGTCTCCAACCAAGAGAGAAATGGCTGAGACAAAAGAAAAACGTTGCTATCGGTGACCTAGTTCTAACGTCAGACAAGAATCTTGCCCGTGGACAACCGATGTGTTCAAAGGCAAAGACGATAATGTACGGGTTGCGTACCTAAGAACCAAGAATGCTACATATACAAGGCCAGTGGTGGAGTTATGTCTCCTTGAGAAAGCAGCAGAAAGTTAAAAGTTTTAAAAATTTGAACCATTATTTGTAACTCTGTTTGGCGGGGATTGCCAGCATGCATATGAAATACTTGATTGAAAGATTACAGTATATATTTTGAACCATTTATTAATTCGATTCAAAAACTGTTGACAGTTGTGCTTCAAGAGTGCAGTTGTGCTTCAAGAGACTTACATGACTATTCTCCCATGACTATTTTCTCCCATTAAAAACAAAAATGAAAAGCTACATTATGGACAGTTTCTCTGAATAAAGCTTGAGCCAAGTGACAAAATTAGTGCCACTTTATTAACAAAAATGAAATTGTAGAGAAGCTACCATTCGATTCAAAACTGTTGACAGTTGTGCTTCAAGAGTGCTTACATGACTATTCTCCCATTAAAAAACAATGAAAAATTAGGTTCATATCAGATATCTCCCCTCCCCTCAGTATAATGTTGATTAGACTTTCACGCCATAGCCAAAACACGTGACTATGAATCAACATTGACAGAGGGGGGAGGGGGAGAGATCAATTTTCATATAACATAAATACTAAGAAATATTCAGAAATGTCTCAACAAGAAATGCAACGAATTGTCTGAGACGCCAAAATGTGTAATCATCATCATCTTTATGTAACAACCCCTAAACATATTTTACAACATATATATTAATTCAAATTAATAAATAAATGAAGTATTTAAACCAGTTTGTGAGAGTATAAAAAGTAATGGGAATTAATATTCAGAAAACGGCGTTCTTTTGAATGAACGTCATCGCAAATCCGCGCGCACATAGCCAAGAAAGGCGACCATGACTTACAAGGGCGACATAAGTGCGGAAAAAACGTATAGCATATAGTCTTGAGGATACTTTCAGATATTACAATTATAGATTATTAGTATTGTGTTGTACCACTGATAATAAGTATTGTATTAGTCGAGGAGCTGATCCAAAAGAGGCCTTAAAAAAACGATTTTGTTGCACCTCCACCACACAAAAGGTTTGACTCCAGATTATGTACTAATACAATGTGGGGTCAGTCATCTGCTATTGCGTACTTTTTACAGAGGGTGGGGTGGTCATCCGATACACTAAATTAGAGAGCAACACCGTACATAGGCATTAAAATAATCATATATTTTGAAGTAATTACGGTAGACGTGTGAAATTTGGAGGGGTGATGTATCTCATGGACTTGACTTATCTGAAATGTGATGTGAGCATCACAGCCATTACCACAGCAACGGTTGCCAAATAAATAGAAAAATATTCAATTCGCATAAGAACTCCATCTCAAACACAAGGTCGTGACTGAAAAAGAAGTGTTTTAGTTATAAAAAAAAACGATATGCATTTCATTCTCAAATATAGAATGTACGAGTATATGGGTATGAATTACTTTTTTTCCAGTTATTAATTATTAATATACAAGCCTATTAGGTCCGCGGCTGTCAGTTTGTACATGGCCGCCATGTTGTTCTGTTACGTATGTTAGAGATTTAGCTGAATAAAAAGCCTTATTTCAAAGGCACTCCTCATTTCTTACACAAATGTATTCAGCTAAATCTTCAAAATCTTCATGGATAAAGTTATTCGACAGGAATGCTTAGAAACGGATCCGGACAGTAGTTTGGCGTCGAAAGAATAGCTCCACTGGAAACGGACCTTCTAAAACTTGGGAGTCTTGCCGGCAAAGGACCTCGATTGTTTTGGGGTATTAACCAACTATGTGTCGCCTACGATCTACCAATACGTCGAGGAGTACACTACATATGAAGCAGCCATGGAAGTATTACAGAATCTCTTCATCAAGCCAACTAATGAGATTTACGCATGCCACGTGCTTGCAACGAGAAGTCAGCAGTCTACTGAGTCTCTCGACAAGTATCTCCAGGTTTTGAAGACACCCAGCAAGGACTGCAATTTTAAATCTGTCACAACGGCTCAATACTGTGAGGAGAGTATCAGAGACGCATTCATCACTGGACTCCAATCTAACTTCATTCACCAGAGACTGTTGGAAAACAAAACTTTGGACTTGAAAACAACGATCGACAAGGATTGTGCCCTCGAGTCAGCAGTACGCAGTTCCAAATCCTCCTTTAATGCGGCAGTTCCTCCTCCAACGCCTCCAACTCAGTCAATTTCCAGAGGTACACACTAGCCTTAACACGATCTGAAAATTCAATATGCTTCTTCTGTGGAAATAGTAAGCACCCTCGTGCTAAATGTCCTGCTCATGAAGCGATTTGTAACAAGTGCCAGAGGAAAGGCCACTTTGCGAAGGTCTGCAGAGGAATGCCACCCATACCAAAGAGTGAAGTTTCGGCTGCTGTCTGGTCCCTGACACTCGCCATCATCTCTGCAAGGACTCCAACATCCCTCCAGAAATCATCAGCTACGGTGAATATCGACGGATGGCAAGTAAAAGCTCTCTTTGACAGCGGGAGCAGTGAAAGTTTTATTCATCCTAGTTTAGCAAAGTCAGCAGCTCTAATCATCCATCCTTCAGCTAGTACTGTATCTATGGCTACCTCAGCATTCTCCACCAACGACAAATGATTCTGCATAGTCGATCTCACGCCCAATGACTTATACAACCAGCGCTGGCGACAGTGCCAATATTTGGTAAACATCTTTTAAAAATATGGACAAAGGAGTATTTGCCCATGCTCCAGGAGCGTCAGAAGTGGCTTACTCCTCGACAAAATCTCAAGGTTGGTGACCTGGTTCTGGTACTTGAAGGATCCATGCCTCGCGGTCATTGGAAATTGGGAATCATAGAAGACACAAGGTACGATCGATTTGGTTATGTACGAACCGCTACAGTGAGAACCGCAACGTCATGTCTGCTGAGAGATGTCAGGAAGCTATGTTCGCTAGAAGGAGAACTCGTACCAAAGAAACAATGAACACATTTTTATTTATTTGACTTTTCCTGTGAATAGCTTTTTGTTAAAGACTGGTTAGTCTTTGGAGGTCGGTGTTACTGCTATCCACTGCTCATTAGGATTTACAGTATTTAAATGTTTATGACAATATGACGTTTGATGTTGTCATGGCAACTACATAGTACTTCCAATTAGACCATAAATTCTCATTTAAAAATTTATAACTCAATTTCCATTTGGTGAAAAAAAATTTTAGCTTGCAAATTTTGAGTTTCACCATTGATCTTTCTTTTGAGAGAAAACAAAAAAATTCTGTAATGCGAAATTCATAATATATCGCAAAAACCTATTTTGTTAGTTATTAAAAGTTACTCATTACAGAATTTTTTTCTATTTCGCCTATACAATTTTGAACCTAAGTAGAAAAAAATGACAAAAAAATTAAAAATTATACCGAACAGTTTTGGAGTTATTGGCATAAGAATTTCTTGTACACGTCAGATGGGTCTTGTAAAACTAGAAGAACTGAGCATGCGTCAAGCTTACCATTAGAGAATGGCCTTCGAGAACACCAGAACAATGTTGTGCTGAACGATGCGAAGAAATTGGAGTTTTGAGTTATTTAAATAGCGTTTCCTCGGCTAATAGTGAATGGCTTTCAAGTGAGGATAAATTACTGTGTTTCGAAGTGGTAAATTATAGAAACAATGATGCGTGAAGTCTTGGAAATTCTTGCTGTTGGTCGAGATGTCGTTGGGGACGTTGATGGCGGCAAAGCGAGTACTGCATACAGTCCTCTTTTCCCGTACTGCTGGTATACACGATTCAAGTGATGATAGGAAATGATTTGGATCGTCATCTTCTTAATGATTCCTAGTTTAACTGGACCCTGGTCGTTAAAATGGTCGTAAAGATTTCCTTGATACGAATGCACGAGGTTGTTGCTTTGGTCGAGTAGCTTTATGTCTCTAAAGGCATCCTCAGCTGAAATGCTGTTACATTTATTCACAAGGACTTCCCGACTGAGTTGGAGAGGTGAACTGCGTGACAAAAACAGTTTACACAGTGCTTTTGTATCCTCGAGGGCATCGTGTGCATCAAATTCTTCGCTCATCAAAGTGTTGAACAAAGTTGATAGGTTTTCTTTACTGGGCATCTCTACATTTGGCGTGAGGATGTTTTTTGAGGTAGCGAACGATTGAGCGGCTGTCAGCAAAGTACACATTCATGTCTTGGAGTTGACCAGCAAAGGATTTACCTGCAGTACGAAGGAGAACAGGAGTGTCAAAGAGTTCAGAATTGTGTCCAAGTAGAACACTTACAGGCTTTGGATTGAGAGCTTGATCAAGTGGTGCTATGAAGTGGAGTAGTTCTTCCAGGCAGACTTCTAATGATACGGTAGGTAATTCAGTGTCATTCTTGTACAATAATCTTCTTCCATTTTCTTTAACTATTTACTATTAACTATTTACTATCTGAGCACTGTCACTGACTTCACCTTTGGGGACGAGGTATTTAGATAAACAATGTCCATCTTCCTTGGTTGCAGCTAATTGACAGATTTCTGCCGAACGATGCAAGGATGTATTTCAAGATCAAAACAGATAACATGATATTTTAAATTAGTAGAATTACACAGGTGATTATAGAAAATCAAGCACGCTGATTGGTCGAGAACTTCGGACTGTTTCTCGATAGTTACCTACAGCATTTTGACAAAATGGCTGCCAGCTTTTTACGTGTGGATTTTCTAATGGCATCCAAATAATATTTTTTATCTTGTGACTCACCGTGGCTTTCACATTGTAATCCAGGCTGGATATTGATGGATCCTAGTGTCTTACTTACATAGGAGTGCCCAATGTTCTTTTGTGCAACACCACAAGCTAACCGGAAGTCGCTACTCTCACTACCACCATAGTACCTAAAATAATAATAATAATAATGATTATTGATTTCTTTTTACATAATAATAGATAGATAGATAGAAACTTTATTTATGGAGGGTAACACTAAATAATAGTTTATCTTAGTGTTTATATAATATATATTTGAATATTTTCTAGTTTTATTACCTGATTTTCAAAATTTTTGATCCAATTGTATTGTTCAGTGATTCATTCCTTTGAGAATTTTCTGCTGGTGCAATCTTTTTCACTGCTATGTCTGTGGCGTACTCCTCAAATAGACTAGTGAGTGCCATCCTTAGTGACTCTCCGTACATATCTTTGCCATATGGTAATTCCCCATGTCTATAAAATGTTACATTTGTTAATGCTCGACACCAACTAGGATTGCATAGATGGTGATCACCAAAAGCGTGAGGAACTATAGATCTTAATCCTTTCTGAAGTCCTTCTGCATTGTTTTTATTTTGAGAAATGCAGTAGCTAAAACACTTTGAGGTAGTTGATGACTTTAGATGACAGTGGTGTTGCACCAGGGAATTTTTTATTTGAGTTAAATTGTAAAGCCTGGTGCTTAAGGACCTATTAGTGTGATATTGGTTAGACCATTTGTTGATGCCATAGGGAACATTGTGCGACAGGTGCAACAAAGTTGTACTGTCATCATCTCCAACATATGTTGAGTTCTTTACTTTGCCATCCTTGACTGAATTTGTGAACAGCTCACAAGCAACACTTGATTCCATCATTTTTGAAGAGCCTTCATGATTGGCTCGGCAGTCATGTGATCTGGGCTCTTTCCCATTTTTCTTTGCAGCTTCACATACCCGACAAGTCTTACATCTAGTACTGAATGCCAAGACCTTACCAGTTATGAGTCCCATGGTAGCACCATGACCTGTGTTAGAATTGTGGCCTTTACCCCTCTTTTGCCAACCCATGTCATATGATACATTGATATCAACAATATCATTTTCATCATGCTTGTGACCTACAGTTTGTCTAAGATAATGATTTTTTTCTTTTTCTATATTTTCTTTGCAGCTCCTTTTTGCAAGCTCTTCAACAGCTCTACCAACTTCTCTCTCTCTTGTTTTGAATGTGGTATGATTTAATGGTGGTACATTCATGGTGGATAATAATGTGCTCAGATGTGTATGGCCAATTCCAGCATCCAACGAACCAAGCACTACCCTACTGTTGATATCATATGCTTGAGGCCCCATTTTGCCACTTTTATGCTTTTCTGATGTTGTTACTTTATTGTTGCTGCTACAATACTGGCATTGAACGGTGAACTCACTGGCAAGACCAACTCTCTTTTCATCAATTATATTTGTAAGTGACAATGGACCTGTAACATTATGATGCGAAATTATGATTTATACATAAATTTGTACATGATGCACATTATGTACTATATCACATAATGCTATTATAGGAATTTACAAATAAATTGTAAATGGCATCATTATAAGGAAGTCAACTTTGTTGGAACACTATTTTGTCACTTTCAAAAACAGAACTTTGTATGATACAAAATAACTGAGTTCATGATTTATTGACCTGCTGTTCATATGCTTCATCAGGCTATGGTCTGGTGTGCCCATATGTGTTATGTATTTAATTTCTGGAATAAAATTTTATTTTTCAGAATCTACTATGTTTGTTTTTAAATTTTGTTGTAGTGAAACAATTACCTTAACCTGTTTGTACAGTCTCTATTTGTCCTGGTTGGACAGAATTGAATGAGAATCTCAAGACATTACTCTACTGACAGCTAGCATGTAACAAAAAGCAAACACATGGCTTATATCCTGTCGATTTGCTTCTGTCAATCAAAACTCCTAACATTGCCCAACGCTTTTCAAGACTCCGCCCACAAAACCGAACATACCCCGAACATACAGAGGCCCAACTAGAGGCACACAGGTTTTGTGGCCGGACATACGGAAAGTGTTCGGCAATGTTCGGAGTTTTGATTGATAGATAGATACAAGATACAACAAGCTTTATTTGTACCAGAATATTTACAAATATATAGAAGCAAATCGACAATAATATGGTGTTTGGCGTTTGACTGTCAGAGTTAGCAGAATATCGAAAAATGCAGTAACCTTTGCCTCCATTATATAGGAATACTCCTCCAAATTAAATCACTCCAACCTTTCTTCTTAACCTTTTTCCAATTTGGTTCTACCCCTTCCCATACTTGATTGATTGACATAATCCCCTTTTTTAATTATTTTAATATCTATCTACAGCCTGTATACAAAAGTTGATGCTAAAGATGGGGAGAACACCGCCAATAATAACCTACAAGAACAGGGTAGATTTTTGTTGCTCACCCACTTAAATCCAACTGAAAAAGAGGGCCTGTCAAAGTTACGAGCAACGATGAGGCAAGGCGAGATAACCTTTGCAGCATGGAGTGACCCCCTCATCCACAAATATGGTGGATTACATTTTGAAAGGGTGGGCTCGCAAAGAAGTTATGAAGTCTCGGCAAAAATGAGGGAGATGGCAAGGCTTCTTTTAAAGCTTAGCACCAAATACCGGAAATGGGTTTCTTGAAGACTACTTCAAACTGGAAAAATTTGACCAAGTTGTAGAGGCAGTGAAGTTGGAGTCGGCGGAAAGGCCAGGTCTGGCCCTACATCTGGGCCACGATATCAAAAAGTGTATTTTCATTCTAAAGGGGCAAGGCCTCAGAGAAAGGAACCCGAAGCTGCTAGAAGACCAGAATTTCTTTCTGCAACTTATGGAGCATGAGTGGAGCACGCATGTGTCAACTCATGCTCTTACAGAGTTGTCAGAGAGGAGGTATAACAAGGTCAACTTAGTTCCTCTCACAAGCGATTTAATCAAGCTACGAGACCATCTGCTTACAAACACAAGTTTGTTGGAAAAGGAAGTCAATGCAAACCCCACCCAAGATAAATGGAAAGCGCTGGCCGAATTTGTCCTGTGCCGGTTAATTATCTTCAACAAGCGGCGTGGGGGGAGGCATCAAAGATTTTGGTGTCTTCCTTCACAGACAGGCCAAATTGGAAAGATAATCAGATTGACCTGATCCAAAAGGGTTTACAGCCCCTTGAAAAGAAGCTCTGTGAAAGGTATTGAAAATACAAGTGTATACAGAGGATATCAAGGTTATCTTCAGGTGGTAAAAACATGTTACAAAATATTATTTTTACCACAAAAGATAAACTTTGCATCTTCAAACCAGTATGTTTTATGACTGAGCAAAAAACAATCATGCATGGACATTACATTTTGGATAGAATTTATTATATAAGTAATACCATGATCACCTCGATTTGCATTGTTCCACGAGGGACATTTAAGGTGGCTCGATGGGGTTTTTGAGTCACGATACCTCTCCACTTTAAGCCGCTAGCACACTACTGGAAACAATCTCAAAGTAAAGCGACTGTTACAGCTGTGCTTGTGAAAGATGAAAGTTTGAGATGAGGTAAGTTTTATGGACATCGGGGTTACCATAGCAACGTGGTGACGCCATCACCCTTTTTATTTTAAGCGTAGTTTCTTGCCTTCGAGGCAACTTTGGGGAAAACCCTTCTCAGTATGCATTGCTGACATGATTGCCTTAAGATCGGCGAAGTCTAAAGAAATTCTAAGAGAGCGTTTTCGAGAAATTTTAAGATGATTTTTTTAGGTACAAAAATACAGCCAAAACAAAACAATTGAATCAGTTTGTCACTAATCGCGCATTTAAGATGCAATGGAACGCATTTTGCACTTACATCATTCCTGTGCCATTGAACATACTTCTGCGAAGAATTAAAGGAGATCGCTAAATATGATTTCGAGAAAACCGCCTCAAAGTAAATGTGTCTTTTTGTCATTTTAGTGAAATTATTCTCTGTGTCTACTAAAGTGGCCACGAAATGAAATCCGATTGATGAATGTTTTTTAAATTTACTCTTTAAAGAGATTTATTAATATCCAACACCGTCTCCAAGTTTCAAGTTTATTGAAAACTTATAACGCTGTCAGTTTTTAATCTCAATTCGGGAAGTATCGGCAACGATTTTCTTTCTACTGGCTTGTTTATCTTATTATGCATCCCCATTGTCTTGAGTTTCCATACTCTTGTGAATTCCAGCACACTATGAATTAATAGAACGCCTGATTGCTTTCCGAAGATGGTTCCGAAATATTCTAATCTGACTAGCCAACAATACAATATAACAATGAATGACTGGTGAACACTTGTAACACTGTCGTTCTAGCCGTAATGTGACCATGGTTCGCGTTTCGAACGACCGCAAAAGAAAAGCCTCTGTGATTATAACAAAATAACTGAGTTCATGATTTATTGACCTGCTGTTCATATGCTTCATCAGGCTATGATCTGGTGTGCCCATATGTGTTATGTATTTAATTTCTGGAATAAAATTTTATTTTTCAGAATCTACTATGTTTGTTTTTAAATTTTGTTGTAGTGAAACAATTACCTTACCCTGTTTGTACAGTCTCTATTTGTCCTGGTTGGACAGAATTGAATGAGAATCTCAAGACAATTACTCTACTGACAGCTAGCATGTAACAAAAAGCAAACACATGGCTTATATCCTGTCGATTTGCTTCTGTCAATCAAAACTCCGAACATTGCCCAACGGTTTTCAAGACTCCGCCCACAAAACCGAACATACCCCGAACATACAGAGGCCCAACTAGAGGCACACAGGTTTTGTGGCCGGACATACGGAAAGTGTTCGGCAATGTTCGGAGTTTTGATTGATAGATAGATACAAGATACAACAAGCTTTATTTGTACCAGAATATTTACAAATATATAGAATATGGTGTTTGGCGTTTGACTGTCAGAGTTAGCAGAATATCGAAAAATGCAGTAACCTTTGCCTCCATTATATAGGAATACTCCTCCAAATTAAATCACTCCAACCTTTCTTCTTAACCTTTTTCCAATTTGGTTCTACCCCTTCCCATACTTGATTGATTGACATAATCCCCTTTTTTAATTATTTTAATATCTATCTACAGCCTGTATACAAAAGTTGATGCTAAAGATGGGGAGAACACCGCCAATAATAACCTACAAGAACAGGGTAGATTTTTGTTGCTCACCCACTTAAATCCAACTGAAAAAGAGGGCCTGTCAAAGTTACGAGCAACGATGAGGCAAGACGAGATAACCTTTGCAGCATGGAGTGACCCCCTCATCCACAAATATGGTGGATTACATTTTGAAAGGGTGGGCTCGCAAAGAAGTTATGAAGTCTCGGCAAAAATGAGGGAGATGGCAAGGCTTCTTTTAAAGCTTAGCACCAAATACCGGAAATGGGTTTCTTGAAGACTACTTCAAACTGGAAAAATTTGACCAAGTCGTAGAGGCAGTGAAGTTGGAGTCGGCGGAAAGGCCAGGTCTGGCCCTACATCTGGGCCACGATATCAAAAAGTGTATTTTCATTCTAAAGGGGCAAGGCCTCAGAAAATGGTACCCGAAGCTGCTAGAAGACCAGAATTTCTTTCTGCAACTTATGGAGCATGAGTGGAGCACGCATGTGTCAACTCATGCTCTTACAGAGTTGTCAGAGAGGAGGTATAACAAGGTCAACTTAGTTCCTCTCACAAGCGATTTAATCAAGCTATGAGACCATCTGCTTACAAACACAAGTTTGTTGGAAAAGGAAGTCAATGCAAACCCCACCCAAGATAAATGGAAAGCGCTGGCCGAATTTGTCCTGTGCCGGTTAATTATCTTCAACAAGCGGCGTGGGGGAAGGCATCAAAGATTTTGGTGTCTTCCTTCACAGACAGGCCAAATTGGAAAGATAATCAGATTGACCTGATCCAAAAGGGTTTACAGCCCCTTGAAAAGAAGCTCTGTGAAAGGTATTGAAAATACAAGTGTATACAGAGGATATTAAGGTTATCTTCAGGTGGTAAAAACATGTTACAAAATATTATTTTTACCACAAAAGATAAACTTTGCATCATGACTGAGCAAAAAACAATCATGCATGGACATTACATTTTGGATAGAATTTATTATATAAGTAATACCATGATCACCTCGATTTGCATTGTTCCACGAGGGACATTTAAGGTGGCTCGATGGGGTTTTTGAGTCACGATACCTCTCCACTTTAAGCCGCTAGCACACTACTGGAAACAATCTCAAAGTAAAGCGACTGTTACAGCTGTGCTTGTGAAAGATGAAAGTTTGAGATGAGGTAAGTTTTATGGACATCGGGGTTACCATAGCAACGTGGTGATGCCATCACCCTTTTTATTTAAAGCGTAGTTTCTTGCCTTCGAGGCAACTTTGGGGAAAACCCTTCTCAGTATGCATTGCTGACATGATTGCCTTAAGATCGGCGAAGTCTAAAGAAATTCTAAGAGAGCGCGTTTTCGAGAAATTTTAAGATGATTTTTTTAGGTACAAACATTCAGCCAAAACAAAACAATTGAATCAGTTTGTCACTAATCGCGCATTTAAGATGCAATGGAACGCATTTTGCACTTACATCATTCCTGTGCCATTGAACATACTTCTGCGAAGAATTAAAGGAGATCGCTAAATATGATTTCGAGAAAACCGCCTCAAAGTAAATGTGTCTTTTTGTCATTTTAGTGAAATTATTCTCTGTGTCTACTAAAGTGGCCACGAAATGAAATCCGATTGATGAATGTTTTTTAAATTTACTCTTTAAAGAGATTTATTAATATCCAACACCGTCTCCAAGTTTCAAGTTTATTGAAAACTTATAACGCTGTCAGTTTTTAATCTCAATTCGGGAAGTATCGGCAACGATTTTCTTTCTACTGGCTTGTTTATCTTATTATGCATCCCCATTGTCTTGAGTTTCCATACTCTTGTGAATTCCAGCACACTATGAATTAATAGAACGCCTGATTGCTTTCCGAAGATGGTTCCGAAATATTCTAATCTGACTAGCCAACAATACAATATAACAATGAATGACTGGTGAACACTTGTAACACTGTCGTTCTAGCCGTAATGTGACCATGGTTCGCGTTTCGAACGACCGCAAAAGAAAAGCCTCTGTGATTATAACAGAAAAAATAAAATGACAAATTTGGCCAATATATATATTTACCGTATAAAATAATTTAGATATAACGCGCTCTGTGATTGGTCAAAACACCGTTTTAGATGAGTATATAACACGCTACGTCACGACCTTGAAATACCTTGAAGCGATGCAGTGGATTTGATCAATACCAAAAAAAAAAATTCCCTACTGTTAAACATGTTAAATATATTTTCAACAAAAGCCATATAATTAGCTTTTCTTGTTTTCTCAAGTTGAAGTTCTATCTAGATGTGATTTTGCTGTTTTGAAACCGAAAATTTGCAAGAATTGATTTTTTTTTTAAATACACCAAAAACTCCCAACTGAAACTGGCAACAAATCGTGCACTTTTGTCCACAAATCACAATATAAACGAAGATAACTAAATAATCTGACTGTACGTGCAATATAAACGAAGATAACTAAATAATCTGACTGTACGTGCTGCTTGCGTCGGGTTGCCACCATCTTCCCGTCAGCAACTAAAGAAAGAAGGAGCGCGAATATCTGAGCAGTAGGGAAACATGGTGTACACCAAGTGGCACGATAAACGAGACGTGAACTTGTTGTCCACAAATAGTGATCCTCTTGATCCGCCTATCCTGAAAGAATGAAGAAAGAAAGAGTTGAGAAGTTGTGCAAGTTGAAAAGCCTGCAGTCGTCGAGCTCCACAACAAGGTCAGGCAGATCAACTCCGCTCATACTACAGCACTGGTCGATCGTGTCATAAATGGTACAAGTACTTGTTTTGGTTTATTTTTGATATAGCTATATCAAATGCCTATATTCTCTTCAAAGAAAAAGTTCAAAGGCATTTCGCCTTGCGCTGGCAAAGCAACTCATCCCTGGATTCTCGAGTCGCTCAGATACCAACAGAAATCGTGTTATGAAAGCTGCTTCCCTCGCCTCAATAACATGTCCCGACAATGCTCCTGCTCGTTTTATCACTCGAAGAAATGCCCGATAGCACCACTGTGTCCAATGTAAGAAAGATGGCAGAAAAACTGCAAGTGATCGAGTGAAAGAGACTGTTTACTGTGCCCAATGTTGCGTGGCTCTATGCAAGGAGCCCTTGTACTATTTATTGTCTGTGTTCTATTTTTGTTTTAATGATATAAATATGAGTGTATATATCAACTGAGTGTATATTTCTATTGTAGCTTTGAACTTACACCAATGATGTAGCTTCTTGTAATAGCGGCAATTTCAAAAATTAAAAGGATACTCATTTTGAGCTGTAAATATATGTAAATAGAATCAGGGAGGTGTGACACACCTCCCTGATAGAATGAACCATTTTATTTGTATATAATTTTAATAAAATATCATTTAGTTACATAAATGTGTATGTTTCAGCACTGTCCTATATATCTACTGAGCATGTATGTTTTGGTTTTATGTATACTTTTCTGCAAGTTCTCATTAAAAGCCCAGAGGTTTACCTGTGGGCTGGGTTAGTAGGGAATGGGTTAATAGCTCTGACATACAATGAACCCGAAGTAGAAGGACCAGATTCAAGGAAGTCCAAATTTGAGTCATGGACAGTTAAAGGCCTGGGCCGTGAAATAATTCATTCTTATTGTGTAATGCAAATTAACAGCTGCGTGTAAAAGTCAGACAAGCTTGTAATGAGGCAAAACGCTGAGTGTAGTTTGAGTGTAATCTGAGTGTAGTTTGAGTGTACTACACGCAGACTCCACGCCAACTACAATGTTTGGATTGCAAAGAAGACAACTTAGTGATCAGTGAAATACCAATCACTTTCCCCTCAATTATGCAATCTTTCATCTCTTCAGTAAACCTATCAAGGTCTTCAATTTGTGTTACAATAATAATAATATTCAGAGGGAAAAGGCCGATACACTCGTTGCCTTTGATGGCCGCTCAAAGAAAGACAATAAAAAAAGCCAAATCAAACTTTCCTGATTATCAAAATAGACAAGATCACCTTTCAGAATCCGTTAAAAAATCGAAAATAAAATAGGACATTTTGGAGATATCGCTTCTTAGATATGACTCAAATTCGGTCGAAGATCACGACACGCTCGACAGTGAAATTCGATCGCTCACGGGATAAAGTAATTATCCGCGAATTTGAAATTATATCCTGTGGAACATTAGTTTAGATAACAAATGATGTAGAATGAAAGTATCAACGGCTAAAAAGTACCCCAAGTGTGTTTTTATGAACTCTAAATATGACTCCTATTTCGTACGATTTTCTGCCGGACTAGATGCAAAACGAGGGGTGGTCTATCTTCGAAACGATGTAACCGATAACTCTTTAAATGCGGCCATTCTCTTAATCTTTTTAGGATAGACTACAAATGGTGAAAAATTGAGGCGAATCGGCCAACCCCGATCCGCAGCATCTGCCCAGTTTTCTCAGACAACGACACTTAAGTGCCCTGCATTTAAGGTTCTGTTATTTCCCTTGCATTTTCTGAGTGCAATTTGTGATTTCCCTAAAAGGATTTTCATATGTAACCTTCTGGTTTTATAGAATATATTTTCAACACATATAGTTGCTCTTCTATCTGACCTTTTGAGTTCAGATTTACAAATATCACTATAGTGGACTTTAACCATGCGTTCTTTAATTTCTGGTCTTTTCTGACCAAGAAATATTCCAGGATATGCTAATTCTTCAGAATATTTATCTCTGAATACACTCAATGGCCTATTGCCCTCAGCTGGTGCAACATTGAGAATACTTTGCCGTTCATTGTCTTCTAAAAAGTCAGTTGGTGTAAAGCATAGTGTCAGTAACACCTGCAGGAATTTCTGCTTCAACTTCACTCCAGTCATCGTCATTGTCTGGTTTTTGGCCATCTTCATTGTTGGAACTTTGTTCATCTGTGACTGACTCTTGATCAGATCCATTGTTACTTTCGTTTTGTGAAATTTGTTCATTAGGGTTTTTCTAAATCCTCTGTTTTTCACAGGCCTCTGTATTTTAGAGGTATTATCATAACAATGCACCTATAATGTATGAGGTGAGATCAATTAAACACTATATTCAAGCGAAAACGCTCGTACATTCTTTCGGCTATAGTTGTGATCATGAATTCTATGCTTCGAAAGATTTATAGTGCGTAAGAAAATTGAAATCATTTGCATTGAGTTACAATGCCACTTCCACCAGTTCCTACATTCTTGTTTTGCATTGATGCTTTTCTACTCCAGTATATTAGTGTAATTCAAGCTGCTGTCGCTGCAGGTGGTTTGGGGATTCCTCCGCCACTTCCACTGAATGCAATTGTGCTGTGTATAAGGAATTTAGCTGCAATTCTGCAAATCATGGATTGCAGTCCACATGTGCTAATTCGTAGATACTACCCCAGACTTAGGGCTCTTAATATCAACTCAAGGGTTTGGAATGTTCTGGCACAAACACCTGAAAATTTCTGGCTTGCAACAGGAGAGACTCCAGATAGCTTGCTTCAAATAGTGAACCGAGTTCGTAATGACATTAGCAGAAGAGTTCGAAATCTATGGCAAATGAGGAACCGTGCCAGGCAGACTCGCCCTAATACGCTATGTGTCCATGATAGGTTGTTGATGGTCTTTATCTGGCTAAGGCAATACCCAACGTTGGAAACACTTGCAACGCGTTTTGGTGTCTGGCCATCGTATGTTTCTGACAATATTTATCTGCTACTACCTATCCTACATGAACATTATGTTGACCGAGATGTGTATTGGCTGAGTGAAATGGAGTGGAATGCTCAACGTAACAGTCATCAACAGTTTCCTAATGTTGTAGGAGCCATGATGCTTTTTCTGTTCAGGTTAATAGACCACAAGGACCACTACAACTACTTTATTATAGACGTGATCGTGGTTTCCATTTCCTAAACAGCCATGTTATTGTTGACAACGAAGGATACTTCCGATTTAGTCGTCATGGGTTTCTAGGCCATTCAACAGATGCTGCCACATACAGGCGACTGCCCCAGGTTGGGTATGGTCATCCACTCAACATTCCAAGAAATACTTTCATTCTCGCTGATGGTGGCTACCCTTCTACATATCCTCTTCTTACGCCATTCCGTAGAAGAATGGGACGTTGTACTGCCTTGCAAGCACAAGCAAATCGTGCACACAGAAGCATAAGGGTACGCGTTGAGCACCGCATCGGAGATGTCCGCATCTACCATAGTGTACCTGGACGTCACGGAAGATTCCGCCAGAGGAGATTCTTCAGTCCTTTGGTGACTGATGTTGTGATTGCATTGACGAACAGGCGGAGACAACTCTTTCTCGTATGAGAGAAAGACGTTTAAATTCTCTATAACTACTGTCAGTAATGATCGTCCAAACATCACTAAACAGGAACCAAATGGGGCCGGGGGAGGGGTACTCGTCTTCTCCTATTTGCATTATACAGTCAAACCTCTATTAAGCGGTCACCACCCTCTATTAAGCGGCCAGTTGTCAAAGTCCCGACATCATTATCAGTGTGATACTGTAAATTAAGCTTAATTGTTAAGCGGCCGCGACAACCATTTTGCAGTCCCGACGAGGGTTCTTCTATAGTTTTACCTCTATTAAGCGGCCACCATGAATTTATTACTGTATACGGTACCGAGGAATTGTGCAATTTTTAAAGGATATAGAGTGTTTTCGAATACTGTATAAACAGGCTGCATTATGTGCAATCGCAAGCCACCAAACATGTTTGTATTCAAATAAAATGACGTTCCTACCATGCCTTATGCTAATTACTGTCAAACCTCTATTAAGCGGCCACTTGCTAATTCCCAGAGGATGGCCGCTTAATAGAGGTTCGACTGCATTTATTTTTATACTGAATGGGTATGGGTCAACAGGAATTGGAAGGATATTTAAAAATTTCCTAGATTGTCCTCATGCAGATGGCTTACAAATTCTCATTGTCAAGGCCAGGTATATTTTTTAAGTTTTTTAAATAGCTTTGTGATACGGACTAGCAGCAGGACTTGTGCGCATAGCTTCCTATCAGAAACATGTATATAACTCTACCCCCCTCCTCCCCCCTCCTCTCCCACCCTAACACCCGTCGATTGATTACAATTAAAAAGAGTTTCAAACCCTAACAAGACCTAACAGAGAACATATACACAAGTACAGTTTTTAAGCCATTTCAATTCTTTTGTATCACTCTAGCTTAGGGTGTTCACGATGGAACGTCAATATTATTGTCCATCAAGGTATCGTTTAGCACACAAATAAATATAAAACACCGTTGTGTTGGAGGCCTAGATCATTCAAGCATGGAATCTATTTTAACACAACCATTAAAATGACTGCAACTCTTATTTATCTGTCTGTTTTAACTGATATGGCATATTTTAATGATCGAGGAGAAAAGTATCGCTTTATGAAACCACGCTCATATTGGTGTCATTTACAATAGGGGTTCATTCATGTTTTTTACCGTTAATTCTTCCAAAACAGTCTTTGTTATGGTTTGGGAAATTCAAAATGTTAGAAATACTTCGATGCACACTAGTGCATTCCCAGATGTCATGGTAAAACATGACCTAACACATAGTCATTTTATAAGCAGTTTACAGCATTTAATATTGAAGTCGTAGTCTGGTATAATCATGGTATTCTGGATTGGAAAGAGTTTTCACGGTCAGTGAAAACTCTTTCCAATCCCGAATATTTATTTAACTGTTTGTATCTTTTTTTAGTGAAAATACAAATTGTCATGCTCCATACTGAATTCGGACAGCTATACAGTGAAAACTGTACATGAATAGCCAGCAAAAAGGGCTACAGAGAATACTAAGCCTATCAACTATCAATCAGTATATTAGTCGATATATGAAACAAAACAAAAACAAAAAACAATTTGAGAGCAATGTCAATGCTTAGTTGTCAGAACTCTCCTCAGAACTTGTGACCTGCATGCCCTGGGATTGAGCGCTTTGCTTCAAATACTTGATGTGCAATTTGGCAGCCTTCATGCCAACCTCCATAAGCTTCTCTGCCTTCTTTGTTAGTTTCTGGACCTTGTTTCCGCTCTGTAGGCGTTTGGTCTTCTTCCTCTTCCTTGCAGTCTTATTATCATTCTTCACCGCAGTCAGGTCGTCATCTGTCACGATGGCGCCAGCACTTTCATCTGTACCTGAAGAATTATCCTGAAATACATAGGAATCATCATCACAAATGCTGGTGTAGCTCGATCCTGGCTGGTCTGTTACAGTTGGCTCCAACGAAACAACGGTTTCATTGCACAGGGGATCATCATTCTCTCGCGCTTTTACATTTTTCAACTTCACAATCAAGTATTCCGCGGTCATATGCTTCATACTCTCGGCGTTTCTTTCTTCTCTTTCGCGTACTTCGGGAGCATCGCGTACTCTTCTACAAATGTTCGCAAGGCGGTTTCGTATCGGCTTCACAGCAACTTCGTTGTCGATATTTCTGAATGCATTTGTGTACTTTTCATTGAGCACTTCTGGTAACACATCCTTGTGCTGTACGAAGAACTCTAGGATTTTCCTCCAGTCATTCCCCTGTCTTTGCAAAGCTTGGCGATATAGAAGCAATTCCGCATCTGATATTGCGTCTTTTCTCGGAGCATGTGATACACGGCGACTAGTTTTAGAACTATTTGATTCATCTACAAGTAAAATAGGATATTTTCCTATAAGTTGATATAACAAATAGATAACCACTGTTTACTTCAATATTCAGTGGACTTACCATCCTTTTTATCCATGCTTCTGTACTTTTCTGCACCACATGTACATGTGAAAGCGACTGAAGGTGGTGTTTCTAACTTGGTGTGTGCGACGCATGCTAATTAACTACGCTCTCTACGCACAAGTAACTGTATTCATTATAACAATGGAAACATATATTAGCGTATCAAAAACAAACCCTACGTTTTCAGCTGTGAAAAACAAAGGATTTAGAAAAACCCTATTATAATTATTAACCCAGTCTTGGTTCAACACAATACCTTCATCCTTATAAAGAGTACTATTACTCATGAGCCATAATGCAGCTTCAATAACTTTATGAGGACTTACATTTAATGACATTGCAGAACTCTTGTACTGCAACTTTCTTTTTAAATTCACCTTGATTGTACCAGCCTCACTGGGTAACCGTGGTAACATGCTCACCGTATTAGTTACATCTGCAGGTACATTGACAATATTACCATGAATTTTGAGTTGCCTTCCCCTAGGAGCTTGCATTAATTTTTGACAAGCAATTATTGGTGATAGCAATCTACACTCTAATTTATTGAGATCAAAGAATGATGATTTTTGTGGGAATACCATACTATTCACAATAGCACATGGTGGAACTCTGTTTTTAACCAAGTGATTATAGCATGTTTTACAAACCCATTCAATGTTATCAACACTTGTCTTATTACAGAGATACTTGTCAATATCAGGGTTAGACTGTCTAAGCCTATCAGCATTAACTACACTATGTTTATACCATAACTGATCACAGCAAGTACAAATGTACAGTGGACCTGAAGATACTGTTTCGTGAAACTTTGAAATCCAAAATTGGATATTACTTTTGGGCTTTGCACTATAACTTTTCACATATGCATTATTTTTTATACCTTTTCCTCTGCAGATGTCTTAGATGCTCTATATCCTTTCATGTATTCATTATGTTTTGCCTTTTCCTCTGCAGATATCTTAGATGCTCTATAGTTTTTCATCTATTCATTATGTTTTGCAAGAAGAAATACTTCACGGGGGATCTTATGCATGAAACTTTTAATTGCCGCTAACTAGCTGGAAATAGAAAATCGAGCTTGGCACAATATCAGGAATTGATCAGTATGGTTACGCTTATCATCCTGCAAAGTTTGGTGCTTGTATCAAACATTGCACATTTCACGAGCTATGCCGCCGGACTAATTGTCATTGTTAGCTGATGCAGCAGTCGGATTCACGAGGGATAGTAATTCTCAATGACAGTTTTACTGACACCCCACTGAAACAAACTTTACTAAAATAAATATTAACTTACGTGTAAAAACTAAAACCTGTTCTTAGTTAATATGATGTTGTAGTTGTTTTAATCTGAGTTTGCATGTCAGTACTAGTAGTATACAGAATAATGCATGTTGATGCCAGCAATGCTAGTCAGTAGATGTTTATGTTTATATTCATTTTAACCCTTTGACTCCCACGGCGGCCAAAACCGCCCATGCGAAAAACACCACTGAAATGCCTATGGCGCCCCGAAACCCCCCTTAAAAATGTGCGTCAGAAAAAAAATTGTATCTCCCCTCCAAGGGATTTGTTGTTTTTATTTTGACAGCCACAAACGTCAATGATTAACCAATCAGATGCCGCCTTTTGCGCATATTATTTCAGTATAAATAGGGAGACCACAAGGTTTTAAAATCAGCTTAGATGAGCTCACGCGTTGTCAAAAAGTGACAGTTAATAATGGCAGATTTAGATGATGATATTTCGGGAGAATTTGAAGATTCGGGTGATGACAGCAGCTTCTATAGTTGTTTTAATCTGAGTTTGCATGTCAGTACTAGTAGTACACAGAATACATTGCGTACAATTGTCCATCAATTTGTGTCACGGCCGTGAATTACTAAATAATAGACTGAATAAAGGATTAATGGCTCCGGAATAACGTAGAATTTCGAATTTTTTTACATGTTACAGTACAGTATTTATTTTCCACGATTTTTCGCAATGAAAAGTACTTTTTTCAATTTCCCGCGAAAACTCCGACCCAGGCCTCGCGCGGTTTCACTTCCTGACTCGCAACAAATCCCAACAGTATTCTCGGTCGAAAAAAATCGCGTTTAAATAAAAACCTGGAGCTAGAGAGCATTGTTTCCAAGGCTACACAGGCCTGGCTACACAAACAGTTTGAAAATGGCGGAAGGAGAAGGTTGTTTTGAAGAGAGAAACCTTTGTAAAAGTCCGGGAAATTCGCATCAAGAGCTGGACTATGACTAAAGGAAACCTCAGAAAATCGGTGTTTGCGTTTATGTTAGAAAGAAACAAATCGAATAATTATTTTAGGCAACAAATGTACATCAAATTTCCGCTGTTACATTTTTTGTCGAGGGCATTGCTGAGACACACCAAGCCGCTTCTTCCTTCAGTGTCGTACTTTCCATACAAAAAGACGCCATTCTGGGCCGTATTCAGTCTAAGAAAATCGGTAGATCGCTCAACAACTAAAAGGTAAAAAGCAAACAGACTTAAACCATTGTCGTATTAGTTTTATTTTCCGCTGTTACATTTTTTCCTAATGCTTCTGTTTTATTGTTGCCGAGAGTTGAAAGTATGAATTTCGGCTTCTTCTTTGTAATTCCTCGTGTTTAATGAGCATGAAATGTGACAGGCGTCTCTCGATAATATGCAAATTGAATGCAAATTAGCAAAAATCACCGGAAGTGACACTGAATTGTACGCGATGAATGCATGTTTATGCCAGCAATGCTAGTCAGTAGATGTTTGTTTATATTCATTTTAACCCTTTGACTCCCACGGCGGCCAAAACCGTCCATGCGAAAAACACCCCTGAAATGCCTACGGCCCCCTTAAAAATGTGCGTCAGTAAAAAAAATTGTATCTCCCCTCCAAGGGATTTGTTGTTTTTATTTTGACAGCCACAAACGTCAATGATTAACCAATCAGTTGCCGCCTTTTGCGCATATTGTTTCAGTATAAATAGGGAGACCACAAGGTTTTAAAATAAGCTTACATAAGCTCACGCATTGTCAAAAAGTGACAGTTAATAATGGCAGATTTAGATGATGATATTTCGGGAGAATTTGAAGATTCGGGTGATGACAGCAGCTTCTACAGTTTTGAAGATGACGAAGAACATTCCAGGCAAGAATCAGACGAATCAGATTTTGATGGATTAGTGAGCGAAGACGAAGACAATCAGGCACATCCAAACGCCGATCCCGATCCCGAAAATGAACAAGAAGAACAACAGTGGACTGACCGACTGACCGATTTCCAGATTCCAGACTTCCAAATGACCGCTGAAATTAGATTTCCCCTGCCAGCAGTTCAGAAAGAAATTGACATATTTTCTGCCTTCTTTGGAGATGATCTATGGGACCAGATTGTCACTGAAACCAACCGTTACGCCAGACAGAAATTGACAATGTCACCCGACTGTCTCGCCAAGTTTACCGAAGTGACACGCCTGGAGATGAAAGCTTACTTTGGTGCCTGCAATGTGGAGTGGCCCTGTGCAAGATGGACTGTTTTCGCGACTACCACCGAGGCTGAGCTGCTAGATCTTCATATACTCTTCTGCAAATATTAAAGGGGGACTAGTACGTAAATCGTTCAAAGTTTGATTTAGCTGAAACTTCACTGAAATAATCTCAAAGACCCATACAATCACTGGTTAATTTTTTTCTCAAAAATTTCAATGGGAAGTAATGCATTTTTATGAATCTTTAGAGGTGTCAGTGACGTCACTTACTCAACCCAAACTCAGCTCCATACATTTCTTTGTATTTTGTGATCAAAATATCTCAACGGTTTGTTCAGATAACAGCTCTGCATTGAAGAAAACTAGTCAAACAATCAATCCTAAGCACATATAAGGTAAGAAAACTCCATCACACAAACGTTTAGCTTCATAGAAATAAAATAATTCAAGACATTAAACATGAAGAAATGTACGGAGCGAAGCCGTGATCATTGTTTCGGTTGAGTAAGTGACGTCACTGACACCTCTAAAGATTCATAAAAATGGATTACTTCCCGTTGGAATTTTTGAAAAAAAAATTTACCAGTGATTGTATGTCTATGAGATTATTTCAGTGAAGTTTCAGCTAAGTCAAATTTTGAACGATTTACGTACTAGTCCCCCTTTAAGAACTTGAAATATATTAATTTACAACACTTCTACTTCAATTTGGATTGTTTTTGAAACCATTTGGTATTTATTTGGCTTAATTTTGCTGATTTATTTGGCTCTCTTTTGTGCACGTTTGAATTCAATTTTGATGCACCAATCGCCAAAATAATATTTGTTATACTTTTGCCTTCTTGTTTTTGGCCGTTTTATTACTTTTGGCAGAAATTTTGGCATATTTAGGCCTTTCATTTATCCCTTTTGACAATAAAATTTGTTTGGATTTTATATCTTGTTTCTGTATTTACTGAGCATTTTTGTTATTTCCACGTGTCATTTCCACCCAGGGACAGGGGAGTCAAAGGGTTAAAAAATGTTTAGAAAAGTTATCTGTTTTGTTTGTAGAAGGACAAAAATTATCTTAGTAACAATTGAGTTAAATCATGCATCACCGCACTTCTTAAAGTGCTACTTGGACGAAAATCGATCGAAATTTAATTTAGCTGAAACTTCATTGAATAATTCTTCAAGGGTAAAAAATCTTTTTTCGATATTCCAGAGAGAAGTACTATATTTTTATGAATCCTTAGAGGTGTCAGTGACGTCATCTACTCAACCCAACATTTTGTATTTTGTGAGTCAAAATATCTCAATGTTTGGTTCAGATAACAGCTCTGCATTGAAGACAACTGGTCAGACAATCAATCCTAAGCACAAATATTGTAAGAAAACTCCTTCACCCAAACTTTTAGCTTCATAGAAATAAAATCATTCAAGAAACTAAACACAAAGAAATGTATGGAGCGAAGCTGTGTTGATTGTTAGGGTTGAGTAGATGACCTCACTGACACTTCTAAAGATTCATAAAAATGTAATACTTCCCATAGGAATTTTGAGAAAACACATTAACCAGTAATTGTATGGCTCTTTTTTAAATTTCATCCCATTTTCGTCCAAGTAGCACTTTAATGCGAGTAACACCTGCACTTGATTACTGAGTGACTAATCTGACACAGTAAAGAATTAGATGTATGTTATAGTATGTTTATAAAATCCCAAACATTCCACTGTAGCTAGTAGCGAAATGCATAGTACAACAGAGTTGCAACAAGACCCAAATAAAAGAAGACTAACATTGTGGGAACCTTATGTATCAGTTATTTATTTGTTACATGAAACTTTGCTCCTGCATGATTAGACTGATTGCTAGTAATACAATGACCTGTAAGAATTGATTGTCAACAAACCTTGATATTTGTTGTTCAACGCATTTTATCCTTTCTCTCAGTTGTACGTGATTCAAGAAGACAAAGATCGGTTTAATAACGAGCTACTGAACTCAGTGCTGATAATACAAAATGCAATGAATATCAGTCAAAGTTCAACAGACACCTCACCGGTCTATTTGTTCAAACACAAATATATCCAGTGTGGCCTTAAAAGCCTCTCATATCCTGTTCTGTTTGGGTTGAATAAGTGACGTCACGGACACCTAAAGATTCATAAAAATTACTTCCCATTGGAATTTTTGAGAACAAAATTAACCAGTGATTGTATGGGACTTTGAGATTATTTCAGTGAAGTTTCAGCTAAATCAAACTTTGAACGATTTACGTACTAGTACATGAATGGCCCACTTGGCAAGAATTCAATCGGAATGCTCTTAATCTCCGCTGCCAAAATAACCGGTTTGCAAGGAAATGTCACCAACCATGCTGTACGAAACACCTACATTGGCCGTCTGTTGGATTCTGACATCCCAGCTAATTATGTTGCCCAGCTGAGTGGCCACAAGAATCTAAAGGGTTTGGATTCTTACAAATCAGCATCGTTAGTTCATCAGCAAAAAATGTCCCTTGTTCTCAGTCAACATCGCTGTCTCTACATCATCTGCCAGTAGTGTTCAGCCAGTAGGATTGACAATTCCACCATCAACTGCTTTAGGCGAACCATCAACATCTGGTCTTTTCTCAGGTGCTTCCATTGGGAAAATTGAAGGATGATCGTTTACATTCAACATGTATGATGACCACGAGGGCGAAAAACGCAAGAAACGCAGAATCATAATCAGCGATGACTCGGATTCAGATTAAAAACCTTGGGAACTTTCCTCCTTGAACTTCTTTAAGTAAACTATTTCTTTTTTCGGTACTGAAAACCATTTTGCAAGCACTGTACCTTGAAGAACAACTCATCCAGTATGAACTGAATATCTGAGGTCAGAACTCTGAAGCTAAGTCAGTGTCAGTTTGATTTGTTTGACCAGTCATTTTTTCGCATATATTGTCAAAGAAGCCATTTCACTGCCACAGCTATTTTTATCAAACAAATGGATATGTTTAAGTAATGATCTGCGTAAGAAGGGAAGCGTGCGCAACGCACGCACAGTGTTATTTCGCTTAATTGGATTAACTAATTAAAATCCTTCGTTCTCATTGGTCAAAAAACGAAATCTAGCGATTTTTGTACGATTTTCTCCGAATTTATCCGATATCACTACCTTATTTGGAAGACATGCTATTGTTTTGTCATTCGGGAAGTTTTCGTGAAAATCGTATGTGCGGAACCAGGCTTACGACTGTCTTCCGAATTGCAACAATCATCCGCCATCTTGTATGAGCACGAGTGAAGCTAATCATCGAATTTCTTCCTTCAATTTTCAAGTTTTTAAAGTTATCTAGTTTTGTAAATAGTGTAAATAGTGCATACAATGTAAATAGTTCGAATTTTCTACTGTTTTGTTTTTGTTTTCCTTATATTTTTTGTGCTATAGGTTTCGACGCTGTTTGTGTATGACCGTCACGTGGCATCATGGTGAAGTGAAAAGCAGCTCGCCCTGAAGAACTACAATTGTTACGGATTGAGACTTTCAAAAGCAAGAACAGGAAAAGAAAGATTTGCCAGGCCTGCCGAGGAAGAATTGACATCGAGAAAAAATGCAAAAAGCTAGAGGTAAGCTTTTCACACCTTTCTCAGTTTCTGATCGTTTGATCTTTTGGAAGTTAGTACTAGAACTAGAACTTAGAAGATTACTAGAGCTGTGACATTAAAACCTAATTTGTTTTGTGTTTACAGGAGATAGAGTGCAAAGAGCAAGCGTTTCAACCCGAGTGGACCGAAGAAATTGAGCATTGCATCGCTGAAGTCATGGAGGTGACAACAAAACACGTTCCACAAAATGCAAATGAAGCCGAACATGCCGCTACGAATACTGTTCGCAAAGCCCAAAGCCAAACAAAATCCACACAAGCTCCAGATGTTCCCCTCAAATCTTACAAAAACGGTGAAGTAAGGTCTAAACAAGCTATGAGACTTAGAGCTATTGACCTCCTATATTCATGTGCTCAAAAGTTTGTTCACTTCGATGAAGAAGATACCAAAGAATTCGTGACTGACACAACAACATGCAGAAAGTGGCAGATCATGTTTGGTTCACAGAGGGAAACTACATGTAACAATGATGATACGTTTCTCCTAAAGCTTGCTTCAGAATACAAGTCCTGCAAGGATAGGAACATTATTACAGGAATTAGAGAAAAGGCTGCCAAACAACAACAACAAATATTGATTGGCAACACGCTGAAGAATAGCAGAATTTCTTTTGATGGTAATACTTCAGAAGTATTCAAATCCCGAGTAGAAGCTGCAGAACAACTTGGACGGATAAAGACTTATTCCGATGAGAAGCGAAGACTTCTATCTATTGTTGCAATGGATTATCCATATAGTGTCCTGCAACATTATTTTAATTACTCACCGAAAACAATCACTGCTGCTAAAGTGCATTGCATTCTGTTTGGTCGTGGTGGGACTGCCAGTGAGAAGTTTAAGTTTAGACGCCAGTGTGTCAGTGCAGAGGTTCTGGAGGAACTGACCGAGTTCCTTCACAGGGATGACGTCTCTCGGCCATCCTCATGCAGGAGTGTATTAACCAATGGAGAGGAGACAGCTGTAAGGTATTGGCAAGATACTGTGAAGGGTCTAATAAACCAGTATCTTCTAGAGTTCCCAGATGGTATCAAGAGGACATACATCTACACTCACTTACCAGCCAAATTCAGAATGGACACCATGCTTGCTGGAATTTGTAATTTGTGTGATGACTTTGGTCACACAAACTTTGACAATCTATGTTCATTTGTACGAGATCTTTCACAGTTAGCCAATTTGGATGTACGGAAATTAACAAAGGAGCTGAGAGACTATCAAACTTTTCTGAAAACTAAGTTTTCCAAGCATGCACGAAACCATTCCCCTTGCATCGACTTCTGTTTACGTCATGCATTTGGCGACTGTGATGAACATCTATCAACATCAGTTGATATCCAGTCTTTCAAAGAAATTGTGAACACCCTGTCAGGTGCAGTTGCTGCTGTGCCAAGTGATTTGGAACAAAGTGAATTGAAAGGACGATTGGACGACCTCAACAAAGTACATTTTGATTGTCATGCTTACCTCCTACGCACAAAGCACCAGGCAGATTATTACAAGTTTGTGCTGAAGAATCTAAAGCCAGGCGAATTGGTGATGGTCATAGATTACAAAATGAAACTAGAACTTGGAAAGAGAACCAGAGAAATACAACATGACTCGTATGGCAAAAGGGGACTTTCACTTCATGGCTGCTATGTGGTTGCACAGATAACAACAAGTCATAGGATGAATGAAGTATTCAACTTGTGGTGTGAAGACACCAAGCAAGATTCCTTTTTCACCCAGAGTGCCTTGGATATTTGTCTTGGTTGGCTGGAGAGGGCGTTTCCAGGGTTTAGCATATACCTATTTTCAGGTTAGTGGCTAAAAAAACTACATTGTAGTCTTTTGTATTTCTGTAAAACATGATATGCGTTTGTATGAAATGTCAACAATTTTTTGGTACAGTGTACATGTATGCAATTATAGTTTGGAAGTACATGTGATCGTCTGTCTGTCTTAGAGTGTGACTACACCAACCAAGGCCACCCAAACAAATTTTCATACAAATTATCCAATCACAATTGAGTATTTAAACAATAGAATCTGCACAAATTTTCACTTTAAAAGCATATACAGCTATTTCAAAAAAGGTTGAAGGTTTTGTTGCATCTTGCATCTTGCATCTTGCATACCAAGCCCGAAATGCACTATGGATGATGTGAATGGAGTCAGCGAAAGGTCACAACAATATGGACTCTGGGAATTTTCCCAAACTTTATCTTCGCAATATGAAGCCGGCATATTTTCTTCTGTATGTGCATGCAGAGATTGTTTACATATGATCCACAATACATTTCGGGCTTGGTATGCAACATGCAAGATGCAAGATGCAACAAAACCGGCACCAACCTTTTTTGAAATAGCTGTATTTTACTTTATATGTGTATGTATATGATCAAGAGTGAACAAGAAACAGTTTAAATTGTAGAATTCGACATCATTCTGTTATTCAGCGTCACAAAAATGTTATTAGAAAATTTGATTCAAAGTTTGTTTGGGTGGCCTTGGTTGGTGTAGTCGCACTGTAAATGTAATTGTCAGGAAATGTTGAATCAGAAATCGCCTTTTGTGCTTTGAAGATTACCCCAAAGTCACTCGATAATCGATAATGATACATAGCTAACAACTAAGCACTAAGCCTTTCAGATATGTCTTTGCTTCAATTATTGTTATTTTCTGACCTTTTTATTTTCTGAAGTAATTTATTAGAACATTCCAGACAAATTGTTTATTTATTTGTTGTTGCTTGGAATGATGTAGAAGGCTTTAGTACAGTTCTGCTTAGAAATCTGTAGTTTGAGTTGAGTCGGTGTTGAGTCTGAGTGTAGTTTGCATGTAGTTTCGCCTTTGGTATACAATCTTTTGTTTACATTACACACTGAGTGGAGTTTGAGTGTAGTGCAAACTGAATCCAATGGTGTACAAACTGCGTTTCATGTTCATATATATACAGCTATTTAAAAAAATGTTGTCGGATGGGTGACAGGTCATTACGATACCTAAAAACACTGGCAATGTTTATGTGAGGAGTTTGTGACTTTTTAAGCTATTTTGAGCAAACCAGACAAAACTTATCGCCTTTTTCCTATTGCCTATCGCCTTTCACCTTTGGCTCCGACAAGGTTTTTTGAAATAGCTGTATATACTGCAAAATTTAATCAAGAATCATAGTTGAAAACAGTGTAATTATTACAAATCGTCACAGTGCTAGGGAAATCCCCTAATAAATAATGGTAGCAATTTGTAAGCTTTACACTGACTGTATTTTCATGAACAATAATAATAAATAATAATAATAAATAATAATAATAATAATAATAATAAAAATAATAATAATAATAATAATAATAATAATAAAGGTTTATAAGCATTAGCATGAGTAGTTCCTAACCCAATCTTATCCACTTTACAGACAATGGCCCCCACTACCACAATACTGCAGTCATGATGTACTTAAGTGAAGTGAATGACGTCTTCAATGTCAGCTTGGTTGAATACAATAACTTCTAAGCAGGTGAAGACTACACTCAATACACATTTTGCCATGAATAATTAATAGTTTTTTCCTTGTGATGCAGTGCTAATGGTGTTGATGATGATGATGATGGCCATGGTGATGATGATGATGCCAGCCAATATATAATAACAAAACAACACTATAATAATCAATTAAACTGCTGCCAATATTAAAAAAAACAGACCTATTAAAAGATAGCGATATATGTGATAATGACGATTGAGCTACATGTACATTGCTCTTTTGAAACTTGCTAATACTGTTATTTTTATTGTAGAGCATGAAAAATGTTTTGTGCTTCAAGCTTGAGATTGACCAATTCATATTTTTGCACCAAAAAATTGGACCCTCAAGGACATATCACTCTATGGTAATTTTCAATTTCCTGTTACCTGGTGAACATACTGGTGGCCTAAAATGCCCGATCTTTGGCTGCTGTTAAAAAAAGCTACGATGAAAAAAAAGCACAGCTTTTAGAAATAGTCTCAAAGAACATCCCCTCTGGCTGGTGCAACACGGGTTTATCAATAGACCTTTTTGAGATACGATGGTCGCTGTCCAAAGTATCGCGGAATAGCGTGAAAACGAGGCATATTCGGGCAAGAATACAAATCCTTTTCATCGTAAGAAAATGATAAAAGCTCCATATTTTGTGCGATATTGTTTCCAAATAAGAATTCAAGTGTCAAACCTGTTTCTTTACGATGTCAACAATGTATCAGCCGCCTGTATAGCAATGACTTGGCATTCTTGTAGTATTTTTGGCTGTGAATTGAACACCGAACGTAAGATACAACTCGATGTCCCAGGTAACACAATTTTTCCGTAGAACTAACAAGTAAACTCTACGTTTTTTAAACAGTACACTGCCTGATTTGAAATGAATATCTCTCGTACTTGGGAATACCAACGCGGTACAATAATAGAAAGGTTTATTTATGCAATGGAAAAACTTGTTGATCATATAAGATTACTCTAGCCGCCATCCAGTCTTGGCAAAGAAAATCGTGATATGAACAAATTGCAAAGAAACATCACCAAGATAACATTCATTTACCATTATAAATCACTAACTTAAAGACTGGATGGACTAAAAATCTCACTCATGCACCGTACTATCTACAACTTCAGTAACTGATGCAGCCTGTTCACACAAGCCAATTTAATGTTCGGTGTTTTCACAGCCAAAAACACTACAGTAATGCATTGTTGACATCGTAAAGAAACAGGTGAGACACTTGAATTCTTCGTGGAAAGGCAATATCGCACAAAATATGCAGCTTTTATCATTTTCTTACGATGAAAAGGAAAGATTACATTCTTGCCCGAATATGCCTCGTTTCCACGCTCGCCCGCGATACTTTGGACAGCGACCATCGCATCTCGAAAAAGGTCTATTAGCTGTTAACCTCATGTTCCAGAACCAGCAGTAAGTCAAGCCCCTAGTCAGCCAATTGAAGCTTACAGTGTTAGGTTTATACAGCATGCGCCTGAACCATTACAACTTCCACATCTACAAGAGGGTTGTAACACAGATTCCATGCTCTGCCCTGCTGGTGGCTATGCCCTTGAGAAGAGCTCTGGAAAGAGAGTTGTCTTTACCCTTGAACAGAAGGAAGTCATGATCTCATTTTACAACAGGCAGGCAAATGCAGGTGTCAGAGCTGACCCAAAGGATGTCATTGTCTGCATGAGAGAGAGAGGCATTCAAGCCTTGAAAGAAACTCAAATCCGTGCTTGGTGGAGCTCCTATCATCAGAAAAGGAACAATCTCTAGGAAGGCAAAGTGACTCATCACCACATCACCACAACAGTCCAGCGCTACCCCATCTACACAGGCTCCATCATCACAACAGTCCAGCGCTACCCCATCTACACAGGCTCCATCATCACAACAGCCCAGCGCTACCCCATCTACACAGGCTCCATCACCACAACAGCCCAGCACTACCCGATCTACACAGGCTCCATCATCACAACAGCCCAGAGCTACCCCATATACACAGGCTCTATCACCACAACAGTCCAGCGCTATCCCATCTACACAGGCTATCTTCCATGATGCATCAGGAGTGTATCAGTGGACTTTCCCACACAATTTCTGTCTTATATTGATGGCAAATGTGGGAGCAATGCTTGTACATTCATTGCATTGTATCTTGGATACATTGATGTGAAGAAAGAGCTACCTCACCCCCAGAACAACATCCTTCCAAGAGAATGGTTGCCTGAGTTATACCATGCAATGAAGAAAGGCAATGAAATTCATGATGAACTATTCGATGGATATGCAGTCAATGTTTCTGTAGAGGAGGCAGTGGATATGGCAGGGGTGGAGTGTTATGTTCATTCACTAGGACAGAACTATGACGCGATTGGTAGCGACTGTGCACATCAACTGGCAACTGTTTTTGAAATGTTGGCATCCACCACAAGTCCAAGCAGAAATTGTTATGTGTTAACTACCGTAGAGAAAAGTATGCTTGTTGCTATTGATGGTGGGTCAGTGATGTTGGTGGATTCCCACAGTCATGGTAACAAAGGTGCAATAATTGCCTACAGTCCTCCAGGAAGAGCAAAGCAGCTAGCATGCTGGCTAAGTAATATAGTGCAGGACTCTTGGCAAAAGGAACTAAGAATTTGTTCTTTGGTTCCAGTTGTATATTACTTGTAATGAGATTAGAGTGATGGCACCGTGAAATAGATGCCAGACTAGTAGACACTAGTATACCTTATTTTCATTGTTTTCTTTGTGTCTATTTGACTATTACACGTTAACTGTCAGTGCTTGTTTCATGGGTTAAGTGCCATTACTCTACTGTACACAAAACAAAATAATGATTTGCTGTTTTGAACAATAGACTTTCCACACAGCATTTTATGCTGAAGTAACTGCTTTATTGTAGGATATTTTAACTATTTCCTTGTAAGATAGTGATATTAGAGTGAGTTTCACAAACAACTGAAACAGAAACTATTTGCATCTCGCCCATATCATTCTGATGATGACTTCAGACGAAAACGTTTAATTTATTTTTTGTCGTAAGACTCATTTGCCTATACCATATAATAGAAACTATTAGTTTTTATGTAATAGTGAAATGAACTTGAAAACAAACACAATAATGGTATACTAGAGCGAGTGATTGCAATAAACCCGTGAAATAAAAATTAGATTTCATGGGCTTATAAAAACCACTCTAACACGTAAAATAGTTAGTAGCCTAATAAGACACTTTGTCTAGTTCTAATTCCTTTGTTTTGATTTGACTATCACAATGTAGTCACCAGTGATATTGTGTAAAACTAGTCGTTTCTAATAGAAAGTGAAATGCTGCGATGTATCGACTATTGAATTCAACGTGTGGTTCCTGATTTGGTTTGTTTGCGTGACTGATTTGTTCCCGTACGCTGCCACAATATGTCAGTGAACTCGATCCGACTGGCAGTCAGCGATAGCATGGCTGTATCTCGGATGATTTGTCTTTCAGGGACATCCAAGTACATCCTGTCTCCTTCTTTCAATCATATGATCGACTGTAGAACTGGACATATTTTTAAAACACTACATCGTTCTTGACCTTGATGAATGATAAAGTTGACTTTGTCATATGATCAAACTGTACTGAGAAAACAAGCGCTTACCCGGCGTCGATTCATTCAAAATGGCAAGCTTCCAACTGCGTAAACCAAAGACTTGGCCTGAAGATCGCCGTTTTGAATGAATCGTAGCCAGAGCTAAGCCTTCGTTTGGCAAGCTTGATATTCCAAGCAACATGAGACTCGACGAGGACTGCCACTGACCAAAAGTACTACAGTCACAAAATCATCGTCCACGAATGAAAACCACAGATCGAAGTATTCCACGGTTAATAACGTGCCCAGTACCCACTCGACCATATCAGACACAGGGAACCCGTCAAGAATAGTCTGCTGCTCCGCCTTACGGCTTCGCAGCAATCACTCTAATAGGGAAATTTATATTAGACTAATGGCTACAAATTTTGAAAATTGAATAAAATATTCATTGATTACCTACATTATTATTATTATTATTATTATTATTATTATTATTATTATGAGCAGCAGCATTGCTGACATTGATGTGAGTGTGAAACAATAACTGAGCTATCGTGTTCTTGAATACACTATGCAATACTGAAGCACAAGAGACAAACACTAAAACCATGCAACGTTTTGCACTAAATAGTATTATAAAATAACATATATATAACGCGCGCTCTGATTGGCTAGAAGCTCCGAAAAACCGTGTATAAACATGGTTTCCGTGACCTTGACAGACCTTGAAGCGATGCAGTGGATTCAATTCGACAAATAGATTTTTTTCTGTTGTCAAACATATTTTATTTACCAAGTAAAACCCATAGAACTAGTCGTTTCTGGTAGAAAGTGTAGTGCTGCGAGTTGTGCACTGCAGTACATGTAGCTTTCAATGCATACATGTGGCTGTCCCTTGTCAGCAAGGCACATTTGTGGTAAAATAAAATAATAAAATGCAGTATAATAATAATAATAACTTTATTACGTACTGTCTCATGTGTTCTAACTTACAAGAAACTAATTCGAGACACCTATCTATACCCACTAAAATCCCCTCCCCCTCCCATATCTCTACTGATTCTCATTTCCACCCTTGTCCCCATTGTTCCCATCCCACATCTCCATTGATTCTCATTCCTGTCCCGGTCACATTGTCCCCTTCCATGTCTCTATTAATTCTCATTCCCACCCGAGTTTCTATATACACCATTAAAATGGTGTATGGTGTTGCTTTTAAAATACAAATACTAACACTATAATAATCTGGTCATAGACAGACAGCTATAGACATGTACAAGCACTAAAAGCATGCAATACTTTGCACTATTTATCATATGTTGCACGCTTTTAATAGTTTGTACTCTACTGATATGCAGTACAAATATGGATTCAATGAAATAGAGAATTGTGTTTGGTGTATATTATATACAATGTTACTGGCCAGATATCAGGAAAGATGTCGAAGCCTAATAGCACACTTGTAGAAGATAAAAGTACACCAGGATGGACCGTATAATTTGATTCAGTAGTTGCTTCCATGCCAATGGCATGGGCCGGATTGGTTTGACGAAGACCAACAAACTCGATCAGGTAGATAGGTCAGCGACAGCGTCTCTGTATCTGGGATACTGTGTCTTTCAAAAGCATCTGAAAGAAGGCTGTAGAAGTACTCCATTGTGGAACTGGACGCGACTGACACAACAGCGCTGAAAACTCATAAAAGAACATTGTCTTCCCCTTGAAATGTCACTAAATTGTTCATGACCCTGATGAATGCTTCCAGCAATGAATAAAGTTGCATTTGACATCATGGATTTGTAGAAAACGAACACCTTCCTGGCTTGAATCAGCGAAAAAAACGATACTCAATATTAAAATCGATTGAACGTGTTGTGAGTGTGCGCTGATCAAAAGTACCGTGGCTCACAAAATCATCTCCATCCACACACAAACACACAAACTCCGTGAAATGCAGTCGAGATTCTCGTTGCATCCACATAAGTGCCCAGATCCCACACGACCACACATGACACAGGAACTCCGTCAAGATTAGTTTCGCTGCTCGCTACGCTCGCAGCAATTACAGCATTTCTTATTATCTCAAGTTCAACTTCTATCTAAATGTGATTTTGTTGTTTAGAAGCCGAATATGTGCATTGATTAACACACGAAACGACGAGGGACAGAGGTTTCGTGACAGATGAGTCGTCCTATTTTGTCCAGAACATTGAATAACGAAGAAAACTAAATGTAACTCACATACTAACCGTTCTTTGAGTTCTATAGCTACAATATTTTATCAAGTGTACGACTGAAAATACCAAGCAACGATAGCCGTATTACTCTATTTACACAAAACAGAGCAATTCTCGATTCTTGTAGCTAAATTCAAAATCAAATATTGACTAGTAAAATATGTCATAGAGAAATAGTCTCTCAATTGTGGTCCTTTTAGATTTGTGACACCCTAAGAGGTACCAAATCGCGGATCTGGACCCCTAAAAGGTATGGCGAGCATCTCTACCACTTTATATATGGGAATAGGAGTACCTCGCCTTCAGTGAACTGGAATTTGTTACAAACTACAACTTGACATTTCAAGTTGACTTTATGGGTGAGGAAAGTGTAGATCTTGGGGGACTCCGCAAGGAGTGGATAAGATTGATGAACCACTGCATCAAAGAAAAGTATTTTGAAAATGGTCTACGGCCATTGTTATATAAAGATTATTTCTACGTAGGAGTTATGATTGCTGTTGCCATGCTGCAAAATGGCCAACTCCCTATTTTCCTCAGTGAAGAGATCCTAGATGAAATTGTATCACCAAGAAATTCTGATCAGCATTGCATATACCAAATTCAGTGTGGACTGGAAATGTCAGGAATCTTATCTGCACTACAAGAACTCCCCATGATTATTTATCTGAAGAGGGGTCCAATGCCCTTTCAAACGAAAAAATAACATATCATAAGTTTGTTAGATATGTCCGTGAAGTTGCCGCTTCAAGAAGAATACATGGTACCGTGACTTTAACCTTGAGTCACATTCTAGAGTTCTCGACTGGTGCAGCAGAGGAACCAGTGATTGGCTTTGTACTTCCCCCATCAATCCAGTTTCTACCACCACATGAAAGTGTCATCAAAGGTGCAAAGGATGGAGAAACATCAGTTATAGCTAGCTTTCTACCATCCAGCCATACATGTAGCAATGTTTTAAATTTACCACGAGCAACAATGGATCACAATCTGCCTGCAATGGACAGGCTGTTTCATTTGTATGATATTGCTTTCTCCCAACCCTTCTTTGGAAAGCATTAGTTAACATTACTGATAGTTGCATCAGCATTTATTGAAAGTTACTGTTGAGTTTTATTTCTGCTTTGTTGTGGACTATTGCATGTTGTATATATAGTGAATTCTAAGATCAAAATGAGATGATTTCTCTTTTTCCTAGTTAATGGCTAGTCTTAGTCTTCTAAGATTTATAATGAGGGGAGTAGTATACAAGTGATGATTGATTGATTAGATGTAAAGTATACTATTTTCAAAAGACTGGCAATTTTTGTTCACTACGATATTGTTGTTGTTGAATTGTGTTTTTAATAAAGAACAACTTTGAAGATTTATATTTGAAAGTTTTTAAACTTAAATATTAAAATATCAATGTATATTATGGTAGGTCTCAAGTACACACTCAATTCCAATAACAGTTAATTCAGCAATTTTGTATTTGAAATGTGATAGCAAAATTGTACAATATACAAGTAAATGAACATAATTTATAATACTACTTTCATCCATTAGCATAACTCAGCAATTGTTGATACAGAGCCAAAGCCTCTCTCCAGTTGTGAGGTTGTTCTAATCCTACCATGTTAACAACATACTCAAAATATTTTTGATATTTATCAATGGATTCTTGAGTGGTCAGGTAATTTTCAGAGACAAATTGGCATTCTTGTTCTGAAACACTGTGAAGTCCATCTTGTCCAGAATGCAGTTCAGGTAGATAAAAGAGTTCATCTGGTCTGCCGCTGATTGTGTCATGTCTTGACTTTCTGATATAGTGTGTGTTCCAGTGGTTCATGACAGTATTTAAATCTTGCTGTATAATACCAGAAAAACAGAACCATAAACACTCCATCTGAAGAACATTCCCAGGAGTAAACTTGCACTGTTCTAATAAATCTTTAAAAAAGTTAATCCACCAACAGGTTCTAGTCCTTTTCAAATATGCCCACCAGCCCTCTATGCGTTGGTTATGTGGAGATGTTCCATACACATGTGCATTATCATCACTCATAAAATGGCACTGTGCAGTCGCTACGATACCATTTTCAGTACCACAGTCAGTTCTGACTTTTTGAGGACAGCCTCCAAATTCCTTCAGTTTCAACATACCACTTAGCAACAACAAGTGGGTTATTATTTGTTCTTGATACCTTCAACCACAACATTTTCCGACTAAAGCAATCTATACAGCCATGGATAGGAAAGCCATATGGTTTCAGTTTATCATAGCTATCCATATGCCAACAGTGATTAGGACCTTGATTTGCATAAGTTCTCCGTTTCAATCGTTGTTTACTTCTTGACTTACATCCTTCAGGATCCATTTCCCTTAGACTTTTTCAACTACATGGCGTGGCACCATGAAGCCCTCACGACGCAAAGTATGCCACAAACTTCTGTAACCCATCATACAACCCGGACCGTCTAGTTCTTGTCGTATCCTTGTTCTAATTTCCTCTTCATCAAATTCTGTTGAATTTCGTCGAAGACCAAGGAGTCGTAATCTGTTCTTTAGTGTTGAGAGACTAATTTGATATCCATGATGTTTGGACAAGAACTCAAGAATGATTTTATACTCGTACCCTTCCTGAAAGTAATATTTCAGGGCAATTTCCTCACAGTCAAGTTTACTTCCACAGTTAGAGCAAAACTTATCAGAGAGGTTCACATTTTCGTGACAAAATTTACAGAAAATTACACCCGCCATCTTGAAAAATATACCGCTGACTGCAATATATCGCTGGCTTGGAAGAGCTCGATATGAATTATGGGAAATTAGGTCTTGAGCCAATCAGGAGTTTTCTTCTAAACAAAGTTCTTAAAAACTTTTGGAATCGTGTTTTGTGTTTTGGAATCGTGTTTTGTGTTTTGGAATCGTGTTTTGTATTTTGGAATCGTGTTTTGTGTTTTGGAATCGTGTTTTGTGTTATGGAATCATGTCTTGTATTTTGGAATCGTGTTTTGAATCGTGTTTTCCTTCTTCCACCAACACATGTTATCATGGAATCATGTCTTGTATTTTGGAATCGTGTTTTGCACTTATGGGCCACCATAAAAAAACAGCTTCTATCTCTCCTTCTTCCACCAACACATTCAAAGGTTGTATCAGTTACAATACAAGGAGATTAAAGCAACTGACACTGAGGACAGCAGCGAAGATGTCCTCTTTGATGCAGCAGAGTTAACCATCACACACCATGTAAATGGTTCAGTCATGGACATTTTGCACTAAAGGGTTTACTAGAGGGTTTACTAGAGCCCATTGCAACAAAATTTACATAAATGTCGGTATTATACAGCAGATCAGCTGTTTCATAAAATCCACTGGAAATATTATTTGAGTGGATCTAGTTTGATTTTAGTCTTCTTCCGTATACCCTTCAGTAACTTCATTTGAGCCTTCAGTGCTATTTTCTTGGTTTTTAGACTGCAAATTATGACAGATAGCGATCACTTATTGACTTAGCGAGTGCTCATTAGCAATTCACACGCAACTTGTCGATTTCACTCTCGGGATTTTACTCCGACACTCTGAATGAATGAATAAATAATGTTTCAATTAATCTCTAAAATATTTGGTATTATCGTTAATACATAATGTCTTTAGCCGAAAGTCATAGGTGGAGATAATAATTATTGCTGTTACATGTAGTTCAGTTATGTCTCATCATGCCTTTTCAGTAGTCAACTTCCCATTCATTTCTCCCGTGCAGTAGTTTTGCTTCATTTATATTCAACCCTGGCGAAAGGGGGTAAATTTACCTATTAATATACAATGTCCTTGATGTTCTGATCTGAGTGAATCTCGTAATACGGTTCCAAAATAATATGATAATATAAATTACCTCATTATGCATGATATCACATGACATTGATTCAGAGCCTTGGAAGAAAAGTTCGAACAGTATGGCTTGTTTTATGTCCTTTAAAGATAGAGGAGGATTTTTCATATATCCCATAATCCTTTGCGACAAACCATATTATCAACCGACCGCATGACGTAATCAATTATTCCAGTATGGAAGCGTTGGAAGAACGATGTGTGAACTCCGACATCTTTCACGAAAACATAACGATTTACCTCCATTGCTGCACAGTTTTCCATTCTTTTGAAGCTTTTTCTAACTTTAAAGATGTGTTGCCACTTCAGTTTTATGAATTCGCTCGCACAAAGGAGAATGTGTGCAATTCCACACTGCGAGAAGCTACTGAAGAAGTTAGGAGTTCTCAAGTCTCCTTGTGCAATAGAAGTCTTGTCTAGCGTTTTATTTGAGGTAAGAAATATTTCTTTCATTTGGTAATTTTCAAGCAAGGTCTTTCCGATCATCGCTATCTATGACAGTAGTCAAACGAATCAAACTTCATGATCCCCATTGTCTAGAAATCTATGACAGTACTCAGACGAATCAAACTTCATGATCTGCATTGTCTAGAATTGTCAGAAATCATCTAATCCTACGTTTATTTATCTCTAGATGGATCCTGAAGAAGTGGATGAAGATATCAATTGAAAGATATTGCTGATTTGGGATTTCAAAGTGTCCGTTTTGTCTGCAAGTGCTTCAGCCCTTTTGTTGTCCAAAACTATTAAAACAAGCTTAAGTAGCGTCGGTTTCACAGAAACTTGAAGTCACGCTGAGAGATCTGGTTCTGATTCTTCGCATTCCTCTTAAAGTTTGTTCTATCAGTCATGGCTGAGTTTTGTTTTGATGCTTCAAATCATCAAGCCCTTTTGGTAAGTTGCTATTCATTTTGCTAACCGAGTTTCTTTGAGTTTTGAATCAGTGTTTAACATTTTCTCTCTCTTTATCTTTAGTTTGGTGACTGGACTGAGTCGGAATTGATTGAAATTGATTTGCCGACCGAAAGAGCTTTCGATCAGTTTCGGGTTGAAGAACAGGAAAACAAGCATCAAACTGTTACGGTTAGTGAATTTATTTTCCATTTTATAACCTAAAATGTTCCTGTTCCTGTTTTATTCTCTGTAAGGCTAATGCATATAACAGTTTAATTCGTAAACTGGGTTTTCGTAAACTGGTATGCTTTCCTCCCTCATTCGTTAGTTTTTGTTTAACAGCTTGTGGCTACCATTTTTTGCATAATCAGTCACGTGCGAGTGAGTCAGGTGATGAGAAGGGAGAAGAAGCATGAGGTGTGCTATGGAGCGGTTAGGTTATCGTTCAGCACTAGGTTGTGCAATTGTATTGATAGAGGAACTCCTAAGCCACACAGTTTGGTGAGTAATATTGTAATTTCCGTTATATATCAGTAAGTCAGTAGATTGTACATTTGTGTATGTTTCTTTACATAGAAAACCGCCGCCGCTGAAGCCGCTGAAGCCGCCGAAGCCGCCGAAGCCGCCGAAGCCGCCGAAGCCGCCGAAGCCGCCAAAGCCACCGAAGCCGCCGAAGCCACCGAAGCCGCCGAAGCCACGATTTGGTTTAGGCATGAGTTGATGAATTAAAGTAATCGTAACTGTAATGGCGTGTTTTAACAGTCTGGAAAGGATAAAAGGAGTTCACTCTACGCGAATAGTCACGTAACACAGCTGCATGTTTGTTATTTTTTCATATCTCACGGTATGTGTAATTCAATGTTTCAGTATAACTTACTTTGTGTTTATAAATATGTTTGAAGTTGAAAATTCGCCAACAGTCCACTTTGCTAATTACAATTAGATATGCAGTTGCCTTTATCTATTGCTGTTGATCATGAAATAAATTTTCTCAGTTGTTTTATTAGCTCAGTTTCGAGTTTAGATATCAATCTTGTGTCTGCACTTATTATTTATTTAGTTTTCATAAAAGTTTCTTAAAACTGTTTGATGTGAACATTTGCTTCAATTAAGTCCCTTGCGAACAGGCCGCCTAATTTAACGAGCTAATTGCTTTTCTCTATTTCATGTTGAAATTAATTCTATCAGCTGTTTCGTTGACTTTACGGAGTTTCGAGTTTAAACAAAATAACTTTTATCCATACAGTGTTTCACATTTAAAACTGTTTTCTCAGAAAACTTATTTGTAGTGAATCAAGTTTGGTAACTGATGCTGCTTCGTTTAATTTAATACTGACTAGTGTTTATTCTTTATTCGTTTTTATCAGTCATGAGAAAATTTGAATTCAATTTCATAACTTACGTTATAATGTTTTTTTTCAAAAACAATTTCATTCCTTGTTAAACTGTTGAACTGTGCAGCCAGTTCTGTCAAAAATTCAAATCACACTTCATTAACCTATGTAAGCTGAAAGTCAAATTTTAATTTATAGTGCTCACTTATAAAGCCCCGGTCAAACGTCAAAGCAAGTCCATGCAACCGACTAAACCACAGTTAGTCAGATAGTTTGGATAATCGTTCAAAAAGTAGAAAAAATTAGGCCCAAAAATTAAGAAAATTATCGATATAAAAACATATTAATTTTTATTATGTGTTTGATCGGGGCTTTTAAGCTTAAAAGACTTTAGAGAGTATTCTCTTTTTCCGTTTAGTGTTCTGATGAATCCATCAATTCGGAAATGTTCGATTCGTGGTATAGCTGGGAACAAAATCTGGTAAGTTATATTTCATTGAACTAAATCGCTAAAAGTTATATGGGTTTTTTTGGTTCATTTTTTTTTCTTTTTTTCAATTCTTTGTAGGAAGCTGTTTCGGTTCCCACAAAATTGGTTTAACCCATTCGCTCCTACACCGGCCGAAACCGGCCGCGCGCGCGCACGTCCAAATTTCCTACACCGGCCGAAACCGGCCGTAAAAAGCACGCGTAAGCAAAATTCCTCTCCCTCCCTTCCCCAGGCGTTTTTGATGTTTTTATTGTCATAGCAATAAACAATGATAATTGACCAATCAAATGCCGTCTTTTGCGCATATTTTGACAGCTAAATGAGCGAGCACGAGGTTGTAGATTTCTGTCATTTCTGAGCGCGCTCGGCTAGCACGTAAAATGGCAGAACGTACAGATAGTGATTTTGATTTCGATGCAGAATTTGGAGATTCAGGAGATGAAATTAAAACAGTTTTGATGGTTTCGAGATAGAAGAAGAAGATGCAGGAGAAGTTCAAGATGACTCTGATGTGGATTTTGGTGGATTGGAAAGTGATGAAGATCGAGTTTCAAGTCCAGAAAGTGAAGCCGAAGACGAAGAGCGCGCAGAGGAAGATGAAGTGTGGACAAACCAGCTCAATGACTTTCGAACTCCAGACTTCGTTTTGCCCTCTGGAATGAGTATTCCCTTACCTGCAGAGCCAAAAGAAGTAGACATCTTCTCAGCCTTCGTAGGAGACGATTTGATCGACTTGATGGTAGCCGAAACGAACCATTATGCCCGCCAACGCCTGTCAACACTCCCTCGCCGCCTTGAGAAGTTTACCGAAGTAACACGCGAAGAAATGAGAGCCTACATTATTATTATAAACATCATCATGGGTATGGTAAGGCTTCCCAGTATTGCTTCGTACTGGTCGACAGATGACTTCTTTGCAAACACAGGTATTAAAAAGGTAATGAGTAAGAATAGATTTGATTAGTTGACTTGTTTTTTACATTTCAATGACTCTGCTCAAGAACCCGCTCGCGCGGCGCCAAAAATTTCGATCGTCTTTACAAGGTACGTCCAATCATAAACTACATCAAAGGTAAGCTTAAACTTAACTATAATCCGACGAAGAACATTTCAGTGGACGAAGGAATGATTCCCTACCGAGGTAGAATATCCTTTCGACAGTACATGCCAGCAAAGCCGACGAAGTATGGGATAAAAGTTTGGATGGCCGCAGACTCGAGCAATGGTTTCGTTTTGGACTTCAACTTCTACCTCGGAAAAGAAGCAGGTCCAGCGCTCATACACGGACTAGGATACCGAGTGGTGACAAAGTTAATCCAGCCATTCATGAATAGGAACCACCACATCTTCTTCGACAATTATTTCACCTCACGACGACTGATGGAGCATTTGGAGTCGCAGCAAACCTTCGCATGTGGTACCGTGCGAATCAACAGAAAGGGAATTCCTCCATGCGCTAAACAGAAGTTGAAACCCGGCGAGAAAGTTATGCAACAGAAAGGTAATCTAGTTTTTACTAAGTGGCACGATAAACGAGATGTTTGTTTACTTTCAACTAATATTAGTCCATTAGAAGGCGACGTTATGGTCCAAAGGCAAGGTAAGAACGGGGAACGATTCCAAATAGCGAAGCCGGCCGTGGTAAGTTTGTATAACTCGCACATGGGTGGTGTTGATCTTAGTGATCAACTTCGTAAGTATTATTCAATCGGGCGATCTTCTTGTAAGTGGTATAGATATCTCTTTTGGTACTTAATGGACATTTCGATCTGTAATTCGTATATTTTATTAAATGAGTTAAGGTTAGAACTAGGTAAAACTAAGCTAAATCAGATGACTTTCAGGACGGCCCTTGCGAAGCAATTTATCGGCGGCTTTTCGACACATTCGTCGAAAACCGCTGCAGGTAAGCGCAAGAAAATTGAGGATAGTTCGCTCTTTCCTGGGAATGCAGGTAAACACTTCATCGAGAAGATTCATGGCAGGAAAAAAGAATGTGTCCAGTGCAAGAAAAGAGGAAGAAAAACGCCCAAGGACCGCCCAATCGAGAGCTCCTACGAGTGCCTTCAGTGCGGAGTGACGCTTTGCAAGATCAACTGCTTCCGCGACTACCACTCTGGCTGAACTGTTTTCATCTCCACGACTCTATTTTCTTGCATCACTTTTTCTGGGGATAAACAAATCTGAAAAACTAACAATTAGTGATTGCCATTTCTTTTTTCTTTTTCAATTGGATTCCATTTCGGATGATTTTATCTATTTTTGGAGCTATTTTAACGACCATTTTGAATGTCGTACGATGGCCACCGTACGTCTTTTGGCATCTTTTTATTTTCGCCTTGTCGAGCTCACTTTTTTGAACCATTTTGGTTTATGTTTGGCTATTTTTTTTACATGATTTTGGCCTTTGGTTATTCTAGTTTTCAATAAACTTTATTTGAAAGTCTTACTCTGTGTCTGTATTTACTGCGCATATGGTTTATTTTAGCATGTTCGGAATTTGAATTCATTTCGGAATAACGCCCAGTTCGGTACAAGCCGCGCGCAAATAGGTCAGTAGCGAATGGGTTAACCTATTTCTGATTCTGAATGGGCCGACCTTCCAGTGAGTTTCAGTTATGGTTTATTATAAAACGTTGAATTATTAATCAGTTATTTTTGCCATAATTAATTCCATTATTCTTATCATTTTCAGATTGTTGATGCTCCCGAGGAAGATGTTTCTGATGATCAAAACAGTGAAAGAGTTTCTCAAGTCAGGTTAATTCCACTATCCATATACCTTTCTTTATTCGTAGTGCATGTTATTTATTTCATTTCTCTATTACTAGGAGCTGTCACCCGAGCGAGCTCGCTTCGACTGTGAAACCTGTGGGAAATCGTTTTCTAGACAGGATGCCTTGAAACGCCACAAAAAGATCCACGACACCGATAAAAAAACATGAGTGCAACATCTGCGGAAAGAAATACCATCGCTGTGATTACCTCCAAAAATCATCTAAAAGTTCATGAAAAGTGAGCCGTGGAGCAAGAATTCACCTGTGGTACGGTGTGGTAAAGTTTTTAGGAATGTTACTCCATTCAGAGCCCACGTCTGCTCATCCGTCACCACCAACTCAAGAAAAAAGCAATAGACCCCAAAACGATAGAACAGGTAAGATTTTAATCCATATAGTTACCATATGATCATGTTCTTGACCAATGTTTAGTATGACCTTATGTACATGCAGTACTGTGAAGTTTTCAAAATAATGTGATGAATAGGAACGTGCGAAGACGAAGACGGGACAAAGTGGTGGTTGATGTGAACAAGTTTGATGAATTATGAACGATAAACTGTCCTACCGAGAAGGATTCTCTTAGTTTTACTGTACAATGCAGATATTATGCTTTCTCTCTTCCAACCAATAATGTCCATGCTACAATTGATCATTTTTAAACAACAAAGGTTGGTTGTATACTAATTACTAAATACAAGTTATAATTTTACTTGTACAATATTGTTTGAATTTGATTTTTAATTTGATCTTACCGAGCCATGGCTATTTCTAAGTGAATCATGTCCTCAAGTATTTTATAGCATCAAAGATGCAGGACACTGCTAGATGGGTCACTGCAGTACACTGCAGCGTTGTATAAAAGTCCCCTTTACATTACAGTACACCACATCCCACCCAATTTATTAGTCCAACCGTGACTGTGCACAGGCAATATTTTTTGAAATGTCAAAAGTTCAGCCGATAGGCAGCTCACATGGTTTTTTTGTCTACTATCTGTGTGATTTTTGCTTTTCAGATGGGTTCTTGCACAGTTTGTTTTTGAAGTTGATTACCATTTATTTGTATTAACTGATTTTATAATTACTCGGCTGGGCTGCCTGTGGCAGATGCCGAGTATTAAAATAGGCTTTTTTCCGGTTAGAAAGTGCAGTCCACCCCGGCCACAGGAAGCCCGACAGCAGCATGTCATTCGATTGGTCCAAAGTCGAAACCATGGCAACTATCACATGATGACCACGAGGTACGGTATCGGTTCTTCGCTCGGTTTGATCGTAGTTCAGATAGTGCTGAGGTTTGAAAAAGATTGAAACGATGTATCTTGAAGTTCTTCGTCGCCTACTTCTCCAAACGCTCACTATGCTTACAAACGCATACGCCGTTCGCGGTAGGCCTACTCTAAAAGATGTCAGTGAGCGATTTTGGACCGGCCCGTTCCGTGAACTCAAAGCAATCAAAGAGAAATCAAAGCAAAATATGAGCAAAATATGATGGCTATAAGAAAACACCTCGACCTTGAATGGGGCTTGATGAACGACGACAAGAAATGTTCAACAAGAATCATAGTACACGTAAAAATCTCTTTAAACTCATAAACATTGAGGTGAATATGATAACTTTAGTATTGTTTTGCCTTTTACTTGTTGTTAGTACAATAATATGTCACAAAATACTACTTTTGGAGTGGTCTTGCCGATCGTGTCTCTTGCAATGTTGTGCATAAACAGAAGCTGCCATATCGAATATATTTGATGATCATGATATAGTAGAGAAAGCTATGCAGTTATATGTAAATATTCATCATGATGATTCAATGACAATAAAGATGAGAAAAGACTGTAGATCTCGTTATGCGAAGTTTGTTTATTATAATCACAATCGTGTTGTATGCTACTGTCATGACGGTCGGCGACAAAAAATCACTCTTGTGAGGGAGGGGAGAGTCTAAAATTGGCACATTCACAGCCCGAGTTTATATACAGCCACTTTTTGGCGGCGCGACCACCGAAAAGCAGCTGTATTCACAAACTAATCATCCGACCAGCCGAGTGAACGCTCATAGAGAGTCTAGTTTTATTTATTTTTTGGCTGCGTTTCTTTTCTTAATTATATCCATTTTGAAATCACTAGCATATCCTGCAATCTGATTGGTTCCCTACAGCATGATTTCAGCCTAAATCGCACCATTTTGAGTCTAAATCGCACCAATTTGAGTCTAAATCGCACCATTTTGAGTTTTAAATCGCACCATTTTCAACAACCAATCAGACTGCTGGAAACATATCTTCTGGCCAATCAGATAACAGGAAAAAATTAAGCCATTTCAAAGCATGACCAAAAAAATTGAGGGGATTTTCTCAATTTCTGGGGAAAAACAGGTGAAAGACAGTACTTTTACAAGAAAATGGACGAAATTGATGACTTACAGTTTTTTATTGACGACCAAATCCTCCTCAGAGCTGCAAAAAGCATAGATGAGAATGACTGTCCTTCATTTGAGTTTAATTGTGATGCATGCACCGAAACAATAACAAGTAACGAGTCCACAGCAGTTCCTGTTCAACCAGACCAGTCACGCTTTCCCTTGTACACAAGCCAAGACATCTCTGAGCTGATATCAGTAGCCACCAACAAGAACACAAGCCATTCAAGTAAACAGTGGCTTTATGTTTTCAACAATTGGCGAGAATCTCGTCATCTTGACATCGACATAAATAACATGGCGCCCGCAGCTCTCGACAAAGTCCTTGCACAATTTAATGCAGAAGTCAAGCGCAAAGATGGTGACGATTACGAGCCAGAGTCCTTGAAGATTATGCAAAGTGCCATTGAACGCCATATTAAAGAGAATAACTATCCAGTGAGCATTGTGAGAGGACGAGAATTTCAACATTCACAGCAAATCCTGAACGCAAAAGCCATCTCATTGCGCCAGCAAGGAAAGGGAAAAAGGCCAAACAAGTCCCAGCCATTAAAGGGGGACTAGTACGTAAATCGTTCAAACTTTGATTTAGCTGAAA
>JAUJYZ010001519.1:0-225000 GCA_033675265.1 Actinostola sp. cb2023 | reverse complement strand
TCGATAATCGACAAGATTGAAAGGATGGCCTCTGGGCCTCCAAATGTTTGCGTGATGGAGCTTAATAATTAATAAATGTCAAGAAAATGTTTGTAAATAGAGTAACATAAAACCAGATGTATTTGTATATTTCAAATGACCATAATAAATCATTAACGAAAACGACACTTCACTCTTTCATCCAATAATACATTCTTCTTTCGTTCGTTTTCTTTCCTCCTTCCCCCCGTGTTAGAAACAAAGACGTTAGCAATGCAAATCAAAGATGATGTCTCTGTGATAAAAATAATAAGACCAAGAAAAACATATAACGACAATAGAAAATATTGGGACTGCTTTTTTTCTTTTCTCCCTTCATCCGACCATTCATTAATTCATTCTCTTCATGTTCTTCTTTGAATCTTTCATTTCCCTTTTTTTTTAATATTTTCCTTATCTCCCTTTTCAAATGCACCCGGTGTTATTCTAATAAATCTAACTCAGTTGGCCGTTTTCTCAAGGTTGCGCACATAGCTTACTTGATGGGTCGTTGATGAGCCAAGAAAATTGTTTTGAACTCAAGTTTAAACTTTGAAAGTTCTTGCGACTAAAAGGAATTTATACAACGATTCTTTTCTTAACTATGAAAAATTATGCTATAATTTCAGCCTATTTAAAGTTTAAAAGTTGCATTGTGTTCACTTTCGATATGAATTTCAAGATGCGTGTGCAATCTTGATAAAAAGGCCTATTTATGACTAACATGGTATAATGCATAACGTATAACGTCATTGTTTGCGTCTCATCACAAAATATGAGCTATATCTTAATTGTCATGAGACACAATTAAAAATAGGTAGTCAAGGCCTGCATGTGGCTACTGTTTGTAAAAATAGCTTAAAAGTCTGCAATGCATTAATAAAGCATATAAATGAAATAAGCGGTGAAGCAATTGTCTTTAAATTGGCAAGAGATTCGTCCTGATAAAATATCCACGTCCGACCTTTATGGTCATGAAAAGGGCTTTCGAAAACAAACTATACAGCTACGGATTATCTCTTTTAAAAATACTCATAAAAGTCTCCCGAGCCCCCTCCCGCTCATATCTATTGCATGTCAGATAAACATCACATTAAGATAAAATAACTTTAATTTGGCATTAATAATAATAATTAACAATGCAATAACATGGGGAATGACAGGGTATTAAACAATCACTTCTGAAAAACTTGTGCAGAAACCAATATTTGATTAACTGAACGAAATGTAATGAAATATATAGTTGAAAGAACGTACCTTTCAGTTTGGTTATAGACAGATTTCGACTAATGAAAATGAACAGTAACGTAATGCATATCAAGATTAAAGAGTGTCTTGGTGTTTGATAACACTGTCTCTGAATCTTTTTGTTGAAAATGAACAGTAACGTAATGCATATCAAGATTAAAGAGTGTCTTGGTGTTTGATAACACTGCCTCTGAATCTTTTTGTTGAAAATGAACAGTAACGTAATGCATATCAAGATTAAAGAGTGTCTTGGTGTTTGATAACACTGTCTCTGAATCTTTTTGTTGAAAATGAACATTAACGTAATGCATACACTAAATTGCAAAATCGTTGTTGGGTTTCAAATCATAGAACATTAAAGCTAAGACCGCTAGGATGTATGGGAAAGCGATAAAGGAGCTAAGTATTATGTAGTCAGAGGAAAATGGTGGTGTTTAACGAAATAAATGATCTCTCTAAGCAAAATTCTACACATATTCGGTAAATAAATTACGAATAAGCGACGTTATTTGACTCATTTACCGCTTTCCCAGGTATCCCTTGCGGTCTCAGCTTCTATGTTCTATGATTTTGAACCCGACAACGATTCTGCAATTGAGTGTATAAAGATTAAAGAATGTCTTGCTTAGTGTTTCAAAACACTGTCAATTAAATCTCTACAGAAGAAATTGGTAGATTACTTTGGAAGAGTCATCTACAATCATTTGTTTGGTTCCAGCATGTAGCATTAGGCTTTGTAATTCATCATGTGGTATGTCATCTAGATTGGTGTTATTATCAATGGATGCCAGGAAACTTTGAATTGCATCATTCAAACATGTGTAACTTTGGAACTTTCCATTTGGAGTTTTGATCGTGACATTGCATACTAGTTTGGGGTTACACGTTGTTGACAACATGGTGACGTTGCAAGATTTGCATGTAACAGTATCTTCGTCTGTCGGTACTTCCAATGTATTGTTACAGATAACACATGATTGCTCTTTTTTTATCTGGACTGCAATACATTCTCCCTCAATGATGTTGTCCTTTATGTCATCAGATGTCAAATTGACGTCTTGCATGTCACCTTTAGCTTCTATGATGGTAGACTCGTTTGTGCTTAAATATTTGGCGTCGTCGAAAACTCTTACTTTCACACTCTTGAAAAGATAGGTTTTTCCACAATCTACTTTGCTGATGAGCTCTTCCCACAAGACCAGCTTCATACTATCGGTTTCATCAGCGACGATACAATCTACTTTCATTAACTTCTTGCCATTTCTTATGATAACTTGCTTGTTTTCATTCTTGCTCATTACTTTGGCAATTACATCAATTGTCTTGTAGAGGTCTGCTGAAAGAGCTTGCTTTACTGTTAGTAAGCACGATGCAATTGTTGAGTTATATTGGAAATTTGTTGATGTTGGCAGAATTTTGGCTTGCTTTAAGATTTTAAATTCTTCTTCATTATTGTCACTGAAACTGGAACTTGATGTTCTTTTTACACCTGAAATCTTGACTGGTGATCTTTGTTGATATGCCTGTTGCAAGTTGACTCTCTTTGGAGGATCATAGCACACAGCACGGACTTTCTGTTCTTCATCTGTTTGTATTATACAATTGAAATATGTTGTTCTTGCTTTGTTTCTTGCTGTTCTTATAGGACTAAGAGCATGTACATAACCTTGTAGTTCTAAATTAAAAGCCAAAAGAAAATATGATGTTATTGGCAATATCCAATACAGCACATATACATTATCAATTATTTATAATAGTGAATAAAAAATATATATATAATGAGGTAAATATTTATTTGTGAGAAGTTAAAATTACCTTCTATTGTTTCAGCTTGTTTTGGTGTTGATTGACTGAAAAAAGAGTTGAAAAGTTTTAATTGTTATTATTTGATTGATGTGATTTTTGTTGTTGAAAAAATATATATATACCGGTATATATACTTACGTTGATGGTGATGGATTGTCCATTTGTTTCTATTTTTTCTAAATTGAAATAAAATGATTTTTTAATTAACATGACTATTCCATACTTGTTAAAGCCTTATTGATTTTACTTCTATTATGCTATCATTATGCTAAATACATTCAGTATTGTAATAACAAGTTTTTTTATAACAATGAGCTAATTATGGTAGGATTAATGGCAATCAATTAATGCACATATTGCTTTGTGGTCTGAAAAGTAAGTTTCCAAAGCATATGCTTTCACTTTTTGTACTGGCAAGTTAGTATAGATATGATCAATGCAAGTTTTGTTATCAGTAGTCGGACATGAAACTATTTGCTGGTAGTTAAAGTCTTTGAAAATATTATAAAGTGGCATTTTTTGTTTATCATTAAACCAATTTATGTTAAAATCTCCAATAAATATACATTGACAAGCAAAATTATTTAACAACTGAGTGATTGTCAAGCTTAATTTAGTAACTGATATACTAGGGGATCGATATATTGCTATATTGCTAGCTATGATTGTAACATGTGGGAGTATCATGAATCTCATAACGGAAACCTCAATACCATTGGTATTACAGCAGTATGGGTAGCCTGGATAATAGTCAACACGGCTGTAAACTGCTGTACCTCCAAAAGGTCTAGTATTCAATGTTGACATGTTGTCATTTCTAAACAAGCTGTATCCATTTAATTCATACAATGAATCACTGTCTGAATGACTGAACCTAGTTTCTGTAAAAACATTTACATCAGAGCTAAAATAGTTCATATCTTTCTGAACATCTTGTATATGTTTATGTAAGGATCTTGTATTCAAATAACAAAGCTTAAAAGACAACTGATCAAATTTATATAAAGGTATGACACTGAGACTTAGTTTGCTTTCAGTTCTGAGATGTTTCATTTCTTTCTGAACATCATTACTGACAGCTATCTTGTTTTCACATAGATCAGTGATATGAAGACCTTCAATGGTGGTTACCCTACTTAGTCCCACATAGTGTATATGAGGAATAGTCCTTCTAGTATCAAAGTTAACAACAACTCTAGTATCAGTATCACCTTGTGATCTGTGAATGGTTTTGGCAGCAGCAGGTCGCAGTGGAAACTGCTTTCTTACAACTTGTACTGTTCTATTTCTACCAATTGCAAACTGTGTAGTTACTGGTTTGATTGGTGTCCATGTACGTTCAATACCTTGGACATACAACTGTCTATTATCATGTCTGTTTTTTTCACCAACATCAGCATGGTCAAATTGGACCCATATTATACCAGACGGTCTGTCTGTTTGATGTACTTGTATGTGTTTAATCACATTACCAGCACCATTTGTTATACCATCATCTGTTCTTGTGTTAAGAGAGATTTCAGTTCTCTCTCCAACAGCAAGATTTAGCATTGAATGCAGCTGTTTCGTTTTCCTAGGATCACTAGGTATTTGCTTTATGATTTTATCCCTCAGTTCTTGAGACTCAGCACCTATGACACTGTCATGTGCTTTAATACTATACTTAGTACCTGATATAGCACGGTGAGCTCTATCATTAAAATCATTGACCTTTGCATTCTGTATAAACAAGTGAGGAACATCTTTGGGATAGTGACAACTATTAGGTTCTATTATTCGTTCTTTGAATTTCAAAATATCATCAGTAGTATGCTTCCCTTCTCTTAGTCTGTTTAACATCTCAGCAAAGTGTTTGCTTTCTCTTTGTCTCATTATTTCATTCAGTTCAAACATTTTAAAATGTTCTTGCCATAAATTGGGAGCAAGAATACTATAATCAGAGGTGCTCATATCTTTGAATATATAACCATCCATAACTGGTTGCAGTTGGAATAAATCACCAATAGCAATAATACTAACACCACCAAATGGCAGTGAACTACCTTTGATATCTTTGAGTCTATTGTTGATTTGTACATTAAACATAGTGTTACCAACCATGGATATCTCATCTATGAATATCAGTTTGACTCCACCAAGCTGACATCTTAATGTATTCAGTCTACTTGAAGTACTGAATACCTGCTGCTCTAATTTCTAAATGATGGCTTGAATCACCATATAACTGATGTGATGCAGACTTAAAGAAGCAATCACCTCCACCACCCACATCTAGTGGTCTTAAACTGTGCCGAAGCAGTCTATAGTTAAACACAAAGTCAGATGTGTGGCTAGCTATTGCTCTAGATGAGGTACTATTATTTGTTACTGGACCAGGATTTTGTTCAATATCTCCAGACAGTAAAAAAAATGTTTCCGACACATTATAAGCTATTGTTGAAGTCTTAGTAATAATAAAATACATGTAATTACTGTAGAAACTGTCTTGTCTCTTAGTATATCTAATATTCCATTGTTTATAATTTGATGCAATACTATGCAAAACAGATGAAACAGGGACCGACATTTTAAGCATTTTCTTATGCTTCCTTCTCAGTTTTCTACATTTCAATGATTGCATAACTTTTCTTAATGAAATCCTAGATGGTTCTCTATCTCTGACTCTATTAGTTACTTTTGAATTCAGTCTAGAATATCTACCATTTTGTATGCATTGAGGTGTCTGATTTGTCATATCTTCTTTACTAATACATACATCATCAATAACAGTATTATCAGTACAGTTACTCATGTCATATTTAGACACAGCTCTCATGAATGCTTGCATGCAGAATTTGATCTGAACTGTTCGTTTAGGTTGTGCATGACAGTTAGAATCGTTGGGATTATTGCTCATAATTGTTCCCAAAAGGGAATTAAGCTTATTGGCATCTCGTAAGACATTTTTCGCTCCATTGCTGGAATTATTGGCGTCTCGAAAGACATGTTTTGCTCCATTGCTGGAATTATTGGCGTCTCGAAAGACTGTTTGGATTCCATTGCTGGAATTACTAGTGTCTCGAAAGACATGTTTGATCCCATTGCTGGGATTATTTGTGTCTCGAAAGACATTTTGGATCTCATTGCTGAGATTATTTGATCCCGTGAGGGATTTATTTGACCCTATGAAAGGGTTATAGATCGCCAGGCGATGCTGGGATGCACATGACGCCAAACAAACACTTCGGTTCAGTCATCGTCATTCGGACGGACAATGTCCTCAGACCATCAAAAACCCTAGAAAAACTTGTACGAAGAAACACTTGACACAATGCTTGAGAGCTGTGTCTACTTATTGATGTAAAATAGCATGAAATCATAGTAAATAATGTGCAATAACTTACCTTCAAACCAACGCGTGAAGTAGAGCACATAAAACGTCGCACCGACGTTTACAATCGATAAAACGTCGACAACCACACGAGAGATCACGAAAATAGCCGATAACTTTCCGAAGTCTGCCGAAAGAGTTGATACGTCCTACGAAAATGTATCGGACTGTATCCGAGATCACCGGAAAAACGTCGGCTATATCGTCGATTATTTCGTGGCTGTTCGTCGCCCAGTGTTCGATTGATATCAATAGGTTCCGAACACTATCCGAAGATTAGGACACTTACTTACGGACGGACGGACTTTCACACTCGATGACATAGTGGCTACTTTCTTCTAAAAAGAGAAGTAGCCACAAAAACACAAGAACAACTGTCCATACAGTCAACTGTTGTCCATATGAAAGGCGTGAGTCTCACAATAAGCTGAAAGTAAAAAGCTCAAGTCACACCAAGAACTTTCCATCAAGTCAGTTGGTTGATCCATCCATTCTTGATGTGGCAAACGTTCACTTAGTATCTGTCACCAAGAATACGAGTGCAACGGAAAAAAGAAATGGTAATTATGTTATATAACCGAGTTATTTGTTTTTGTTTGTGATGCAGCAAGAAAAAATGACTAGAGACATTAGTTTTGAGTCAGTCTACTACATACATGTACGTACAAATGTCCAGTTCAGATGTTCCGAGCTCATTCAAGTTTATTTAGAGTTCTACTGATTTCAGTTTAGTTACAGTGCAGGTGAGAATTAATAGGGGGATAAATAAAATGGGGTTGCGTCTGACTCATTTCTTGTGTCCGTTGTCGTTATTTTATTTTAGCTGCGTTTGACTCGTTTCTTGTGTCCGTTGTCGTTATTTTATTTTAGCTGCGTTTTCTTGTGGGAGAAAGCGGGAATTTGACGAATAAAATAGGGGTGCATTTGACTCGCTTCTTGTGTTGGTTGTCGTTCAGATAGCTGGTTATTTTAATGTGCATGTGGTTTTCATGCTTCACCTATTTCATAGTTTTATAATTAGTGCTAATTAGTACTATTTAGTTAGTTAACTATTTCACGGATTTATTATTTGCACTCTAAACTGTCTGAAAAGGTTAATTTGCCTGTTTAACGGTGTTAGCACCCGTTAATTTGCTTGTTTAACGTCTAACCAATGGCCAATGCTTTCAGGAGTAACTAATAGTAATAATAAAATAATAATAAACACACGAATGATGTGCGTACTCTTTTATACTTATATGTTAATTTTATGTAAATTTCTGGTACCAATTCCCGATGTTCTCGCAGATAAGCCGCACCCCAAACTTTGGATTGCGATTTTCGTAAAAAGATTTATTAGTTCGTTGCCGGCAAGTAATGTCTAGAGAAACGAGTACCGTCCGGTTGTTGAGTTGTTTGAAACATAATAATAAACTAGGCTAACCATAGGTCAAAAATTGCGACCTCAGAAAACCAAGACAAATACTATATTTAGCAGCACAGGTAGCCCAATATTTCAAACACGCGCATTTGATATAATATCGATATGTAACAATTACTCTGCAACTGTTTATGTGAATTGTTTCTCTTCCCAGTAAACTGCGGACACTCTTGTGCTTTCTTTTCATCAGGCTTTTGTTATACACGTGATACAGATTCTGATTCTTGAATTTTATTCACTCGGTGGTTTGACAATCCTCCATGCACGCAAAAATGTTTTGATTTCGCGATCGTTTCTTGTCCATTTCAGCCGTGGGAATGGTCCGGTTGGCGGCACGATAAACGAACGAGCTGTTTATAGGCAGATAATTCAGTGACAACGTCTCTGCATCTGGGATGACCTGGTTTCCAAGAGCATTTATACGGTACTAGGATTCGATCGACTACTTATGTTGTCCACAGTGGCAATCAGTGCAGCGACTTAGCACACAACAGAGCCGAAAGACTAATAAGAGAACATTGCCTTCCCCTCAATATGTTGCTAATATGAAGCGATCGTCGACAATAAATGAAGATCTTTAATTCCATCGAAGAATCGGATTATAAAGTACGACCAAAAAAAAAGGCTTCGAATCCACTCTAAGCACGGGATGAGTCACAAATGCCCAAATGAACGACGGGAACGTACGATATATGACGTCAGGGCAAAAGTCACGTGGAAAAAATCTTGCCAAACGGAATGAAAAACACAAATCGAGAATCGAGCTGGCATCTGAAACACAGGAAGCCCAACCAAAGATTAGTGTTGCTCCCAGTTCGCTCGCTGGGGCTCGCTCACTGGTCGCAATAATTATAACAGATGCAAGTATTTTTGTGAATCTCTATATTCAAAGTTGGGACTACAAAATCAGTAATTCGCAAAAGATCATACGGTGATACTGGTAAGAATAATACGAGACCGAGAATGGAGATCATTTCAAACCCAGTTTCGGTTTATTACAACATTATGTCACAGACACTGATTACAATATTTCGGCACTTTCCAGTGGAATTACTTACAAGTCGATGCAGTTGATATTTGTAAACCATTTCATTTTGACAATAGTTTGGCTCTAAATATAGATCGCGTAAGAACGCGGCTTTAATGTTTATGAAATTGACAACCCTTGACATTCGAACGTGATGGAGATTTTGACTTCTTTTTCTGGGAAGAAAAACATTGTGATGAATCCCGAAGCATGAACAATTATGGAAACAAACTATTATTCACAAACCTACAGCAAAGTAGACTCACTTTCTAAAAGATTGTCTATAAAACGTCAGCGATGACCAAAAACGCATTCATTGAAACTGTTCTAGAATATTTGTATCCAACTTTGTGGCTTTGGTTCTTACTGATCATTTCTTGAGAAACTAACTTGACAACAATTTTGCATACTTTTTGCATAAATATTACGGCTCGAATGATCTAAAAATACGTATTTCTACCAGCTTTATCTCGTAATCAGTCCAAACGTTTAGTAATGTTTTCAATGAAACTGGTACGCGTATTGGATAATCGTAGCGAAAGTATGCGCATAAATTATTTGGTGGTCATACTTGGAGGCTTCGCGCTGTAAAACTGAAGATCATTTGAGCTTTCGGGAATAGAAAATCAGAGTTATGTACTCGTTTCAACTTTCTAAAAATGATGAACAGCCTTTGTACTTATTACTGTTTGTTGCTATAATCAGTATGTAAGGATTGTTGTGTTTGTAGTGTCGATCAATTTATTGATAATTAATGTCAAATGAACGAGTACTTCGCTACGTGCATGCTTGTCAACATGTGTCTTTTGCTGTCTAATTTTCACTAAATTTTTGCATCTATATTATTAATAAGTAATCATATGATTTCTCGTTCAATTTGAATTAATTTACACTCGTATGTTTTTCAAAGAGCTCAAATTGCACTTGCACTACGCACTCGTGCAATTTTGATACTCTTTGAAAAACACACTCGTGCAAATTAATTCCAAATTGAACTCGAAACCATATGATTACCTATACAAACTGTAACAAATATTATAAAATAACAATGATATAACTCGTGCTCCGATTAGCTAGAAGATCCCAAAAACCGTGTTTGTAAAAGTGAATATAAACATGGTTTCCGTGACCTTGACAGACCTTGAAGCGATGCAGTGGATTCAATTCGACAAATATATTTTTTCTGTTGTCAAACATGTTTTATTTACTAAACAAAAGCCATATAATTACAGCATTTCTTATTTTCTCAAGTTCAACTTCTATCTAAATGTGATTTTGTGGTTTTGAATCCGAAAATGTGATTACACACGAAACGTCGAGTGACAGATGAGTTGTCCTATTTTGTCCAGAACATTGAATGACAAAGAAAACTAAATGTAACTCACATACTAACCGTTCTTTGAGTTCAATAGCTACAATATTCTATCAAGTGTACGACTGAAAATAACAAGAAACAATAGCCGTATTACTCTATAAGTATTTACTCACAAAACAGAACAATTCTCGATTCTTGTAGCTAAAAAAATTGTTATTGCACATTTTAGAAAATTCGACCGGCCTTGTTCAAAGAGTAGCATGCACGCGGGAATTCAATAAGCCAGTTCACGCTGTCGGCCGCCATTTTGAATTGGGGCAAACTCGGTAAAATTGATAGAAATCTGGATCACTTTGACTTACCGTAACTCCGCTCGATTTCGTTGGATTTTTAAAAACTTACCATTTTAGAAAAGATGTTTTCTTTGTTATTGATGTCCTATAACATGATCGGTATTGGAAAGCTACAAATCGAGAAAAAAAGATTTTTGTTTTCAAAATAAAACGTTCGGCACGTGAATATGCAAATTAGCTCGAAATTTTAAGATCCATTCGTGAAAAGAAGATTGACTCGAAAAAGGTAGTTAAAACACCTACATTGGTCTTATTTTCAGTCCAATTCATATGCATGCCTGCTGATTATCGAAGTTTAAATTTTGAAAATCCAACGAAATCGATTGGCAAGTCAAAGTGATCCAGATTTCTATCAATTTTGCCGAGTTTGCAATTCAAAATGGCGGCCGACAGCGTGAACTGGCTTATTGATTTCTAACAGAAAGTGTCATTGTACCGAGCACACTTTGTTCTAAAAAAAAAGTGTCTCCAATTTTCGAGACACAGTTTTTTAGAACAAAGTGTGCTCATTACAATGACATTTTCGCTTAGAAATCGATTGAATTCCCACGTGCACGCTACTCTTTGAACAAGGCCGGTCGAATTTTCTAAAATGTGTAATATCATATATATTTTTACAAAATAGGAAATAATCTCAAGCATATTTAGAATCTACATTTATTCAGCTTTAAGAAAATGTATACTTTTATACATGTTGGACGAGTGGTTAGTGCGCTACGTGGCTTTCAGTGAACAGTGGTCACGAAGGTCCCCTGGTACCTTAAAAATTACGGAAGACTTGAAAAGTGCCAAAATTCGTATTCTCTTTGTATATTATTGTAGTTGTGCATATTTGTTGCTAATTACGCATGGAATTATTTCAACCAATCAAATTGAGGCTTGAGACGTCTCTTACCAGAGCCTTCGATTTTTCATTAGAAAGCTGAGAAGGATCTGGGGACAAGAATGCTCTGGTAGCCTCCTCAATCTTTGATATTTCATGGTCTGTTATGCTCATGTTATCAATAAAATGTTTACAAATAGCTTGAAATGAAGGATCCTTCAGGTCTTTTTCATCTGAATGATGTGACTGTGTGCACATATCAGAAACTACATGTCTTGTGATATCTAGATCCTGGGGTTCATTACTATGGGGTGCACTATTTTTATCTAGAGAAAGTCTAGTGTTGTAAAGTTTATTCCTCATCATTGATGCTTTTACACGACTGTCAAAAAAGCAAACATGCTTGTCGGAAGTCGGGTTCAACTTTACCCTCGTCACATGTTGTGCTTTGAAGAGCCTGTACAGTACCGCCTAAAAATATTGCAACAGCCAAGAACCGCAATTGCGTTTTATTTGCGGTTTGCAGTTTGCGGCCGCAAAAAAGCGCAAAAAGAAACCGCAAAACAAAATGGCGTCCAAACTCATTAAAAACTGAACACCGCAAATTGCGCTTTCTTTTAGAAGTCTTTTTGCGCTTTCATTGTTCGTGTGCGAGTTGCGTGAATTGCGAATAAATTATCTTTGCGTTTTTAGTCGATCTACGATCTTACAGTTTATACATGTAGACTATCAATCATTTCAACAATAACAACCAAACAACTCCTCGCAGTAATGCTCGGAAACTCATGCAATTCCCGGTATAGTCGTAGGCTGAGGATAAAATATCGCAACTTCTAAAATAAATTTTGTAATGACTGTGAAAAACATACGCATGACTTGCCGTGACCGTGCAGGTTTTTTTCCACAGGATTCGAGTCCGTCCATTTACTCGCCCAAAGTAACAAGCTGTAACTAGTAGATCGGTCAACGATTACTAAATCAGCTAGAAACCTCAAACTTTTCATCTCTAAAACACAACGCTGTGATTTACGAAAACACGAATGCCGTGATTTACGATGTTGGTGAATTTTAGACAGTTTGATTGACACATGGTGTGTTGAACCCGTGAGAATGTACGGGAAGCTTGGGAACTTTATAAAAACTAGTCAGATAAACTCTGAAATGCGACAAAATGTATTTCAAAAATAACTTTTACATTAGATACGGTTACTTTTGCTCATTTGGTAAATCAAAACGACCAGAGAACGACTCATCAAACTATCAAACATAACCAAGCTCAAGGTGTGAAATGTTTGTTTACGATTACGAAGATTACGAAGTGAGTTCTTGAGAATATTATTATTCACATAAACGACTTGTTTGATCCTAAATCTTTTGCTCAAAAGCCTTTAATACCAAATGAAAAACATTTACTTGGAATCTGGATGAATCTGAACATTTCTCAAACACTTTTTTCGGAGATACTTGTTAGTTTGTTTTGGTGTTGTGACACCTCAGCCACGCGTGCAGCGTGAACCGGATCAAACCGGTGACGAACTTGAGAAAGGTTCGATATCTTCATACTCCTAACTTTAGTTCCTCACTAGGTATAATTTTAAGATATCTTAAGACATGAATTCCAAATCTAAAGACCGATCAGAGCGGCTGTCAGTGAATAAATTTCATAAACTTGTCATCACTTCGTGTATCAACGAACGACAGACTGATCGTAATTTGTTCGTCAAAACAGATAAAACATAAAGTGCTTTCATCTTTTTCGAATAATCAACTGATTTGTTGTGGGATCCTTGCACATTTGAGCTTCAACTCGAACGAATATATTATCTTTGCGGGTGAATCAATTAATTTTGCGTATTATTGCGTTCTATTGTCTTATGCCGTGAAACGCAACTTGCGGTTTTTATGAATAATGACCGAGGCGCAAGAGAAAACCGCAAACGTCCGCAAATTGCGGTTCTCTTTAAGAAGTCTTTTTGCGGAGCAATTGCGGTTCTTAGCTGTTGCAATACTTTTAGGCGGTACTGTAGCTATCTCGTTTGCTTTTAAATGCTCCACAACAAAGCTTAGCGCTATTACATGATACATCCCCGGCCAAGTAAGCAAATATATAACTGCTGGAACTCGGGAATCCGATTCAGTGGCAAAGTCCAGCCATCAATCGGCCATTCAATTCAACGATCGTTTTGTTGTTTTGAGCGTAACTCTCGTTCAAGTCAAAGTCTTCTCAGATGAATCCCACCATCAGGGTCGACAATCTTATTGAATCTTTTCCTCTGATATACATGAATTCTAGGAATCAAACTAAAAACATTCAGACACGAGAAAATAGACAACACTCGAAGAATAATCTAAATTTTCAACTAGTCAACGGTCGCCGACTGAAGGAGCGTAGTCGTAAGCTTATTTACCTTTGAAGCAGTTTGGTTCGACTTCCAGTGACTGAAGCACCATGGCACTTAAGCCAGTGTTTTATCTGCTCGGTGTGAAAGACCTCAGGCTTTTTACCTTTGAACAAGGCCCCAGGGACATCATTTTCGGTGAGAATAATCCGACAACTACTAGTTTGTTTACGTTTCGCTTCACCGGGTACCATTTTTGAAAGTTTAAATATATGCGCGCTCTTTACTATGACTACCACAACTCCTTGCACGTGTGACATCATAATGCAAATCTGCTATTATAGCTCAAACACAACTCATCCAAATAAGATTTTTTGGCTTAAATCAAATACACTACTTGTCAATTTGTTCATTAACAGTCTGTTATTTCTTCCATCTCTACATCATCATCTTCTTGCATCATCATCTTCTTGCAGTCTGGATAGTTTTCAATTTGATTGCAACTTATAGGCATTTCAATTTTTCAAAGCCATCATTCTCATCACAGCATTTTACTTTCTTAAAGAAACATCTAGTTTATTTATATATCATAATCCGCAATAGTTTCCCATCACGTGGATGTAATAAAATTACATAATAAAATGGTGTACAAAATAAATGAAAGTAATTAATCAGGAAAATAAGTCAGTCATTGGTCTTGATTATCGATCAATGCAGACTTGAAGGAGGTGATAGACTTTTCTTCGATTATATGGGTTGGGAGATCATTCCATTCTTTCGCTGTTCTGGCAAAGAAACTAAACTTGTAAGTGTTACTAGAGCTTCCCATGTTAACCCTTCCACTCCCACGGCGCCCGAAACCGCCCATGCGAAAAACACCCCTGAAATGCTTATGGCGCCCGAAACCGTAAACCGTAAAGAAATGCGTGGCAAAAAGTGACAGTTAATTATGGCAGACTTAGATGGTGATATTTCAGGAGAATTTGAAGATTCGGGTGATGACAGCAGCTTCTACGGTTTTGAAGATGACGAAGAACATTTCAGGCAAGAATCAGATGAATCAGATGTGGATTTCGATGGAATAGGGAGCGAAGACGAAGACAATCAAGCACCTCCAAGCGCCAATCCCGATCCCGAAAATGAACAACAAGAACAACAGTGGACTGACTGACTTACCAATTTCCAGATTTCCAAATGACCGCCAAAATTATATTTCCACGGGTCATATTTCTTAATGGTTTTGCGGAAAATACCCAGGGACAGGGGACCTGTCACGCGTTAAAGTTCCCGGGAGTCAAAGGGTTAATGAAGCGTTTGGGATGCAAAGAACGAGTAACCCGAGATTTTTGGTGAACATACTCAGGAGCGGTAATTGGGCAGAGATTGTTAACAATTTTATATATCATCATCAATCGTGAAGACTTCCTTCGCTGTTGGAGTGTTGGCCAGCTAAGTTCTTTGAGTAGGTTGTTCACAGTTCCTGGTTCTCGTAATGCACCAGTCAAAGTAAACCCCACTAGGAAATATCATATTGATATTGAAGCATGCAAAAAAGGTGTGGAATAAGTATATTGTTGAATGCAACTCTATTTTAACTCTCAATTTGCTGTGATCTTTCATTTTTTTCAGGTGTCTTCATCACCAGAAAAGAAAGAAAAAGAAAAGAAAAAGGTTGATTTGAAAAGCTAGTCAATGCATGCACAGGCTTCCAAAAAGGAAACCAAAAATCTAAAAAATCTATAAAAAATCACCTTAAATTAATAAATAAATTCTGAACCCTCCCTAAAATATAAGTTTGCATCTTTTTTGGATCAGGATTATTCCCAGACTGTTGTCATTCATCGTTCCAAACAGTTGACTATTACAGCTGATGGCCAGACGGGCCCAGAACTTCTTGTAAGTACATGACTTTGGCAAGTTTTCCCTTAATTCCCTTTAATTTCTTGGGTATTGATAATGTAAATATTGACTATTGAGTGAAATTGAATTGCATTTTATGTGCACATTTTGTATTTATTTACATAACCTCTTCACTTTTCTGCAACAAAAAAGTCCCCTAAATTTGAACTGTCAAGTCCAGGTTCTAAACTTGCCTGTTTCTTGTTGTTTAGATTGATCCATGTCGAGTGAGCAAAAAGGCATTGTTTCAGTGCAATTGTCAAGGAATTAATTCATTGAAGAGAGCAGAATCTACAACAAAGGAAATCTAGGTACACTGACAAATTACCAACAAGCCATAAACAGTGCAGCTTATGAACTGTGTTTGGAAAATCCAAGTTTGATGAATAATAAGGGTCAGCTTCTAAACCTTTCAAGAGCTAAAGTTGATGATGAAGGGTATGTCCATGCTTCCAAAAGAGCTGTCCACACGTGAAATGCCAGGCAGTTGAACACAATCTGGAGTTGAAGTGGTTTCCAAACGGCCCATCACTGGAGTACTTTCCTATCCCGATCCCAATCCTAATCGCCCATGGGGTGGTGACTGCAGTCAATGTCAGGGGACATGTGCGGGTCATTTCCTGAAACCCGATGACCATCTTGAGCATTACAGAAACCATGGCAGAGAAGGGATGATGGTCTAGCCCCCCTCGAAAATGCTTGGAGAAGCTCACAAGAAGCTTTGTATGGAGAAGATGCAGCCAAACAAAGAAACAATAACTGACCTAGCAAAGAAAACATTGCTCTCAACGGATCATGTGCAGATGTGGCTGGAACATTTTGATGGGGTGTACAAGAATAGGACGGAGGGAGCAAAACGAGCAGCAGCAAAAAAACAGTTAAAGTCAAGAAAGAAAGGTATTATTGAATGTTCATATTTTATCCCACTTTTAGACCTTGAAGAAGGCAATTTCCTGATTTCCTTGTAATTTTTCCCCTCTGTACAATAGAAATTCAACAAGATGCCTTTTGCCTTTGTGGTGAAGGTGAACATGGGCTGATGATATCCTGTGATGGGGAAAATTGTCCAATTTTTTGGTTCCATGCTGAATGTGTTGGTCTATTTGAAGAAAGTGTGCCTGATGGGTCTTGGTACTGCCAACAATGCAGACATTAGCAATAGGTGTTTTTTTTTATGTTAGAAGAAAGTCGTTCCAAATGTTATAATGAACTGTGACTGCAATAACAATAATAGTAATAAAAACTTTCATTCAAGTGTCAATGTGTTTAGCTGCAGGCTATTAAAACTGCTATAACTTTAATACATTGTATGAGAAATGAACTATGACTGCTGTATGCTATCAAAACTGTCAATAATTGTGAATAGTGCCCTCAAGCATACAGCAAGCTGGCATAAATTGTGAATTCCGCTGCTTTGTCAAATTTTACAAAGGCAAATTCATAAGCATGTAACATCTTTATATAGTTGCCCCAGGGGGTGGGGCATTTCCTGCTATTTACCCCAAAATATTGCTCCACATGGTGGGGCGTTTGTCAGTTTTTATACACTATCTAGAACCAATCCCCACCTATATCCCGGGGTGGGGGGTCAGGGTTTACTTTGACTGGTGCATAAGTATATAAAACACCCTTTTACGAATCTCGCTGCCCTTCGCTGAATGCATCAGTTTTTATAAACCATTGAATGTATAGTAATATAGTAACACTTAGTGACTTGTATTTACCGACACGTAAGCTTATATACATCGGGCGGATCGACTCTCAGGCAGAACGACCTGATTTCCTACAGAGCTAGGAAATCATCTCGACCACTTTTGTCCACATCGCCATCGGCGGGCTTACGATACTTTGCGAAACGAAACATTGCGATACGAAACATTGCAATACGAGGCGAAACGAAACATTGCGATACAAGGCGAAACGAAACATTGCGATACCAGGCGAAACATTAATTGCTATACGGGTATATCAAGTTTCCTGAATATCCTGTAAAACTTAGCCTGCAAATTGCAGAAGATCAGAGGCAATTCGTGCGATGTACGCCATCTTGAATGCATTACCACAGGAAGCCCAGGGACATGGGGGAGGGAGGGAGAGGAAACATGGCACTACCGGAAATACAAATATTTGACACTACCAGAAGTACAGGGATCCCAAACGGTGCAGGTCCTGCAGGATCACATTTCCCCGTTGCGCGAAATGTGCTTTTTGCGCGGGAATATCTCGATCAACACACAAACATTTTTATCTTTTAATAAACTGAAATAACGACTGTCATCAGCTCATCCACTAGGTAAACTACAGCCCATTGTGATCAAGAATCGAATTTACAACCAAATTATAGCTCAAAAAGGTGAGTTAAGATTGTATTTGTGGTATTTTGTCTTGTACAAAGGCCGGCACAAAGGTCGTGGAGGTCGATGGAGGTCACCTTCCCGTTAACATTGCCAGGCAAATATTTTGTGAATAAGTATACACCACATGCATATTGGCTGACATCCGGCTTAGGCGCGGTTAGGACTGGTGACGAGAAACGAGCAAAAACATGAAAGCGAGGCTGTCAAGGCCTTCTCGATTGGCGATTACAGCAATGGCGTCTAATTCAAGTGCTTCTTCTAGTGTTTCAATCACAGAAAATGATATTCCCGGAGCTTCACTTTCCGGTAGAAAACCAGCAGAACTAAAATATGAAGAATTACGTTTCTGGTTAAAGTGTAGAGGTGATCCGGGGAAAGGTTTAAAGTGCTTATGAAGCTTATTTTTTTATTTTGAAAATCGATTACATATGAAGTGAATAATAGTGGGATGTTTCAGTGTTTTGTGATTTGAGCTTCGCATTTGCGAGTTATAAAGGTTTGAAATCGTGATATGGTAATTCAGTGACGTCAAAGGAGGCATCATTTATTATACAAAAGCGCCCCTTTGCAAATGACTGACATTTTTAAACTGGCAAAAAGTTATTCTACAACTTATATAAAAGATGTTGAACTTTTTTTTCTATTTCAGAAAAGAGCAATACTTGAAAAAATATAAATAAGTTACAGCAAAAGCCTTCTTTGACGTCACCGAATTAGCATATCACGATTTCAAACCATTATAACTCGCAAATGCGAAGCTCAAATCACAAAATACTGAAATATCCCACTATTCACTTCATATGTAATCGATTTTCAAAATAAAAAAATAAGCTTCATAAGCACTTTAAAGACGAAAGCAGAGTTAGTGAAGAGGTGAGAAAACTGCAAACAAATCTGTGTGATCAATAGAGCGATCGAAGGTCTTAACTTCTAAAGATTACTGAAACTAAAATCTTACTAAATCGGCATATTTTTCTTTGAAAATCAGAGTCGAAGAATATATAGAATCTAGGAGAGATAAAGATGTGGTCGACCCTGATCCAAACAAGCTATACACACGAAGGAAAGAACGTCAGTCGACAAGCAGCATACCGAGTGAAACCGATCAGCGACGCGTGAAGTTCCCCGACAATGGCTGGACCACATCTCTAGATAAGATGCCGATGTTTACTAAAGCCGAGATGAACAGCCATGTGAAGAAATCCGGCAAAACAATCGGCAATACGGATCACCACTCTGTTCCAACAGGATTGAGGAAAGCCAAGACATTTTTACAAGACGAGTATTTACACGAAATTAAAACTGCGAACGATCAAAGGTATTTCTTTGTCACCGCCAAGTGTTGCCACAGTTTCCGAAAGAATGACTTGCCTCACACATTGAATATAGCATTGTGCGTTGTAACAGGAGTTGTAGTAACTGCCTGTTGTTCCTGTGTAGCCGGCAAGGTTGGGTTCTGCATTAATGCTAAAACTTTGTAAATATACATTGTTTGACTGTAAAACCACAACAGATCTTTGCCAAGAATCAGACCAGAATCCTATCATAGCTTGTACCTCAGAGCTTCAGAAGTGGCACAACAAAGGTGGTGGAAAGAATATATCAGCACAACCAATTATGGAGGTACAAGTAAACAAAACAAAGCTGGAAGACAAAAGTTCTCGACCAGGTCCAAGTGGTGTAAAGTGCTTGCTTTATGAAGCAAGGATCAACACAGTACATGATAGACACAGGGAACAATTATTGAAATCAGAACTGAAAGAGTTAATACCGAATATGGGCCTATCCCAGCTGGGTGATGATAATGTTGAAGAAAATCTTGTGGATACAAAGTTTGGAAGGGTACAAGTTGGCTCAATGCTTTCATATCAAGTGACATTTACTGAGTCAAACTTCAGTGCAACAGCTGATATCAGCACAGTGCCGAGACTAGTGCTGCCAGTATTTAACAATCGACCACTCAACTATCCCAGATTACCATTGAGGACTGATGAAGACATGGAAGTCCCTGATACAGTTACGAATAGTGAGGAGAAAGTACTTGACAAAATTGTATGTGATGAAAATAAACTTAATGAGATAGAAAGGGAAACACGTGAACAGGCTGACTGTGGTAAATGGAAAGAGGAGCGTAGGTACAGATTTACAGCATCAAGATTTCACTTAATACGAAAAAGACAGAGGAATCATGAAACATTTGCCGAGTCACAAATGCATCCAAAACAATTTACTTCTAAATACGTTGAACATGGAAGGAAATACGAACCAGTTGCCCTCCTTGAGTATGAAAAATTCATGCAGAGCAGGAAAACGCCAGTTCAAGTACTACCCTGTGGGCTTGTTATTTCAAAGAGCCATCCAATTCTTGGAGCTACTCCAGATGCCAAGGTTATCGACAAAGGCTGCATTGAACATTTTGGCCTGGCCGAGGTAAAATGCCCTCAGACGAAATTTAATGTTACACCAATAGATGCCTGCTCTGACCCCAATTTTTGTATGGAAAAAATCAGTGACACAACATGTAAACTGAAGGAGAACAATGCATACTATGCCCAAGTACAGGGACAGATGGGTGTAACTGGTGCACGATGGTGTGACTTTATTGTCTACACAAAGAAAGGACTCTATGTTCAGAGGATCCCTTTTGACTTTCAATTCTGGGAGGAGCTCAAAGCAGCACTTACATTATATTATTTTAAAGTGCCACTACGATGTAAATGAAGTCTATTATTTCCCACTTTTTTATACATGAAACTGATCATTAGTCTTAGGTAAATCCAAATATGCAAAGAAAATCTAAAAAAATCAGTTTAATCCTTTCTAATTATGTGGTTGAACATCGACTAAAACCGGTCCGCCATTACGAGAATGCGAGCCGACAGTGTGTTGCGTTACACTCGTTATGACGTCATATACTCAAGACATTCACGAGCGAGAGATATTTGTATACAAGTCTCTGTAAAATTGCTTCATGTTTGAGCTCCGATTCAAATGTGTTTTTTCCCCTGAAATTACTAAAAAAGTGGCTCCAAGTCTTCGCAATATAGTTATTTACCGTGTAGCTTAGAACAATTGTCTTCGGAAGATGAATTTGATGGCAAAAAAATCCACAAAGATGAGTCCGCTAAATACGACTAAACATGTCGCCCAGTGAAGCAGATGAAGCTGTCTTTTGGATAGATTTCTTGACATGACTCAAATGAAGACGATGGTAAGTGTTATACACAATTTATCTAGTTATAGTTTGTATCGAGGAAGTATTAAAAACTCGCTAGTTTATAGTTGAACCAAATATTATTTGTCTTTCAGAATTAATTCAACTGGTCCCTGTGAATCAGCGCTGCGACTTCACTGATGGAAGACTTGAAATATAATTCGAATTGCTCATATATTTTCGCTATTCAATTGAGATATTTATCCTGCACTAGATTATCTAGCTAGCTACTCAAACGTTTTGCTTGTGTATGTAGATGTTTTGGTTTCATTGTTTTATAGGAATAATCCACGGCGAATATTCAAGTACCCCAGGAGTAACATATTTATTACAAAAGGTCATGTACGTAACACATTCACTTCGGAACAAATTTTAAAATAAATAAAATGAAACCTCCAAGTTTTTACTGTATTTATGTAGTTGTTTAATATGTGCTATTTTGATCGAATCGGATATAAAGTTTACCGTATATGAACATTTGTAAAATCGAAACATAAACAAATGAGTCGTTTTGGTTTTCACACGATAATATTACTGATATATTGTATTCTTGATGCCTTGAATAAGATGTCCTAAATATTTGGCCGGAATTGGTTTAATAACTTCAGACAAAACCCCTGCTTGCAGGGATATCTTCGAGAGATCTTTTTTAGTGATCGTGCATGTCTTATACCCCATTCACACCAAACCTTGTTTAGTTAAACTAGGTTTATTCTCGCTTCTCTAATTCTAGGGCATTTAATTTCACAAGAATCAAACTACCTGGAATTTATACTATGCAACATAAAGGACAGTTTACCAGCAGTTTTGTGCCAAAAGTTCCATGGCGTCTGTAGATAATTGTCTAAACCTGCTTAGTTAAACCACCTTAAACCATGTTTAAGCCTTGGTGTGAATGGGGCATTTGATACAGACTATTAACTTATTCTGGCTAGAGACAATTATTTCATAAATACACTAGCATTAAAATATTATTTCTTGTCCTTCACTTGCAACCATGTGTTTACAATATAATTTTGAAATTTAAATCATCCTGAGTAGTGAAGACAAGGTTCGATCGCCACTTCACACGGCAGCTCAATGTTGTATATTCACAGAGCAAGTCGAAACTGAAACCAAAATGAAATATTCGAGCTTCATGGTTTGATACAGTTTTGCAATTTTGAGTTGGACATCTCATGGGAGGTGTGTTACTATCCTATGCGTTTAAAAGTTGCCAAAATGTTCTTGTAATCGTAGCAAAACCTGTTGTTATTTTGCAGAAATCAGTAAGCTGAAGTACCAAAGCATTTGAATTGTTGAGTCTATGACGTCACTTCCTCTAGTTTATCGATTAGAAAACCGGCTCGCGATCGTGTAATGGCGGACGCTATATCACAAACTTTAGGGGCTAAAATGTATATCTTCCCGGTCTCGGATGAAAATACGGTTTGGCCAGGTAATGTAGTAGCACTTCTACTTTTGTAAGTGCGATTTATAGAACTTTTTCAAATTACATCGTAGTGGCACTTTAAGAATTTTATCCAATATGCAGCCACTGACTTATCTAAATGTAATAATAGTAATATTGGCCAGTAAATTTATGTTAGTAATAGGAACAGTAAGTGACCAGTTTAACATTTGCAAGCAGGTGTCCTTGTCGTTTTAATGATGTAGTGTAATAAGCACCTCAGATTTACAGACCACTACTAAGCTATTCTGCTAATAATGACACAAAAACATGATTGTAGGTATTTATATCGGTTTTATTGCTGTATATACACTTTGGAAATAATATTTAATATGCACATAAATTTAACTAATTATTTTTACAGTTTTGTAAATTGTTAATGAGGCTAAATGAAGCCAAACTGCACATTCAGACAGTTTCTAATTTGCATAACTAGAATAAAGGGAGACCTGTATTGTACAATGTACAAACCTGTTTCTCTGATGTTACTTGATGGATATTTTTATATCAATGTGCATCACACTGATAGCTATTTTTGGTCTTGTACTTGACTAATAGCTTGTCAGTGTACATGTACATGCCCCCAGAAAAACTGGTCTGCTTACAATGCATACAGTAGTTAATTTATATACATAGAGTACAAACACTAAAAGCATGCAATACTTTGCAATATTTAGTGCTAAAACAATACAAAACAATATAGAATTAGCATAATATACCACTATTTGGTACTTTTTGTGTTTGTACTCTGATATTTGTACTCTAGTGTTGCAGTTTATTTATTTTTCTTTAAATATAAACTTTAGAGTTAAAATAAAACAATTCAATGGCATCCAGTGATTATGTATAAAATTGTCTCAACTATTGCACAGCAAAAGCACAGGGCAAATGTTATTTGCAAAATTATGCCCATATAGTTTGATAAGTGTTCAAGGCAAAATATACTGTATTTCCTTTTCAAGCTGAAATGATATTCTCTTGTGCATTACATAGGATGGCACATACAGCCCACATTTGGTTTACAACTCCCATGAGATTTAAAGGTACAACTCTATCCCAGATATGAAAATTTTTCGCCTTATTTATGGCTCTCTCTATGTGTATCCTCAAACTTGCAATCTGCTGAGTTTTTAGGACATCTGACTCAGACATTTGTGCAGAGCTTCCAAGAAAGGGGGGCAGATTGAGTGTCACTCCCAAAGGTAGTAGATCCTCTATCGTAAATCCTTTGTCAGCCATAACAGTATCTAGATTATCCAATGGAAGGTCCAGTAACCCACTTCTTATAACAATTTATCTGTCTGATATACAACCTGTATATAATTGACTCACAAATGTGATAGCTCCTCCTGGAGAGATACCTACAAGGCCTTTCAATGTTGTGTGATTTTTATATGAGCTGAAAAGCTCTCCATTGAGGTGCAAACTGCTTGGCATTTCACACCTCACTTCTGTGCAGTCTATTATGACTCTGGTAGAACTATACTGTGCTTTGAAAGCTTCTGGCATAGTGTTGTCTATGATCTGACGTGAAGGCCAAATATTAATCGACCCCAATGTCAAATACATATAGTTAATACAGGTGATAATTATCCTACTAGCTGTTGACTGTGATATATTAAATAAATGTCCTAAGTGATTCACTGGGAAACCTTGTCTTAGCCTGCACATTACAAGGAAGAACTCGTCAATAGGCTTTAGTGTTCTAGGCCTACCGGCCCCCTTTTTCACTGAGTCCACATCTTGGTCATTTGAACTATCAACCTTAGTCTTAGATGAGGATAACCAGTACTTGATATTCGACCCATCTTGACCTTCATCAAAGAATTTATAGACAGCCATAAAAACCTTTGCAGATGGAAATCCGGTGTAGAAGTTTGTGTCTGTATCATTGGCAAGAAACCTCTTACAATTGAAAAGGCCACTTTCGATTTTTTCGTTTTGATGTTGAAGACGGGCTAGTTGCTGTTCAAGTTCCTCAATTTTCTCGTTTAATATCATTGTTGTAGACATCTCGTTCTCGTTCGTAGTTTGGGTGCTGGTAGTTGTGGTCTGAGTGGTTGGAGTCTGTGTATTTACATCTACATAAGTATAGCTTTGTGTTTGAGAACTTGCATCTACATAAATATAGCTTTGTGTTTGAGAACTTGCATCTACCTTTTCACTTTGATTCGTTTCCGTCACTGTCTCTAATTCTGTCGATACTTTGGGAATTTTTGCATTTGGTATGGGGAGTTCTCTAACTGTCGGCGTCTTGCGTTTTCTTGGTGATGTACGGATCCAGGGTAACACAGAAGGAATAGATCCCAGTTTTAGATGAACGCGACCCGTTAGCGTCTTCTTGAAGTCATTATCTTTGAAATGCCTTGAGCACACCGTAGTAGTAGCAAGAAGTTTGAAATCCTTTCCCTTGTCTCTTCTAATAGCATGCAACCATTTCTTTTGAAGCAGCTTGTCTTTGGGAAAGACAAAATATGATCTTTTGCTTCCATCGGGCTCAATGTATCCTTTGTGCGTGCACTGTGGTACGCAACAATGAGTCACCATTCCTCGAATTATCGTTCCTAGACAATCCTCTAAGCACTATAGATGTTAGATGTGTATAAAACTAAATTACGTTAATTAACTGAACTTCGAATGAAATAAAGACGATATCGCGACCCTTACAGACTGTCCTCACTGAATTGGAAACGATCTGCATAAATCGAGGCCTTGACAGCCTCGCTTTCATGTTTTTGCTCGTTTTTCGTCACCAGTCCTAACCGTGCCTAAGCCCGATGTCAGCCATTATGCATGTGGTGTATACTGATGTGTGCCTTGTGACACTTGACTGTATCACTTGACATTATCTGCCATAATATTATTATATCGAACAAATAATCCTGCAATGAATACAAAATAGTGCCATAACAATAAATTTATTTCATGCCATATTGGAGCAAAGTTAAGCTCAGTAACATTCACATATGTGTATCAAGAAACAAAGTTTTCAACATAACTAAACTACGTTTACCGTGTTTGTTTTGAGTCGACTTCAATTTTAAACATAGTTTTAGTCATTTCACATAGATTTTCCCTTTTGTTGGAGTCCTTTTGCCTTTTGGTGGTGTTGTATCCCCGGGCATTTTCATAAAACTTTTTCAAGTCTTCCTCTTCGATTGGTTCTCGGTGTTGTATTGCTCCATTACCATGTCGTTTTACGATCTACAAGTTGTGCACGGAAAACCTCATTTGCCAAATCAAATTCTGGATCCTCAATAATGTCAATCTTTCTCTCTTTCTTCAGGTGTCTCGATAAACCTTCATGTAAGCTTAAATAGTTTAGTGAAGATTTCTTGCAAAGTTCTCTGTTTTTTTCGTCGCTTCAAATTGGGCCCTTCAAATTCAGCTTCAAGCAGGCTTTTTTCAGCAGTTGACTTTGCTCTTTTAGTATTTGTGGCTTCTTTTTTGTCGAGGAGAATCCTTATATCCTCATTAGTTTTCGTTTCAAAGCGACGTTGTTTTCCCCTCGGGCTCCATAGTTTTTTTGAACTTCACTTGAAAATCAGCAAGTACAAAATACACATAAAAATACATCACGTTTCGCTAGAACGTTCATCAGCCAATGACATTTTGAGTTAGACCTGATGCACGTGTCTGACGGGAAACACACAGCGAGCCTGACGTTATTAAGCACAGGAAGCCCAACAAAAAAAGACACAAATATCATTTTATTTATTATTTACAGATTTAGTAGCCTCAGAAGCAATGGTTGGGCTGCCTGTTGTTCCACTGCAAAGTTTGAACATTTTGTGACATCAAATCCATTGTCAATAAGAGTACAGACAATGGAAAACCGCTTGCGATTTCCTTTTTAGAAAGTCAAAAAAACATCCAAAAACAAGGATAAAGTTTGAAAGAAAAACCGTTTCTCTTATCGACAATGGCTGAAAGCCATTGAACTGATGTATCCCTATAGCCAGAACTGACTTGGGCCTGACAAATACCGTTCCTTACTTTATAATAGTGAGCTACCATGGCCTTTAAAGTCCCTTCCATTCCTTCTATAAAGCCCAGGAACATTGACTACAGTGGCTTACCATTGTTTTCCCATTCTAAATTGGTAGAGGATCATTTGGTGCTGTTTTCTCAGCCGATAATGAGTGTGGTTCAAAGTTGTAATAAAGAAAATGCTATGTCAGGATTTGGAAGATAGGAAGGCTTTTATAAAAGAGGCTCGTATTTTGCAGTCATTAAGTCATTCCAATATTGTTGAATTTAAAGGCATCTGCATGAATCCTTTAGCCCTGGTTCTGGAGTTCATGTCTTTCGACTTCCAGCCTTTTGGGGGAGACGCATGTGTCAGTAATCTGCAAGACTTTATCAGTTGCATTGATACCTTTGACTGTGAAAACTTTGACAGCCTTCATTTATTCAAAATGATAGTCAAGGATATTGCCTCGGGTATAGAATATATTCACACCGCGAGAGTAGCCCACTGAGACATCAAACCCGCAAATGTGCTTGTCAGTAACCAGCACTACAGCAGTAAGAGTATGACTGAGATAGTGGATGCATGGGGAGAGCGACCGTTAGTTTGTAAGCTGGCCAACTTTGGTGAGAGCCGGTCTTCAGAGTATCAGACTAATTCTGTGTTGAATTCACAAACCAGCCGTGTTAATAGAGGCACTCCTGTCTACATGGCGCCTGAGCTCTTAGTGGGGGACATACAGCTTCCATTTGCTAACTTAGAAGACCTGAAGAGAGCAGACATGTGGGCGTTGGGGATGACATTGTTCGTCCTTTTAAACCCTGGTACCAAATATCCTTATAAGAGAGAGTTTGAACAGCCCAGAGACCATCGCAAGAGTGTGATAGACCAACTAGAGATACTTCTAAAGAATAAACAACACCCAGTCGAACTTTTGAAGTATCAACATCAACATTCAACCAACTGGTATACAATCTACAAAATCTATGAAGCTTGCACCTCGTTTGATGCCAGAGCTAGGCCTGACGTTTCGACTGTCCTGAAGTTGTTGGATCAAGAAAATAGGGATACATCAATAAATCACCATCTGCACGGAAGCCAGGCTTCAGCCCTGGAGTATCACGACGAAATGGTAGCCAGAAATATTCAACGTGGAAAACATGCCAGTGATATTGTAGCAGCTCCACCTATCCATAGCGATGGTACAAATGCCTGTGCATTCCTTTCCATGATGATTGCCCACAAGATCCACCAGGTCGCAGGTAATGGCCGTCCAGCATGGCCTGAAATTTGTGAAGTTCCAGAGAAAGTAATAGATGAATTACCTAAGAAAATTAACTCTCACAGAAATATTGAAGAGCATTACGATGTCATTGAGGCATACCGGTACTCCATTCTAAAGCAAGCCAAATGTGAAATTGACAACTATGCATTCTCCGAGGAATTCGTAGATCCGCACTATGTTTTCTCCCAAAAAGGTATGTCCGCACTAAAAAGTGCCATAATATCAATGACAACCGAGAAGTTAACTGTGGCTATTTATACTTGCGAGCCAATCATCTTTTTGATTGGCTTCACTGGAGGACATGTCTTTCTTCTTGATACTCGTCCTGTGTCAGAATCAGTTGGCGGAAGAAGAAAAGGCATGCTCAAGTTGTTTCCCGCCACCAACGAAGCCTCTGTAGAGGAAGTATGCCTATGGTTGTGGCGGCGCCTGCATTCTAGCGGCGTAAAGAATGACTCCTACCAGTCCTTTGCTTTCATGAGTAAAGTCGAAAGGTAAGATGTCTTTTTTTTGTTGACATTCCGCATGCAGGTGCATATTAATACATTAAAATGTATTGTCAACTTGCAATGCATTAAAAAAGTTAATTTTGTTACGTGACAGCTTTCACCGTCTTTATTTTTGAAACATCTTGATAATCACGATATCTCTATTGCGACAGAGCTCTAAAAAGAAAGTATGACACCTGCGGAGATCAAAATGACGATATCCATATCACCTCATCGAATACGCTGAAAAAGGTTGGTTCACCTAACTACAACTTTACATATAATTTTTTCGCGCTATGGTATAACTTTTTACATTACAAGAATTATTATAACATATCATTGATATTAACGCTCGCTCTGATTGGCTAATTAGCGTGCGCGAACGTGCATCCATATCATAACTCAATGGACGCACTAAAATCAATTGGAAAATAAAATTGTTTTATTTGAATTTACACACACTGAGCGTTGACTATTCCTTAAATGAAAGCTTATGCCGAGTTATATTTCCATACACTTATAGAGGACCTTATTGAGTTCCACAAACGATGATTCAATGGTCCCGGCCAGACCAGCCATAGTAATAAGTGACAGTGACGACATTGACGACAGTGAGACAGAATTGATGAAGCCAGCTTTCAGTTCTTCAAGGGTAAGGTGTTATATATACTTTATTTAATAAGGTGTTATATACTTTTAACTTAGTACTATTAATATATTTTAAATTTATTTACCTTTTGATTTATTATTGTATTTCCTAGATCTCATGGGGCTGCGCTATAGAAGAACGTATTTATTATTATTACTAGGTCAAAAATTGCAACCTCCGAAAACCAAGACAAATACTATATTTAGCAGCACAGGTAGCCCAATATTTCAAACACGCGCATTTGATATAATATCGATATGTAACAATTACTCTGCAACTGTTTATGTGAATTGTTTCTCTTCCCAGTAATCTGCGGACACTCTTATGCTTTCTTTTCATCAGGCTTTTGAGATATACACGTGATACAGATTCTGATTCTTGAATTTTATTCACTCGGTGGTTTGACAATCCTCCATGCACGTGAAAATGTTTTGATTTCGCGATCGTTTCTTGTCCATTTCAGCCGTGGGAACGGTCCATTCTGATTGGTTGATTTTTACAGAGATGTGATTTCCGCTGTCATGTTACATAGGAGGCTATATTGCAAGCCCTTGTACATAACCACCTGAACAGTTTTAGAAATCTATTAAAGCCATCTACGCTTAAAGTGCTACTACGATGAAATTTTTCGAAGTTGATGTTTTTGCATTTTTAGTATCCTGGTAGTATGTTTATTAACATGTCCAAACCGTTTTCCGTTACGACAAAAATAACTTCCTCAAAATGAGCTTCTTTTCTACACATTTCGTGGCCGCCATTATTCAAACTGGTTCCTGGCTGGTGGGAGCATGGTGACGAATTATACAAGGGAAGTGACGTCAGTTTCTCAACATCGTTCTTCGCGTGGCTAATCAACACTCATCAGCACTGCACTTTTTGGGCGATTTTCCGATTTAAATGTGTAAATCCTAATAATGCCGGGAAGTAGATGCGTAGTCCAGGACTGTAGTAATACTTCAAAATCTTCATGTGGAATTTCGCTTCATTCCAGTCCTGCAAATAGACACGACACGACCGGATCTCTGGGCCAGGTTCGTAAGAACGCACAGGGCGAACTTCAAACCTCAAGGACGTTTCATGATCTGTTCTGATCACTTTGATTCATCCTGCTTTGAACGAACTGTCCATGTTCAATTGTAAAATTAATAATGTTGATTGCAAGGAACTACATGTACAAGCTTAATTGGATGGTTTTTCCCCAAAAGGGCAATCATTTTGTGATTACTTACTCGGCATCTTCTATACTCTCGATTAGCACTGTAGGACCTCCTTGCTTTCATCTTCAAACCAACTCCTGCTACAGCTAAGACCCAAGTATCAAGGCAAACATTTCTAAAGGCAACGTGTGGTTATGCACTGTCCCTCGCATTCGATCTCTTCCATTAACCCTTTCACTACTAGAGCGGCCAAAAGCGGCCAACCGGAAATGTGACATTTTTCCTGGAGCGGCCAAAAGCGGCCAAAAAATTTGCATCAGATCTTTTGTCTCTCCCCTCCCCTAGGACATTGCTATATGTTTAAACACGTGGGCTATTGTTTGCTGCTGCATTAACCAATCAAATTGTACCAACTGCGCATAATTTGTATTCACTGGTGTACCGTGCGGAGCTTTTGCATTTCGAGTAGCGTTGAGCGTGTTTACAATATGGCGGATCAAGAAGAGATAACTAGAGAAGAATTTAGAGTGATTTTTGGGAGTTCAGGTTCTGAAGAAGAAGGAGTAGATTGTTCAGATGATTCAGACATTGATTTCGAAGGATTTCCTGCCCCAGATAGCGACAGTGAAGCTAGCGAAGATGGAGAAAGTGAAGATCAAAGTGACGAAGAAGAGGAATTTGTTTGGTCGACTGAACTCCAAGATTTTGCCCTAGAGGACTTTGAATCAGCTGCAGAGATTAAAGTAGATGTCCCAAATGATTCGAAGGCTGATTTTTATTTTGGTTTGCTGTTCGGGGACGCTTTGGTGGACATGATTGTGACAGAAACAAACCGATATGCACGGGCAAAATTAGCGAACTTGTCGGCGAGACTTTTGAAGTGGAACGACACAACAAGATCCGAACTCAAAGCTTTCTTTGGCATTTCCATCATTATGGGAATAACCAAGCTGCCAAGAATGGCAATGTATTGGTCTTCCGATCCATATATTGGAAATCCAGGGATTCAGTCTGTTATGACCAAGAATCGCTTCGAAGAACTGTGCCAAAGCGTGGGGAAGATGGATATGATATGGCCGACTCTACAAGATTCGGCCGGTCCTAAAAAGCATTTTTGAGCAAGCACAAAGCGCATACGAGCCTTCTAAATGTATGTCCGTAGATGAAGGGATGATTGCTTCTATTAAAAGGTGTTCAGTGTATTAAGAGCGAAAAGAAAACACTAAAGGGCTACAAAATCGACACGCGCTTCGAACAAAGTGGCCCTTTGCCCTTCATGTCACAACGAGTACCACATGGCGTGAATACACATTTGTTTAACTTTTCTTATTAATTTAAGTGGGCTTTTTCAGCTGTATTTTAGTGCATGTTTGAGACAAATTCTTTGTAAACCTTTTAGTACCTACTGGATGTAAAAACAGCAACATGAATTAGTCTTAATTACTATAATTTTGAGACAACCTCAAAAGTTATGTGTAGCGAAATGGCGACAAATTTGAAATTTGAAAGAGTTCTCACATTCAACCCATATTATTTGTAAATCGTGTTACTGAATTTGTCTTTTGATCAATGCTGCAAGTAAAACAACATTCCTACTTTATATTGGTGTGCTTTGATGTGTGTTATAAGGCCTCAATATCTGCTGAGCATAGAGGTTTCATTTTGATATTGATAATTACAAATCAGCCCAATTAAGGTCCAGGAACAGCATGGGTTTGACCCCTATAGGCTCTAGTAGTGAAAGGGTTAAATACCTCTGATAGCATCGGCTCTATGTCCTCCTCGTAGGGCGCAAACCCGTTTACAGAATGGAAGCTATCTTCCGATGCCTCAGACGAGGTGTCGCTGTAGCTATCTCCGTTCAAAAGGTCTTTTTCATGAGTCAAATTCATGTTGTATCAAACCAAAACCTACTAAAAGACCCCAAAGCACAGTGAAGCGAGCGTACATGTTGAGAAAGTGACGTCACAGTCAGCGGTCGATCGCAGGCTCACAGGAACACGATTCAGTAATGGCGGACGTATTTTCGGTTGTTTTCCGAGTCCAATATTCCAGTCATTTATTGTTATATCGACTTACAAACAACTAAAACTGGTAAATTGGAGCTTAAATGGCTATTTTACAAAGAAATCAGGTCTTTAAAAATGGTACGAATTTCGTCATAGTAGCACTTTAAAGAAAGAATAACAAAGACAATACAATAAGAATATTAAACATGATACATACCCGACATTATTATCAATCAATAAAAATCAACATCACATTTTTTTCTTTATCAATGTACATGCTTTATCGATTTTTCAGTGCTACACTTTATATGAACACCTATATCTTGAATTTAGAATAAAATACATTGCAGTTGCCAATCACTAGTAATTCTTCAGTAGGGAACTGGTTTGGTACGGTTGGCGGCACGATAAACGAACGAGCTGTTTATAGGCAGATAATTCAGTGACAACGTCTCTGCATCCATGCTCGAGGATCCAGCGGTTTTTGTCCGCGCTCCGAAGTCACCGGCCGGAAGTTTCGGCCGGTGACTTCAGAGCGCGGACAAAAACCGCTGGATCCTCGAGCATGCTCTGCATCTGGGATGACCTGGTTTCCAAGAGCTAGCATTTATACGATACTAGGATTCGATCGACTACTTATGTTGTCCACAGTGGCAATCAGTGCAGCGACTTAGCACACAACAGAGCCGAAAGACTAATAAGAGAACATTGCCTTCCCCTCGATATGTCGCTAATATGAAGCGATCGTCGACAATAAATGAAGATCTTTAATTCCATCGAAGAATCGGATTATAAAGTACTACCAAAAAAAATGCTTCGAATCCACTCTAAGCACGGGATGAGTCACACAAATGCCCAAATGAACGACGGGAACGTACGATATATGACGTCAGGGCAAAAGTCACGTGGAAAAAATCTTTCCAAACGGAATGAAAAACACAAATCGAGAATCGAGCTGGCATCTGAAACACAGGAAGCCCAACCAAAGATTAGTGTTGCTCCCAGTTCGCTCGCTGGGGCTCGCTCACTGGTCGCAATTATTATTATTATATATGGGGTACATATATGGGCGAACATTACTTTTTCATTTGATAAAATGCTCAGCCATGCAATAAGTACATGTACATATATAGTCTGTCTTGTACGATGTATCAACATTCCTTTTTTAAATTAGGTAAAAAAGACACTACTAACAGCCGAAAGCAGTGCAAGCAGCTCTTCAAGATCATCCTCAGAAGTTCTCGAGATGAATCAGGAGACAACCCCAGAAAAAAGTATGTTTATTATGGATTAGTTATGATATATAATACAGTCATTGTGAAAAAGGTTGTTCATGGAATATATTTTAACATTCTGGAAGAACTGTCACGTGACTAAAAACTGATCTATTGTATATTACAAACCATTGAAAAAGCTGTATTTATATCACCAACAAGAGTCAAATTGGCTTTACGCTCGGGACAATTTTGTTTAATGCGCTACGAATGCGTTCAGAATAGAAAAGGAAAAGACACAACTGTTTGATCTTTTTTACTTCCACAAACTGTAGATAAAGTACAGTCCTTTTCTTAGAACAACCTGTCTTTATTGCCACCATATGACGACTGCAGTCCGAAATATCTCAAAGCATACGAACATATCCCGATAAATAACCGTTAGGAGTTCGGCATAGGCGAAGATATTCTGATAAGTAACCATAAGGAGTTCGGTTGTGCTCGTTGTACGATGTGAACTGCCCGAGACTGCGTAGTGCGAAGAACGAAATTATGTGAACTGCATTCCTCAGCTTGGGGCCCTTCGGTGCGAGTAATAATTGAAGGGGTGCCCATGAAAACTGCGTATGTGACTATTTTGATGATTTTCAAAATGTTATGCAATTGCTTCAAAAATACACCTACTGGCTTATTGATACCTATATAAACATGATTTGGTCATTTTTAGATCGATTACACCAGAAAAAGAGCTTGTTTTGCAGTTTGTTTTTCATAGAAATCAAAAAATGCGCGTTTTTGACATCATGACAATGTGCGACATTTGACTTTGATTTTCTTCCAAAATACATCATTGTGAAACAAAACGCCACTTGCTCAGCAAACTTCCATCTCTCTTCTTGATATATTCGGGGATTTTTCCCTGTCTCTTCATTTCAATTCGACTATTTCAGGATCTATGTTGTTTTCGAACGCACGACCGAACTGCATTCGGGATATCATGAAACTTTTTGTCAGCGACATTCACTACCTCCATGCTTTAGAGATATTTTATAAAGTCTTTTATCACCCGGGCCTACAGGCAAACTAATGCACCGGTTGCATTCTTTACAAGTCGAAAGTCGCCAAAACTGCCTTAGTAGGTCCTCGAATCCACCACAGAACGACCAGAGACAACAACTCTCACTCAGCTGAATCCGCCATTTTGCAAATCTGACGTCGTGTTTGCAGATTCAGTTTCATCGTGAAATTGCACCTCACCCCTGATTTCTTCCAGAAGAATGGCCTCTACCACCACAGTCAAGCTTAATGATGCTTGATGATGCTTTGCTTAATGATGCTCTGCCACTTTAAATTGTGGCAAAGTGGCCCAGTTCTGCGAAGCACTTCCAGAACCGATAGCCACGCCACGAGACAACTTAACCGCGTGATAGTTTGAGCCCGCGAGCTGTCAAGATTTCCATGGCAACAAAATTCGCTAAAAACTTCTAAAATCTCTTGAAGTGAAAGGTTGAAATCATTCACACCTGAAGGTTTGTTATTGGTGAACAACACGTACAGATCACTGACGCGTAAAAGTTTCCTAATTTGCATATTTTCACAAACTATCCTGATGAATTCAAGTAGAAATTAAATATACTGTAGTGCCCAAAATTCGAGTGTAATCGATCTAAAAACACCAAATCATGTTTATATAGGTATTTAGAAGCCAGTAGGTGTATTTTTGAAGCAATTGCATAACATTTTGAAAATCATCAAAATAGTCACATACGCAGTTTTCATGGGCACCCCTTCAATTGCCTTTCTGTGAACAATTATTAAATATAATAACGATCTATTGTAGAACAAAATGGCCAACCAAGCATGGAACCTGAAGAAGTAGAGGAGCCAGATGAGTTGCGCTGTATTTCTTCATGTGAGTATATTTTAGTATCAGTCATTGTTTGATTGCAAAAAGGCTGTGCCCAAGTCTAGAGGTGTGTGTACAGATGGCACCTTGTCATGAATACTCCCGTTTCAAGTTTGTTTAGACACCGCTGTACTCCTTGACAAAAGACGCGTTTGTTCAGGCTTAGCCTCAATCCAGAGAATAACCCGTGGAATTAAAAACATGGTTTCTATATATAATGTTATGTATAATGTTTTCTGCACGAAATCCATTATGAAATGTTTGAGAACTCTTTTAAAAACATATACCATCCAGCTATCGTTGGTTTCCATGGTAACGAAAGTCAGCATCTTTTTAAAAACTATTGTTTTCTCCCATTTTTTACCCTCCCAAACACTAAAAATATCGCGGGCTCATTAGCCAGACCTAGGGACAATACAATCAACCATACACGAAGTATATACCTTAGCACTGCATCATGGGATAGCATTTTTTTACACGAAGCGAAAATTTAGTGTTGAGCATCTATTCCTTTCCTTGTTGTTGCGAACGTTTTGAAGTAAATATGGTCGGATCCAGACCCAGAAATCAATATAGAAACAAAGAAAGGTAAAGGTTTTAGTGGAGTACCTAAATGGTCTAAAAGACGCGAAGAAACTCTTCCAAATGAGGACGAAGACGCTGGTCAGAATCCGACTCCGAGTACATCTTCGCTTGGCTCTTCACTCCTTGATTCTGAGAGCAATTCGACTAGTTCTGGGGCATCTAGAAAGAAGCTGTTGGATCGTGGGTTCAAAGATAGTGCAGATGAAAGTTCTAATGATGAGACAGAGGATTTAATCGGGCATGGTTATCGACTGTTGGAATTAAACAAATTGTCTTCGACTCTCTTCGATGTGCATAAGTGTGATGATGGTAAGATTTTTACAACTACCAAACCAAAATTATATTTTAGAATTACTCTGTATGTTGCACATACGTATAATAAGTATACGTGTTTCTAGTTTATACAGGTACATGTATCCATCCGTTTCGTTCACTGTTATAACAGCTGATTTTAAACTAATATTTCATCTAATATTTTACATTAATTTATGTTATTTTTTAGGTAATCTGCTCTTGACAGAAAATGCTTCTTTGAGGGCTGGGTTAATGTCAGACTTATCTCTTGAGTGTAGCTCATGCCATCAAGTGGTGTCCTTACAGACATCTGCAAGTGTTACAAAAAAAGGGAGATCATTTGATGTGAACAGGAGAGCTGTGTACCATGCTTTAGAAACAGGTGGTGGATATGAAGGACTGTCCTCATTCTGCAGCATTATGAACATGCCTTGTATCTCAAAACCAGCATATTACAAACAACTTGAGATAATACTAGAGGCTCAAGAGCATGAAGCCCAAGCAGAAATGACCAAAGCAGGGCAAAAACTTCATCAGATTAGTCAAGAAGAAGATGAAGAGTCAGAGCACAATGTTCTCCTAGATACTGCTGTAAGCTTTGATGGCACATGGGCAAAAAGAGGGTTTACGTCACTTATTGGAGTAGTCTTTGTTATATCTGTACAGACAGGAGAAGTACTTGACTATCATGTACTGTCTAAGACATGCCAGAAATGTGCATTGAAGAAGTCTCAATGTGATCAAGACAATGGTACTTTTGAAGAATGGAAGTTGAAACATGTCGACGATGGGGAGTGTGATATCAATTTCACTGGAAGTTCACCTGCCATGGAAGCTGAAGGAGCAGTCATAATGTGGAGCAGATCTATTGAACGCCACAATATTAGATATAAGTGGATGGTGTCTGATGGAGACAGCAAGGCATTTGCTGCTGTATCTGAACTATATGCTGACTGTAAAGTTGAAAAACTGGACTGTGTGGGTCATGTGCAAAAGCGTATGGGAAAGCATCTGCTTAATCTTAAAGCTAGAACGAAAGTAAAACTAAACGATGGAAAGACTATTGGAGGAAAAGGACGACTGACAGAAGTAAAAATTAAACAACTCCAGAAGTATTATGGTCTTGCCATCCGCCAGAATACGTTGACCAAGACCAATCCTACTGATGAAGAGGTGGACATTGCTGTGTATGCAATGAAAAAGAACATTATTGCAACCCTGACACACAATGTCCTATCAGATGACTTGGTCAGTCAACACCGTTACTGTCCCACTGGTGAGAATTCCTGGTGCAAGTGGCAGCAGGATCAAGCAACAGGTACAGCTACCTATAAAGTTAGGAACTGCCTGCCCAATGTCTTCCTTGAAGTATTGCGTCCTGTCTTTATGACACTTAGTGACAGTAAGCTGCTAAGAAGGTGTGTTCAAGGAACCACTCAGAACCCAAATGAGTGTATCAACTCTTTGGTATGGATTCGGTGCCCTAAGCATAAATTCCACACCACAAAAGTAGTCCGCTTTGCTGTTGCATCTGCAGTTTGCCATTTTCATGGTGGTGCTGCAAGCAGAGAGAAGGTAATGGCAAGATTATCAATACCAGGAGGAGTACACACCAGGCAGGCTTCAGTCACCAAAGACAGAAAAAGAGTGTCTAAATCAGATCTGCAAGCTTCAAAGAAGCACAAGAAGCGTCGTGAAGGAGAACGACTGAGACGTACCCGTAGGGAGGAGGCACTTAAAGAGGCTGAGGGAGTAACCTATGAAGCAGGGGCCTTTTGAATATACTGTTTTCCTTCCTCAAGTTAAATGGAAACATTCCTAGCTAAGCAACTCAAAATATTCCTCTATACATATTGATATTTGCATTTGTTTTCGTTGTTCAACTTTAAAGTCATTTTCCCGAAATACACACTTTTAATCTTTGAGAAGGGATTTCTCATTAGCAATTTATCCGATTGATCTGAAATTTTGAGTGCTGTTACAACTCATATGACTTTGTCATATGTTGTAAAGCAAGAAAATAATGTTTACAAATTTACCCTAATTTTATGCTAAAACTTTAATTAACTGATGTGACAATATAATTCATAATATGACAAAATCTATTGCAGGTAATGATCATCTATATTTATACATCATGGAAAGCTAATATATCTAAAAATCCATGCAAACTATGATGAGATATCTTTTCTCAACTACGTACAAGTAGTTCACAGCATGTGGCATATATTATGGTCTGGTGTCAGTTTACACCTCACTTCTGATTCATAAAATGTGTTTTTTTAGAATCTGTGTCTTATTACCTTTCCAGTGATATATAGTTTACTATGGTTTTGAATAAAACTCTTGAATCAACAGTTGTTTCGAAAATTGTCAATTTTGTCCAATTTTTAGGTTTACCCCCGCCTTAAACAACTCGAAACTGGAGTATTGCGGAAAAATTCAAAGTACTGTAAGTATGCGAATTACATAACTATAATTTATCATCAAGAAAGCAGTTTGATATGTATTAAAATATCTCAAAACATATAGTGCAGTGATATTCTTGCTATATTTTTATTTTTCTCAGTGTAGTTCCAGTCAATGAAATTCATATATTCTTCATTTTCTTATATAGATAAAATAAATGGATGTCCTGTTTTCAAGAAAATGAAGGTATCGGGCTAAAACACATACTTGGTATTTGTTTGTCTGATATGGTGCCAGAGAAACTAATTACTTGGGCTACCTGTGGTAGCCCAAGTTTTAAAACAACCGTTTTTTTTGGTTAGAGGTTCCAGTCCATCCCTGCCACAGGAAGCCCGAGCTAGAGAGCATTACGTCATTCGACATGACAACTATCACATAATGACCACGAGGTTCTTCACTCGGTTTGATCGGTTGTTCTTTAATTTTCGGTGCTGAGCTCTGAAATGATGTGTTTTGAAGTGCTTTGTCACCTTCTACTCTAAACGCTCACTATGCTTACGGTAGGCCTACTCTAAAAGATGTCAGTGAGCGAATTTGGACCGGGCCGTTCCACGAACTCATAGCAAAATCAAATCAAACTATGAAATCAAATGAGCAAAATATGAGCAAATAATGGCTAGAAATGGCAAACAAATGACTACAAGTAAACACTTGACTATAAACTCTTGTTACTGCTTTAAATTCTTGAATTCGATAGTTCTTTTGATTTCATATTTTGATAATAATTTATCTTTGTACAATGTGAGCTTGATTTGTGTCCCAAAGGATATTGATTTTATAAACCTTTCAAGGGCTTTTTAGTATAGACTTCAAAGAGTTATTTGGTGGCTTGTAATTTTTCTGTCCGAAAGTATATAAGGCCAAGAACTCGTAAGTTTATATTGTTGATTTTATCGCAGTTGAATTTGTGAAATCGATACGGCGAGTTTATACATTGCCCAACCGTGAGCGTGCTAAGAAAACACGAAATTCTGTTCTTTGGAACCTTCTTTGTAAAATATAAATGCATCACAAATGTTCATTAACCATTGAACTTTAGTTCTTGGCTATATTTACGCTTTCCTGCTCGAGTATCTTCAATATAGAAGAGAAATCTACTTGATATGAATATCGAATTACGCACTACCGAGTCACGCAACGAGTGACGAAAAGCCACGCTGCGATATCTACTGCTGTCCAAGGTTTTAGTACTTCTCTGAAATGTAGTTCTTTGGCTAAAATCTAAGTATTTATAATTTTTAGTACTCATTGATCAATCATCGATTTCTGTGGCACTGTTTTAGCACTGTTTTAGAGATAGCACTAGTCAGTTCTGAAATAGTTCCCTAATGAAGGTTTTTGACAAGTACTCTTATAAACTTTGCCGTTTATAATTATACCCATTCTGAGCTGGTGTTGTCGACTATAGAAATCAGTACTGTTTTACAGTCTGTACCGTATCAAGAGAATATGACTGTTAAATTATGCAGTAACAGGCTAAAACTACCTTATAATGTTCACCATTTTCAGAAACCTTGCAATTTTAAAGCTACCAATTCTCGGCTTCATCATCTCATTATCAGTAGCCCAAGTGAACGCTATTAGAGTGTCTAGTTTGCCATAAAGTACCTTCCGCCGTAACTGAGAGTGCGGTGTTTGTGGTAGATCTCGAGAAGATCAAAATAGAGGATTTGACCACGAATGACTGTGGTGTGTATGGAACACACTCGTGCCCTTCTGAAATCGTGAGCGTCCGGTTAAATGATATCGGTCAGATTGAAGATTATCTCTCCAGCAGAGAAGTGAAAGATGAAAAAAACGTTTTTGATCCTGTAGATAGATTTGTTATCAAACGCCAGTACAGTTGGCATTCAAAGTCAAAGGACAACAAACATGTTGTTTATTACATGGCGACATTTGGTTGTCAAGATATATAGTTATCTATCAGTCCATACCCGAGTCAACAAACATGTTGTTTATTACATGGCGACATTTGGTTGTCAAGATATATAGTTATCTATCAGTCCATACCTGAGTCAACAAACATTTGACTCTACAGTACAGCCTAGAAGTATGTTAACATGACACGCGTGTGTCGCGCGTGAGCCCGTCCACACGGACGGACTCCGTAGGGACGGGCTCCGTCCGTGTGGACGGGCTCCGTCCATACGCGTGTGCTGATCAATAAACCCCACGCAGAACAACTGCTCATTAACTTTCTACGATTTCCCTAGGGGTTTAGAAGGTGTGATGTAGTTCAACACGAACATTGTATGATGAGTTTGAACGAACCGGCGATCCGCGACTCGACGTAATGTTTCGTTGTTTACACCGACAGTCGTGATTTATAAACTTCAATGCACGTGAACGCTTGACAAATTAATGAATATTTCTGGTTGAATCTCTGATGAAATACATGTACCTCAAGTAGTTAATGTTTCGGTTGGATCTTCTGAGTTGAACGATCGATCGTGTGTGTGACCCGCGGACCACACAGAGTGAATACAACCATATGTGACATAAGTTTCTTTACTCAATAGTGAATACAAGCTTTTACATTGTAACTTCAAATCAAGTCTATTATTCAGCCTTCATAAGACAGTCTGAAAAGTCCATCTGTGAGTGTAATTCGGGTTCAAGGTGAAGCTATTTGTTTCTCAAATTGGTGTGAAACACGATTGTTGTTTACGTCTCCCCAAAGTGGCGTGACGACTTGTTCTTCTAAAATAAAATCACACATTCAAAGTGCATCACAATATTAAACGAAAGTTTCGATTCATAATTAAATGTTCCTATGGTTTTAGAGTGATAAAGTAGAAAATGTAGAGTTTACAGGGTCTTATTTTTCATTCCTAGCACTAAAACGGCAAAGTGACAACACATACGTATGCAAATTCTTTTGATCTCTGACTCTGAGCTGTCACATTTTTACAATGCTTTTGACATCTTAATTGTCATGCTTTTACGGCTTCAAGGAAACCTCTCACTTTATGTATAGCTTTCGAATACTGTTAAAAAGCTTTTGTAATATAAGTTTTTCATCTAGTCTAGAAGCTGGGATAGCTAAAAGAGATCGTAATTATATGTTGGCGTCGTTATGTCTCGTTTCTCACATCGTGACCGGTTTGATCCGGTTCACGGCTGCACGTGAGAATTCATTCATTTCGAATATAATTCTTCTCGTAGATAAAACGTTTCTTTCCTCAAACAGTTAAAATAGTATCATCAAATGTGAAGTATTAAAGAAAACAGATTTCGAAAAAGAGCCAAAACATTCTTGAAACGCCGGTTGCCTAGTTGTTTACGATCCCCACTCGTACGGACGTATGTATGTACGGACGGGGTCCGCGCTTACGGACGGATCTTGCTGTTCTTTGTGAATCAAATTCATGGTCAATTGCTCGATAACAATAACTGTATAACAAAAGAAATGCCTACGCATACGGACGGGCTCCGTTTTACAGCAAAGACGGGCTCCGTCCATACGCGTGGGGTCCGTTAACGGAGCCCACGCAAAACCCGCGGGCATGTTAACATACTTCTAGGCTGTACTGTATGTTGTTTATTACATGGCGACATTTAGTTGTCAAGATATATAGTTATCAGTCCATACCTGAGTCAACAAACATTTGACTCTATGTTGTTTATTACATGGCGACATTTGGTTGTCAAGATATATAGTTATCTATCAGTCCATACCGGAGTCAACAAACATTTGACTCTATGTTGTTTATTACATGGCAACATTTGGTTGTCATTAAGATATATAGTTATCAGTCAATGCCTGAGTCAACAAACATTTGACTCTATGTATACAGGGGTTTCAATAGAAGCCGGTTACCGCCGGAGCTCCGGCGTCTACTTGCCGTGCCTCCGGCGGCTACTTTTGTCAGTGTATGATCATACTTTTAATAATTATTGTCTAGATCTAAAATCAAATCAAACAAATAAACAGATAGATATTTTCGGGAAAACCTTCACGGACTTTCGTTTCTTCGCTGAATTTTGTAAAGAGCGGCTTTTACGCACCAAGTAACATAAAAAGCCGGCCTAATTAGCCATACGTGAAGGTACGTCTGCGCTTAGGGCCAGGCAATGCAGGCTACGTCTGCGCTGGACGAAAATGTAAAAAAAAAACCACAAAGAATGCATTTTTACGTTGTGGAAATATATTTACTTAGTGAAATAAGCGTTAAAACATTTAGTACTATTTAGTAATATTTAGTGCTAAATAAGAATTCAGTGAGCCGTGTCAAGAATTAATCATACATACATTTATTTCCGTTCGGATTCATTCAATGAAACTGAAGTCATTCACGCTCCAGTGATTCTTTAATGCTTCACTGATTTCTTTATTCACGGATATAATATTTGCAGACTCTGATCTAGAAAATCTGTTGAAACTGACTGACTGTTAAAATCGGGTGTTAAAATCACATTTGTTGTTCTGATAGCTGCTAAATTAATTTTTCGCAAGTTAGAAATTAGCGCGATTGTGTTGGCCCAGACATTCTGGCGCCAATTGCACGAGGTTGTGAGCGCCTCCCTTCTTTAGATTTTTAATTTACATGAGCTATGGACTCCAAACTTCATTGCCCTTAAATTGTATTGCATTTTTGTGGCTACTGTCTCTATTAGAGACATAGCCACTATGCCATCGAGTGTGTAAGTAAGTCCGTCCGTCATTAAGTAATTCGGATAGTGTTCGGATAGTGTTCGGAACTAGTCGGGTGATCGAAAATCAGCCACGATGTCGCGACGATGTACCCGATGAAAATATACGTCGTGTGAAGCGAAAAGCACATGGAGACTCCATGGGACGCTTTGTTTAGAAGGGTAAGTTTACACACTGTACTATTCTATGTTATTTTGTACCATAAACAAGGACATATCTCTCGTGCAAAGTGTCAAGTGTTTGTTCATAAAGAAGAGATTATTTTCCAGGAGAATGTCGATTGTAAAATAACTCCATCAGTCCATGACGATCGACTAGTCTGTGTAGTCGAGCACCTCCAATGGCTCCATGTAATTATGTAAACTGCCTGATAACTGTTTTAACGGTCAAGTAATTCTCTTCGAGGAACAATGTCTTTATATATAAGCTTATACGATGGACAGTGAAACAAACACGGCTCTCGTAAATAGTTATTCTTTGTCCCAAAACTCGCTAGAGTGCAATTTAGAAAAGCGTGAAATAGTACTAACTTTAAATAGTACTAAATAGTGATATTTCTATTGTTTTCTATTGTTTCATTAGTGCTATTTAGTACTAATTAGTTATTTAGTTTTCAAGCTTTTCTAATTTGCACTCTAAAAGCCGTTCTAATCGCTAAATAAATGACACACAGGACTCAAGTAGATATTCATCTTTATTTTGAAAGCAGTTTTAGAAATGCAAGATATCAAAAGGACAGGATTCTAGAAGTGAATTTACGGCCATACACTGTATCGATCAAATAAGACACAGGAAGCCCAATACTCAAACAGAGGGTGGTGAGCCTGTGAAACCTTAAAAAATATTTACACATGAGAGATGTGTCTGGTTTCTTGTGCAAAATAGCATAAAATCATAGTATATTAGAGTGTAAACTTATCTTCAAATTAGAGATACTATTTATTATACTCAATGTTTTCATATAATAGCTAGGCAAAGTAAAAGTTAAAGCTTAAAGTGTATATGACACGAAATTTTTTGTTTTGAAAATCGATTACATATGAAGTGAATAGTGGGATGGTTCAGTATTTTGTGATTTGAGCTTCGCATTGGCGAATTATAAAGCTTTGAAATCGTGATATGCTAATTCGGTGACGTCAGAGTGGGTTTTGCCGAAACTTATTTGTATTTTTCCAAGCAGTACTCTTTTCTAAAATAGAAAAACAAAATGAACATCATGTATATCAATTGTAGAAAACTTTTTGCCAGATTAAAAAATTTGAATAATTTGCACAATGGCGCTTTTGTATAATAAATTAAACCCACTCTGATGTCACCGAATTACCATATCACGATTTCAATCCTTTATAACTCGCCAATGCGAAGCTCAAATCACAAAATACTGAACCATCCCACTATTCACTTCATATGTAATCGATTTTCAAAAGAAAAACTTTCGTGTCATATACACTTTAAGACCTTATTATTATTATTATTGTTATCAAAATTGTGTTTGCTAAATATACAGAACATTGTTAAATTAATGTTAATATTCGATTACTAACGATCGATGCTGTTGATATTGATTGTTATTAAAAACTGTTGTTGTTCATTACTGTCACAATTGTTTTCAATGAAATTAGCATTATATAGAACCAAATAACAAGTTTCGGCAGATAGTTCAAACATACTAGTTCAACAGAGGAATCAATCCAACTACACATTTCTTCTACATTTCAAAACCGCAGTACCTACATGTAGTTATAGACTACCACTTTTTTTTTACAGTAGCCACATGCAGTCCTTGACTGCCTATTTTTAAACATTGATTTAAGATTAGTTATCAGTTTTATTTCGTAATCAAAAAAAGTAAATTCACTGAGTGTCTAAAAGGAACTTTCAAGGCGACATACTAGTTCATACTAGTACTCATACATACAACCGTGTACATATTCTAGTTTAGTATTTTAGATCAATTTTCTGTCAGTTTAAGGTACTAGAACTGGCTAAAATTTCCGATTTATAGTTGATTCTGAAGAAACTGAGCGCAATGTACCGTGTTATATCAACTACGGTAATTACCTTTGGAAACATAATAAAATAGCACTGAACTCTGTATCTATGGTAGCCATTTTAATTTTCTACAAACGAAATTTGATAGTATTTTAATCTCTTAATCCAATTTGATTCCGGTGAGCATTCGTGTTGTTTGTCCATTTGAATCTCTTGCCCCGAACTTTCAACCGTCCAGCCATGACTCTGTAGTTCTTCACTGGAATCTTTTGTCTGGCAATCTTTTGTCAGTTATGATGACTTGTATTTGTGTACATAGCTTAGTTTTTTTCATGATTAGAAACGAAGATATTACAGATTTATTAGTTTTAAAGCTCTGGGTTCCCTGTGTTGTTTTGGCACCTTAGGCGCGAAATTTATCACCTGGATTATGATTATTGGAACATAAATTTATTATAGTGCTATGATTTCACCTTTTGGGGGAATAGAATGTAATACAATTGTATTTTATTTTCTTCAAATAACATGTATTTTAGCCAGTGCTAGTACCTTAAACTTCCTGGAAACTACTCTCAGAAGGCAGGAAATGCTATTTCAGAGACCCTATACCTCAAAAATTTTCGGGGGAACATGCCCCCGCACCCCCTAGGAACTTGCCTCTTCGCCGCTCGTCAACGTCAAACATTTTCCCCTTGCTACGGCCCTGATATATGGTGGACGGTATTCTACTGTATATCTTCTATATGCCGTTCCCCCAAATCAGTATAGGAAAAAACATTTATTACATGGCGACATTTGGTTGTCAAGATATATAGTTATCTATCAGTCCATACCTGAGTCAACAAACATTTGACTCTATGTATACACCCGTTTTCAAAAACCTTGTCCATTTACAAAATAGTAAATAGTAAAAAGAAATTCAATCACGCAGAATTGTGGCTCATTGTTTCTCTAATTATAATCGCTTTCTACTATTTAATTACTATTTTGTAAATGGACGTTATTGAAAACAGGTGAGTGTATATACTTGATTTGTTCCATTTGTTTATTACATGGCGACATTTGGTTGTCAAGATATACAGTACTGCTTAGAAGTATGTTAACATTTTTTGCGTGGAGTCTGCATGGCGTCTGAGTGTAGTCTGCGTATAGTACACTCAAACTACACTCAACTTTTTGCTCATTACAAGCTTGACTGACTTTTACACGCAGCCGTTAATTTGCATTTCTGAAAGAAACAGCAAATGTCTAGAAATACATGTACGATGTTGCTGGTGTCATGCAAGCAAAATACTGTAAATAAAGCTTGAAGAAGCTTCGAGTTTCTTCACTTTACCATAAGCCGATAAATGACACAAAAAGTTTTAAATAAACTCTTGAAGTTGTATCTAGAAACAACATTCATTCAGAACGTCTTTCCCACCAACTTTCGGCATTATCAGTTCTAAAATCTAGGTTCATTAGTGTGCACGTGAGAATGTTATGTTTGAGACACTTGATTGACACATGTTGTGTTAGCACGTGAAACAAGTCTACGGGAAATTTAACCAACCCGCTCTTTTAACTGACAGTAAAATACGTTCTTTTAATGGTGAATCTCCAAGATACGATGATTTCTTGTGAAGAGAACTTTACTATAAATCACATTTACCATATCATGTTGTCATAATGTGAGTATTTTCTCCTACAAAAGGCTTTAGAAACAATGATTCAACAAGTTTTGTTTACGATCATCAACTGCTGTTGTCATGTTGTGGAGACGAAGTGCAAGGAAGCTTCGTTCATCGGTTGTTCGATATCTTGTACAAAACTTCCCCTTGCTGTTTAAGCTAAAAAAAGAGCTAAGTTTCGTGCCTGTATGTAGTAAATAGGCCTTGACACAAATATCTCGAAAAATGGCCTAAATATGTTAACGGAAATTCTCGAAAAAATCTCTAAATATCCCAAAACATTTCCTAAATATCTCGAAAATTTCTCTAAATATCCCCATATATCCATATTATTTTAAAGAATATTTTAATTACTCGTGCGTCTCTATTGTATTTGTAACAAAAAAAGTTTTTATTGCATGGTGAATCTTAGAAATTAACATGACAGTTACAGTATTATTGCATTCTTGTCATGCACAACTTGGAAAACAAGTAAACTAATCAACAGCGACATCTTCTAGTAGTACTTGAGAGCCCTGAAAATATGCGGGGCAGCCCCCAACCTCGATCCCAGGATCACAGGGATCCCGTAGCGCCGATTTGGTTGGATTTCACTAGTTTTCAGTGAGTTTTGGTCGTTTTTAGTAGTCATTTGGGGTTTTAGACCCAAGATTAAGTCCTAAATATCCAAAAATATCATATTTTTTTTCTAAATATCTCATGTTTTTCTAAATATCCCAGGAGCTTCTAAATATCCGGATATTTGTGTCAAGGCCTATATGTAAACTATAGACCCGAATACATGTCATACGTTGGTATGTTTGTTGTTTGCCGGCTTCGACTTTGTGTTCAATGTGACGCTCGTTTCGATCGCACTGGACTATAAAATGTCCCTAATCATTTACAGTATCTATTTTTGAGAGACACATTGTATCGGGCTTAGAATTATTTTGGTTTTGAACCACGACTCTTCATATAATTACATGTATATTATGAACATGAATTTCTCGTCGTCCAACAGTTTGATCGCCGTTGTACACTCAGCCTGCGTGTAACGTAAACAAAAGACTGGTATAACAAAGGCGAAACTACACTCAGATTACACTCAGACTCCACGCAGACTCCACGCAAAACGATGTTAACATACTTCTAAGCAGTACTGTAGTTATTATTCCATATATATACCTGAGTCAACAAACATTTGACACATCCAAACTTAATTTATTCTTATGTATATATATAGTATATAACTTGATTTATTGTTTGTTACATGGCAACATTTAATTGGTTAAGATATAGTTAGTCCATATACCAGTCAACAAACATTTGACTCTATATATATACGTTACTTGATTTGTTTATTACAAGGTGACATTTGGTTGTCAAGATATAGTTATAGTCCATACCATGCAGTCAACAAACATTTGACTCAATTATTTCAGTAATGATTGATTAATGTTTCATATAGAGCATGTGGTAGATACAGTACCGGTCAGAAGTATCTTAACATTTTTTGTGTGTATTCTGAGTGTAAACTGCGTGTGCGTGTTGAGTGTAGTACACTCAGTTGAGTGTATTACACTCAGGTGCATTGAGTCCACGCGAATGAGTGTAGTAACTACACGCACTTCCGAAGCTCATTAACTTCTCTCCATTGTGTTCGCAAACAAAGAAAATTACATGAGAAAAAACTCAGAACGAGTTGTTTCGACGATGATAGTTCGATCTTAGAATGAAGTTTTAACATTAGTGACTTATTTGGACTAACCTCTGTGAATGGAGTTTACCAAAACGCTAAAGTTATGTTATGTTGTAACATCTCATTTACAAGACCGAAACATTTGAACCTTGTGACCTTCAAAGTAAATAATCGATTGAGTAATCGTGGTTTACGCTTGTAAAACTTTGGGAAACCCATGGAAGAAAACAGAAAAGAGTTTAACTACTTTATGGACAATTGGCAATCGAAACTCAGCTTAAAGTGCCACTATGATGTAAATGAAGTCCATTATTTCCCACATTTTTATACACGAAACTGATCATTAGTCTTAGGTAAATCCAAATATGCCAAATATGAAAGAAAATCTAAAAAAATCCGTTTAATCCTTTCTAATTCTGTGGTTGAATTGTTTTGGTTTCATTGTTTTATAGGAATAATCCACGGCGAATATTCAAATTATAAAACCCCGGGAATAAACATATTTATTACAAAAGGTCATGCACGTAACGCATTCAGTTCGGAACGAATTTTAAAATAAATAAAATGAAACCTCCAAGTTATTACTGTATTTCTGTAGTTGATGTTTAATATGTGCTATTTTGATCGAATCGGATATAAATTAAGTTTATATGAACATTTGTAAAATCGAAACATAAACAAATGACCGTACCATCATCCTCTGAGTCGTTTTGTTTTTCACACGATAATATTACTAATAAAAGTATTGTATTCTTGATGCCTTGAATAAGATGTCCTAAAGATTTGGCCGGAATTGGTTTAATAACTTCAGACAAAACCCCTGCTTGCAGGGATATCTTCGAGAGATGTCTAGTGATCGTCATGTCTTTGATACCGACAAACTTATTCCGGCTAGAGACAATTATTTCATAAATACACTAGCATTAAAATATTATTTCTTGTCCTTCACTTGCAACCATGTGTTACAATATAATTTCGAAATTTTCAAAGAAATCATCCTGAGTATTGAAGACAAGGTTCGATCGCCACCGTCACACGGTGTACTGAAACTGAAACCAAAATGAAATATTCGAGCTTCATGGTTTGATACAGTTTTTCAATTTTGAGTCAGACATCTCATGGGAGGTGTGTTACTATCTTATGCGTTTAAAAGTTGCCAAAATGTTCTTGTAATCAAAGCAAAACCTGTTGTTATTTTGCAGAAATCAGTAAGCTGAAGTACCAAAGCATTTGAATTGTTGAGCCTATGACGTCACTTCCTCTAGTTTATCGATTAGAAAACCGGCTCGCGATCGTATAATGGCGGACGTTATATCACGAACTTTAGGGACTAAAATTTATATCTTCCCAGTCTCGAATGAGAATACGGTTTGGCCAGGTGATGTAGTAACACTTCTACTTTTGTAAGTGCGATTTATAGAACTTTTTCAAATTACATCGTAGTGGCACTTTAAAGTATGGCGTGAACCAGAACAAAATGGTCACAACTTGTGTAAAGACCGGTGACGCGACGATAACGAGTCTCTGTTTTATCAATCTGATAAATCGTTCTAAAACCATCTGAAAATCTTTCTCTGGTCATAATTTTCAGTCAGTTACAGCTGAATATTTGAGATCTAAGTTTTAAAGCTCAAAAAAACTAAAATAGAAACGAAAACACCGTAAAGAATGTTCCGAGGTGACAGACGAGTAATTTGCATATATTAGTTGTCACCTTCAGGTTTGTCTAGATTGAAGTTAACCCTTTGACTACTATGCCCTTAGAGTGTGACATGCTGATGTTCCTGGAGCTAATTAGGGACTGTGGTACAATTTTCACCCAAAATCATAATATATATGCTCAGTAGGTTTTGGAACCCCTAGAAACCATAAACACTACACAGTTCATTAGTAGACATACTGTTTTATTAATCAATGATATTAAATAAAGCAAAAACTGTCAGAAAGCCCTAAAATATATAGAAGAAATTTAAATTTGTGATTATTTTCAAAATTCGCACCATTTTGTATAACCAATGATATCAAACTTCTACTAATAACTTACGATTTTACCTTTGCAGCTAATAAAAACTTCAGGGCAAACTTCCAACACATGTATATATTATATATGTACCTTAATATTGTGGTTAACAACTTCAATAAAGATTATTTTATAATTGTTCAGGTCAATTGGGAAAGTGGTAGCATGCAAAGCAAGGATCTTGACACAAGGCAATGTCGCACTCTTTGCACTTGTGCTTCGTCTCGATTGGTCTCCCTCTCGGTGTCTTTTTTCCATCTTTTTTGCATTGGACACACTCCTTCTTCCTCTTCTCTAGCTTGACGGACTTGTGGCTTCTAGCTGCTTCGTTTAAAGCCGGGATTGGACCAGTTGAAGCACGCCTACGTTGGGTGAAGTTTCCGATGAGTTGTTTCGATAGAGCAAGACGAAAGTCCAGTTGGCGCTTTGGAGTTGCCGGTCGTTTGTGAACATTCTCGAGCACTCGGGCATTGCAAATCGCTAGGTTTAAAGCATACCAGAACAGATACCGGTACCATTTCTTACATGGCCGTCCAACAGTGTAGGATGAGCGAAGCTGGTCTGCTCTGTCGACTCCCCCCATCTTCGAAGTGTAGAGATCAGACACGTATGGTTTGACAATGGTGATCCGTTTCCCCTTCACCATTCGTTCTACTTCTCGATTCGGTTCATCTGGACTGACATTTGAAGACAGGAAACTAACATCACTTGGTAAATAAAATGTTCTCGCCTTTCTGGCGAACTTTCAGATCTCCCGGCTCCTTTAACTTCGCTTTCGCACACAACGGCAAGTCCTTGCGGTTCGGCCGAACTGTCGCACAAGCATATGTATTTTGCATCAACAAATGTTCAAAAAGAGCATACCACTAAAATAATTGTCAAAAAATAAGTGATGATACTTATTGAGGTATGGCCTAGCCATTTTCATCACAGTTTCATATCCTAGACCATGAATTCGAGGTGCGCCATTCTCCTCGCTTCCCAAGTAAACAGAGAAGTCTACGACATACGCGCTCTCTGCATCGGCGGCCATCCATACCTTGATGCCGTATTTTGTTGGTTTGGCAGGCATGTATTGTCGAAAACCAAGTCATCCTTTGAAAGCTACCATACCCTCGTCTATGGAGATATTTTCGCCAGGGTAGTAGCTGGCCTGTATATTCCGTAAAACGTTAGATAAAATAGGGCGAATCTTGTACAGGCGATCGTGGTTCGCATCTCCTCTCGGCGGTTCTTGTGTCGAGTCGTTGAAATGGAGATATTGTGATAGTTCCTCGAAACGGTTTTTCGTCATTACAGCTTTAATACCATCATTGCCTATAAATGAATCGTTCGACCAGTACATTGCGATTTCTGGTAGCACATTAATACCCATAACAATCCACATTCCGATGTATGCCTTCATTTCTTGAAGTGTCGCGTCCTTCCAAAGTGCCAGTCGAGGAGGCATGTTTGCAAGCTTTTGACGAGCAAATCGGTTTGTTTCTCGTACTAAAATGTCAATTTCACTATCTCCAAACAAAAAACTAAAGAAATCAATCTCTTTGGCATCATTTGGGACAGGAACTTTGACTCCAGGATCACCTTCAAAGTCATTAAGCGTAACATTTTCCAGCTGATCTGTCCAAGATTCTTCCTCGACACTGCTCACGTCGCTGTCTTCTTCACTTTCGCTACCGCTTTCTTCATTTAATTGCCCTTGAATTCGGTCTAGATCTCAGTCAGAATCAAACCCGTCATTGTCTGCTTCTTCTGCACTATTTTCTTCATCAGTTTCGCCAAACATTTCACGATAATCGTCAAGAGAAATACGCATAGGTTCTACATAATTTGCCGCCATGACACCTTTCTCGACAACGAGCGAGTGCAAATTTTGAACCACGCTACCTTCCTAGAGACTTACAATAATTATGCGCAGTTACTACAATTTGATTGGTTGATTCATAGTGTATTTGAATAGAACAATGGCATTACAATAACTACCCTCTAGGGGAGGGAAATGGATAAAAAATAGAGTCACATGCGCGCGGCCGGTTTTGGCCGGTTCAGGAAATAAACAACATTTTTCATCGTCCGGTTTTGGCCGGTTCAGTAGTCAAAGGGTTAAAGCACGAACATTTTGTGAACTATTTGCAGTAAAAAGACCATATTTATGATAGCATTATTCAAATGTTAGTTTTGGAGATATATTTGGACAAAATTATGTTCTTGTGTTGAGAATGTGTGACACAAGTTACAGCCGTACGGAAGCCGTACACGTGTAACGCTCTAATTACAGTCCGTGGGAATAAACCTGTTTCGCTGCTGTTTTATATTGTAAAATGTTTGTTTTCTTGACTGTGTAATAGCGTTCTACACATAAATATCTGTTATAAAATAATCAATCTGTACAGTTAACGAACTTCTGTAGCGAAAAATAACCCACTGCTAAACATTGTAAACAACAATACTATACCGCCGCATCGTTATTCCGGATTATGTTAATGTTCCGTGATCGAACCAAACTTTCTAAAGACAGATTGCTCTTTTCTTTATGAAACAAAGACCAAACAAAGGACTGTATAACAAAAGAAAACTACAGGCAGTGTGAGTGTACTACACTCAGTGAAGTAGGTGCGTGTACTACACTCAGATGAGTGTAGTTGTGAGTGTACTACACTCAAATTACATGCACACGCATGTTAAGATACTTCTGACCGGTACTGTAGTTATAAAGTCTGCCAATTACAAGTCAACAAACATTTGACTATAAATTCACTTGATGTATTTTTATAAGTAACTTACTGATCGTACTCCATGCAGTGATCATTATTTTTTAAATGCTCAACTTGTTGTTCATTTCAGTTCATATGATATGTTTACACTATAATTAGTTGTATATTTGCTATTAATTACTGCAAAATGTTGCATGGACTTTATAGCATATACTGATTGGGTTATTATTGTGTGTGTTTTTAATGCAAATAAAAGTATTTACCTACATGTCATTCTGATTCCATGGAGTGTATTGGCTTCCTGTGACGAGAACCGGGCTTCCTGTGGTAATGTATTCAAGATGGCGTACGTCGCTCGAATCACCTCCGATCTTCTGCAGTTTGCAGGCTAAGTTTGACAGGATATTCAGGTATACTCGATATACCCGTATCGCAATTAATGTTTCGTCTCGTATCGCAATGTTTCGTTTCGCCTCGTATCGCAATGTTTCGTTTCGCAAAGTACCGTATAAAGCCCCATCGGCGTCTCTCTAGCCGTCTGTCAAGAATCCTCAATTTCATTGGAAAATTAACATTTCCAACTGAGTAAAGATAAGTTAACTACTAAAGGTCGAAAAACCATTACAAAAACATGATGAAGTCAAAACGTTGTTTGTTCTTTTGGCGTTTTGGCGGGCTGCTTCGCCGCCATTTTGACAGTTCGCGCGGTCGACACTACAGTCTACAGCACAACACTACAGTACGCTGTACGATCAACTTCGCTTGCTTTGTAATACAATTTTGGATCAAAACAACATTATTATCATACAAACATCCAAAGTAAATACTAAGTAACATTTACTAACCTGGATTTCCTAGAAGAATCGAGTCCAAACGAGTCTTGTTTGAACGGTTTCGTTTGAACACAAGTCATGTCAAGAACAAGAAACCACGACACCACGTGATCACTTCTGATCACCTGATCACTTCTCGTTACCAAGGCAACCCAAAAGTGATAATAATGTGATAGATATTCTGTGATTGTCTGACATTGGATTTCCTTTGCGTTACGCTTGGAAAAAAAAACACTTTTATTACTTGGGTGGGAAAAATGATTGATTTTTAATGCACAACGTATTTGATAAAGCTTCTAATGTCTAGCTAGGCAAAGGAAGCCCAAGAGCCATTCACGTGTTATGGTGCAATAATAAAGCACGCGTTGCATTATGGGTCCTCTAACATGGCGGACTTCAAAGAAATGAGAAGGGTTAAAAGGAAGTGACGAGAAAACAAACATTAACTAGGCCTACACGAATTATATGAAAGTAAACTAGAACCGACCACAAAAGAACAGTCATGGTAGGTGTTAGTAATGATCGTTTTGGTCGCATTTTCTTCACAGCGCCTTGAAAATCTAGTTTCGTGAGAAAGCATTGTGACCATGTGCTACGAGTGAATTCAGATCGATCTATTTTAAACTTAGTACTTTATATTTAAAATAATTATTGAATGCTTAATAATAACGAATATAACCTGGTTTTGTCGTCACAATTAGCCAGAATCTGTCTAAATAATCATGGTTTTTTTCAATTGCTGACCATCTGAGTGAATGGAGAAATTCAGTTTTATTTGGACTACAGTTTTAGACATTCGGTTTTCCTCTCAATTTACAGCCTCAAAACGAACACATAGAACAGTCGAGAAAACGCTATGGATATCGTCTTGATCATTTTGAACGAAAGTAAGTACAGTTGTATGTCATGTTTGTTTGGTAAGAGTATCAAGTTTGTAGTGATGACAATAGCAGTGCCAGTGGTCGATGTTACAAATAACTTACCAGTTAATCACTCGCTGACCAAATGCATACAACCACTTCACAGTGGCCTCACTTGTCTTTTGTAGTGTACAGTGTACGTGCATCTTTTCAATACGAGTGCAGGATGAATGAGTCACTGAATTCTTGGGTTGCACGTTATGTCATAGCCGCCATGTTGGATGACAATAACAAAGCATTCCTCATTAGCTTCTCTTGTTAGATCATCCAACATGGCGGCTGTTTCATTGTTATCTATATCTCAAGGGATTTTGAGTCATATGGTTAAAATCCAAGAATAGAGTTGGGTGACGAAAGACATACATACTGTATATAGCTAATTGCATAATCGTTGTCAGGTTGAAAATCATAAATCATAGAAGCTGAGACCGCAAAGATGGATGGGAAATTAGTTCATGAGCCACATTACATGCAGATATATTCAATGTTCTCGTATTTTTGAAAATATATGAGCTATTTAACTAAGATCCTACAAGTCTGGATAAAAAGGTCGATCATTTGACGGTGTTATTTGAGAATTTTAATATCCCATAATTCCTTTCATGATTTTCAACCCGACAACGATTATGCAATTAGCTATATATATGTATTATGTTACATTGAGTTATTGAATTACAAGGTTATATATCTTATTGTATAGAGTCGTTCTCATATGAGTGGAAAACCTATGGTACCGGTGACACTCAAATGGCTTCCTTTCTGAACCAATCAAAAATTGTGGAGATTCATCTCATCCTATCAAACTCTTTCACTACGGTACGGTACCATAACTTTCCCACTCATAAGAAAACGACTCTATGTACATTGCCACAATAGTCTAATGAATTGATCTTTGATATGCAGACGTAAAAAGGAAGCACGTCAGCCACATGAACAAGCAGAACGTGCAAAGAAGCTGCATGGTCTCAAGTGAGTTTCTTGTATGATTGTTGTTGTTGTTGTTTTGTAAACAATAACTGTTCTGTTCATTCTTTATTTAGGGCCAAGCTTTACAACAAGAAGAGACATGCAGAGAAAGTACAGATGAAAAAAACGTAAGAAATTTCCAATGTTTATTGTAATATTTAATATTACTGTTGTTTTGGAATGTCTGGGAATATCATCATTTATTATATAGACAACCACTGGATATGAGCAAGCGCACGCTCTGATTGGCTACTCTACTAGTAGGCTATCAGCTCATATACCACGAGTAGAGAAAGTTGGAGATTTTCAACAATGGCAAACCGGTTTTGCCGAACTAAAAATAAAAACAAATGTTATATTTCTCACAATCCAGTGGTTGTCTATATAAATAAAACAATTATTCCACTCAATCATCGTCGTATAAGGCTGATAGTTAACTCGGCTAGTGCCTCAGTGGCTATCAGCTCATGTACGACTCGATTTCGTGAAATAATTGTTAAATATACATGTATGGGAACCCACAGGGGAATACTATTCCAATTAATTTGGATAGCAGTTGTACCTCTTCATACATGTACCTCTACGATAGTATACCGTATAATATAAAATAATATAATGGATATTTTAGAGATGATAATGACAGATTGTTTAAAATATCAAGAAATGGATGCAACCAAGTAAATTACCTTTGTGACTCAGTGGTTAGGTTTGGGGGAGGGGAGGGTTAGGCATTGAAATGATTGTTTGGCATTGTGTGCAACTGCTGGGAAAAAAGTGAGAACCAACATCCTCAAAAATCCCACATGTACTTTGTACACTATACACTCTGTAAACAAATGCTTTGATACTGAAACATTCTTCATTTCAACTTGTTAAATTAGAATTAAAATGCATGAGGAAAAGAAGACAAAAACTAGAAATAATGAAAAGGTTCCCGAAGGAGCTGTGCCTGCTTATTTATTGGACAGAGAAGGCCAGTCCAGAGCAAAGATCCTTAGCAATATGGTCAAACAGAAGAGAAAAGAAAAAGCAGTAAGTACTGATCACCATACATACTGTATATGTTGTACAATCAATGTTTTCACAAGTTGTTACAGCGTGAAGCTCCCAACTATGACCTTTAAATGTATTTGCATACTACAATACAATACAATGTCTCGCCATAATTAACCTTTAGATCAGAGATAAGGTAAGACAATCCTGCAAAGTTGATTGGATAATGGCTGAGAGTATACGAATACATTTATACATAAATTTTTGCGCTTCGTGCTGTAATGTATTGGCATGGTCTTTTCAAAAGTATAATAATAATAATAAAGACTTTGATATACTGTTGTTTTTACGGTTTTCACGCGTAACTGCAAATATGTATTGACGTTTCGGCTGCACTGCTGGCAGCCTTCATCACGCGGAAGCCTTAAAAGTCGAGGGTAGTACTAAATAGTATAAAAATACTAATAAACTTGTAGCCCTCAAATATATGTAGGGATAGTGAGGACGTAGCAGGGACGTTAAATTATGCATTTTCAAGAAATAAAGTTATTATTATTGTTATAACTCGACAGGCTGCTTGTGGCATGCCGAGTTGGGAAATGGGCTTTCTTTTTCTTATAGCCACAAATCGCGAACTTGGTACGGTACCAAGGTGTTCTGTGCCGCTAAGGAAACCGAAGGCTCATTGTTGAAGCCCACCGAGTGAATGTTATAGAGTGTCTTATTATTATAGCCAGGCACTTATCTTGCCTTAGAATAAACAGAGAAGTTGGTAGATGTGATGGTTGACAACTGAATGTAGTTTTGAAACCACTGACTTTGTATAGAGCAGATTTCATATGACTGTCACAAACCACTGTGCATGGCACAGTCACGGCACGGATTCATTTGAAATCCTAAATCATCACTGGTCACGGCACAGCATGGCACATCCGTGCCATAAGTTTTTCACAATCATACGAAATCTGCTGTAATAAATGTATAATTTACCTAATTTATTTCATGAATTTAACATTATGTTGAGCTTGCTATTGTTGATTTTTCCTCTGAAATGGATAATATTTAGAATAAATATTTACTTAAATGAATAACATATGTTGATAGTATCAGTTATGACAACCGTGACAGTATTGGTTGATCACTAGGGCAAGTGGGACGTACCTCTACCTAAAGTACGTGCTGTCGGCGAAGATGAAGTATTTAAAGTTGTTAAGACTGGAAAAACAAGAAGTGAGTTAATAATAATTTTCTCAATGCTTTTACACAATAAGATGTCCTAAAATAGAATTCAAAATAATAGTAAGATAATAGTATGAAATTGCTAATGAAAATTTAAGAAATATATAAATAATAGGTTTTAGATATAAAAATTAAATATTGTTGGAGTTTGCGGTAGATATTTTAACACCAATTGACTTTCATTCATTCATTCATTTACAGGAAAGGGATGGAAAAGGATGGTCACAAAAGCCTGTTATGTTGGTGAAGGATTTACTCGCAAACCCCCGAAATTTGAGAGATTTATTAGACCAATGGGTTTGAGATATAAAAAAGTGCATGTAACACATCCAGAGGTACATTTGTACTACTTGTATTCCATATTAGTATTTACCAAATCAGTGGATAGCAATATTGGCACGTTTTGATTGGCTCCCGTAACTCGAAATATCCTCGGAATATTATTCACTGTTTTGGGACGAGATTCAAAATGGTGTCTCATTTCGCTAGTCTCCGACGCTGACATTTTAGAAATATATGAATTAGCTGTTCCAATAAAGTGCCATTTTTTATCCAACTGATTTGGTAAATGGGTCATTTCACGGTATTTTGGACAAAAATAATAATAAATGAAATAGGTAAACAATCATTAAAATCCACTTCTTCAATAAGCAGAATAGCTCAAGTTTATGATTTAAAAAAAACAATACATCATTGTGCTAACATTCATTGAAAAAATGAACTCTGATTACGAGAAAAGGGTTCAACTGTGTTACGGAGGGGAAAATGCATTTTTCTCTTTACTGCAAGATATATGATTAACTCAACCATTCCATCTAGTATGTAGCCACATTGTATCAGGCATGTGTTATTATAAAATAAGTGATATTTTTTAGAAATGATTGCAAGCAGGAATTAGGAACCCAAGCAAAATGCTGTTTTCCCCTCCGTAACAATATTAGGTAAAAAAGTTATCACTATAGCTACATCTTTGAGTTTAAATCTCTGGCATTTTGATTCCTTCCAATTTAGAGGGGGAGTGTACAGATGAGTCACATTTGCCTTCAATGTCTTTTTGTTTGCTTGAAATATTATGACATGAAAAAGTGTTACGGAGGGGAAGATTTGTTACGGAGGGGAATATATGTTATACAAAAGGAAAATATATGTTTGATATTTCAACTGTAGTTTACACATTTGTGTTTAAATCAGCCAGTTTGTAAAGTAGTATTGATTTAACAGTCACCTATAGCCTTTATAAAGGCGTACAATTTCTTTGTGCTTTTCCATGTTTTGGGTACCCTGTGTCTATAAGTTAAGAAAATAGGGCATTTCCTCTTATTGAAAGCCAGACTATTTCCATTTCTTTTTAAAACTTGTAAAAGACAAAGTTTGATCAATCCTGCATAGTATGACATGCATTTACTTTTATTTTAAAAGTGGATTAACAGTTTAGTAGCTGTGCACTCTAGCTGATGACCTTAAGCTACTGTCCAGAGTGTTTAATTATTATTAAGACAAGGTACATATACTTTATTCAGTATGTTAATTGAAGAAACATGTCCTTAATCCAAGAGTATACTAAAAAGTATTATCTTCAAGTGTTTAGTAGTGTTTTCTTTGGCAATTTACATGACGGACAAAACGTTCCCCTCCGTAACTTCCCCTCCGTAACACTACCACCCTTGACATTTAGCTTTACAGAGAAACAGCATTGACAGATAGTATGTTTCCTTTCATAATTTTAGAATGTCATCTAGTTGAGAAATAAGAAAAATCAAAAGCAAGGCTTTAAAATATTGCAACTTCAGAGAGTTTTCAAGATGAAAAATGACAACAAAAAATTGCATATTTTCTGTTCCCCTCCGTAACACAAACTATTTTTCCTGCTGATCTATACAGAAATATGTGAAATCTTATTTAGTCATACTCTATTTGTAGTATATATGGGTCTGTATGATATCATGAACAAAGTGCAGAAATTGATTTCATAATTACATAGTAACAGTCAATTGAAATAGTTTGTCTTCCCCTCCGTAACATTTCAAATACCGTGAAATGACCCAAATACTAAAACAATTATCCCCCTCAGTGTCGGTGAGTAGTGGTGAATATTTACCTTGCCGCTCGATGACTCGCGGCTCGGTAAATATCCACCACTACTCACCTCCACTTCAGGGAATAATTGTTCATTATTTGCTATACTTATACAGAATGCTCCTTAACTGTCTGGTTTTCCTTGTTTGATAGCTAAAGGCCACATTTTATTTACCAATCATTGGAGTCAAAAAGAACCCTCAGTCATCACTGTATACACAGTTAGGAGTTATAACTAAAGGAACAGTTATTGAGGTACGGCACTTGTTACATGTAGCACCATATTTTATTACCTGGTAGTTAATCTACCATATGCAGTCTTATGCTAAATTGTATTCATTATACACCAATTCCGAACATGGCGACCAATTTGAATAACCATTGTTCTTGACTGACTAGCCTCTCATACAGGTGAGAATGCTTTTGTGTTTCCACATGAACTAGAGGCTATTCAGTCAAAGAACAATGGTTGTTGAAATTATTCGCCATGTTCGGAATCAGTGTATACTATATGTATACATGTACACAATATACATATATGGGGTTCTTAATAGAAGATGGCAACCAGCAGAATCCCGCCATCTGTCAAGATAAAAGTAGCCACCTGTATGTCAACTATTACAAAAATGTCACCATTTATGATGTACACATCCCGGAGGGGGGGGGGACTCCCATGTGAAAAGGATGGGGATCAGATGATGTGGCTTTTGCTTTATTAGACCCCTAAAAGATATCATTCTAAACCAGAAATAATACTAATTTCCTGCCTGATCACAACACAATATATGTCAAGTTTTATATCTTCGCGAGCAACCCTAAATGATAACTTTGATGGCTAAAAAAGGGAAACCACATTGTAATTTACACCCCTAAAAGAGACGACGATCATCCAACCCTGTACATAATAACCTGGACACTCATGGCAGGGCTCAACACTAACAGTAGTCTGCTAGTCTCAGACTAGTGAAAGTTTGCTGTGGACTAGTGAAAATCTTATCAATTAGACCTAGGGACTAGTAATTATCCGCAGTCACTAGCCCAAGGACTAGTACATGTACCTCAAAAAGTTAGTGTCGAGCCCTGCATGGTCACTTAGTAATACGTATAAAACTACAGTACTTACATGTGACAACTCATTCAACTCCTTCGATAGTGCTGCTGCTAATATAGTCAAATTGAGTGAGAATGTTTATTGTATTGTTTCAGGTTAATGTCAGTGAATTAGGTCTAGTTACGCAAGGTGGTAAAGTTGTATGGGGTAAGTAGTGTACATGTACACCCAATCACAAGGAACCACAGGGAGCCCAATATCAACAAAAGTGGCCATGGAAATATCAACAGAAGCCTGGGAAAGATTTAACTGACAGGGAGAAGGGACTGTCCAGAAAACATTATTACAACATACAATTAATTAAATGTGATGGCTTTTGACATAAATATATACAGCTTATTTGATGGTTTGACAGATAATATGCGCATATATTTTACGAGTTGTGTAGTATTTTTCTGATTTTGTTTCTTTGTTTCCTGGTGTTTTTTGCTGTTTTTCATGTGAGCATGAGCTACTGTGTAATACGCTGGCATATTTTGTGTGCTCTCTTGCCCTTATATGGTAAAATGATGCGGGTGTGTAAGAGGTAATGTTTTTCATGTACAAAGGATTTTAGAAAAGTTTACTAAAAAACATACTGAAAGTTATGTACTTGACTGTTCGACACCACTATCAACATTTATGATATTATTGAACTAATTTGAACATTGTGTTTTCTCTAGGAAAATATGCCCAAGTGACAAATAATCCAGAGAATGATGGTTGCATCAATGCTGTCTTACTTGTGTAGTCGCTTTTTCCAATTCAATTCCCATCTGTTTATTTGTAAATAAAATATGGACTTTCAGAAATCAATCTGTCTTCTATGAACTTTAAAATAACCTACACCCACGTATAGGCTGCATAGTTTTACCAAAATCATCTAGAGAAGGTGGCCTAAATTTCAATCTGTTTTATTTATTAGTGCTACATGTATGCGCCCGGGGGGGGGGGGGGGGGTACTCCCTTTGTCGAAGTGGTAGGGGTGATCGGCGGTCCTTTTGTTGTCCAGTCACTGATTAAACGATATCAACACAATCACCGTTTTGCCATATATGGTCGTACCTTTTAGTGGTCGAAATGAACATGGCTTCAACAGCTCTTTTAATTTATGTGTACCTTTTAGGCGCCGATCACACCCGGGTGTATGTGGCACATGTCTTCTTTCTCCTTTCTTTCTAGGGCCTTTCTTGGGTGCATACACCTACACCTATTTCAATTATGTTAATCCCCCAAAAAGGGTGAAAGGTGCGAACCTGAAGGATCATGGGGTTTTCTATTTGCAGCCATATTCTTCATGAATGTCTTGCACTAAACAAGAACATTGCGGTGAACCAAATTCAAGTAACATTCAAAATGAGATGGCCAAATTTCAAATGTCTAGGAATTTTGGTAGAAAGACTTGGTAAACAGTATCTCCCATGATTCTCTGGGGCGCACCTGTGAGTCAAGGGTGACTAACTTAATTTAATTAGGTGTATACAAATAAAGGCACATAGTAAATGAAAAATGTGATTAATATGCACACAGTGTAGTGCAACAAAGTTCTTGTGTAAAATCATGATTGAATGTTATCAATGAAATATGACTTGAATGAAAAACTCTAGTCAATAAATATCAGAGAAAGATCATTCATACGTGCAAGTCAGTAGACATATTAATACTATCACAGAGCTTAGATTGTAGGTTTTATTTAAAGTAAAGTATTCTCTATTTTCAATGTTTGATGAACTAAAGAACACAATGTAACATTTCTCTTGGGAAGTGCCTTATACTCAGGCATTTACAATACTCTAGAAATGGTACATTCAAGCAGCATTCTTTTCTACAGTAGTTTTTCGTTTATCATGTGCAACCACCTGCTACATGTACACACTTACATAAACTCAACTCAGCAGGTTGCTTTGTCTACAACCATGACTCCCTGCCTGTGTCTTTAGACAAGAACTGTATGGTGGATATCCTACGGCTCAGTTTATACTGAGAGATCTATAATAATTATTATCAGTATAGCACACTCGGGTACTATGTGCGCTCTTATTGGTCAATTAACGGGCCGTAACTTCCCGTACGGCCATCCTCGGGAACCCAGGGGTATATTCTGTCGCTCGTTACTCGTTCCCAGAGAAATACCCCTGGGAACGAAGTCTGTTGGAGCTTGTTCCGGAAGTCAAAATTCAAAATGGTCCTATTCAACCTATTCAAACCAGAAATACTTGATACTGATTGGTTGACCATATAAGGTCGACCAATCAGAAACGAGAGTAATTTTGACTTCCGGAACAAGTTCCAACAGACTTCGTTCCCAGGGGTATTTCTCTGGGAGCGAGTAACGAGCGACAGAATATACCCCTGGGTTCCCGAGGATGCCCGTACGGCCCGCTGAAAACAGAAAAGTAAGGAAAAGCTATATAATAAATATCTTATTAACCTCGCTTGCTCGGTCCGTACGGGAAGTTATGGATCCTCGTTTCCCCCCACTTTTTATGGCCCGCGCTGGGCCATAAGGTCGTGCGCGAGCAAGCGAGGTTAATACATGTAAGGGGTATTTATTTCTGTATGAGTGGAAAACCTATGGCATGGAGTTATGGTGTACAGTGCGGTAAACATTTGAAAGAAAAACTATCTACAGTTACAGTACAGCACAAATCATACCAAAGCAACTACAATTAACAATTATTCCACTGTAAGTGGAATAATTGTTTTATTATATAGACAACCACTGGTTGTGAGAAATATAACATTTGTTTTTATTTTTAGTTCGGCAAAACTGGTTTGCCATTGTTGGAAATCTCCAATTTTCTCTGCTCGTGGTATATGAGCTGATAGCCTACTAGTAGAGTAGCCAATCAGAGTGCGCGCTTGCTCAAATCCAGTGGTTGTCTATATAATAAACACTAATGTACATTGTATATATGCAATGGCGGATCCAGGATTTAAAAAAGGGGGTTCCAGAAACGATACTTTCAGCATTTTAAGAACAAACCGTAGCCGCCAGTTTTTGAGTGGTCCGGTTTCCAAAATCGGGGAAAAAATAATATAATCACTAAAGACACACACCATCCCCCAATACCCTGTTTGATTCGAAAAGTGGTCCGGTTCAAACCAGAACAAAAAATACTGGCGGCTACTGCCTTGCACTTAGTGTAAAGAACAAAGGGGGGTTCCATGGAACCACCCCTGGAGATCCGCCACTGATATGATACAAGCACAGTTAGAGTGATTCCAATAAACCTGGGCACTACTAATTAGCTGTCAGTGTATATTAGATGCAAAGTAACAAAAGACAACAAAAGAGTGAGTGTCTAATAGTGTGTATTGGTGTAGTTAGTAATGCCCAGGTTTATTGGAATCACTATGTAAACACATCAATATTAAAATGCTAGGTTTTAGAACCATTGTTAATAATGTAAAGCATTATTGTTTTTTTAGTAGAAATGATGCTATACAAATAAACATTATTATTATTATTATTATGTTTATTATGTTTATATAATGCCCATTTACCCTTGGTGTAAACAACCCTGCAAGCAGAGGTTCCATTTCGTCTTTCTATGTTCACTGAGTTTTACTTTTGCTGCATCTGCTTCTTGTTTTAGCTTTTACCTTGCTGTTCTTGTAGGTAAAAGCCAAAATAAAAAGCCATTCAGCAAAAGTAAAAGACTCAGTGAACATAGAAAGACGAAAAGGAACCTCTGCTCGCACGATAGGTGTATTAAACCAGATCTACGTGACTTTTTGACAGCCATTGCTTCAAAATAGTTGCAGGATTTTTTGTGATTTGGGCCTTTGCACCTGTGAGTTATAAGGGTTTGCAATGAAGTGACATCAAGGGAGGCAGCATTTATTATACAAAAACACCCTGACATTTTTTCTTAGATAAAGTTTCATTTCATAATTCCATAGAAGTTTTGGCTATAAATGTTGAAGTCGTAGTCAGGTATAATGTTATTTGAGATTTAAAAAGAGTTTTCACTATTTTAGTGCATTTAGCACAACTTCAAAAACACTTAATAAACTATGGGAAATGCCTCACTTGACGTCACCAAATTAAATTTAAAATCTAACTGAGTAACTCAGTCTGTCTTCCAATTAATAAAATAACTTTCTAATCGCTATCCCCATTCAGGCCTGATATTTCATCATCTTCTCCGCCCATGGCTTTCCAAAATGCTACTGCCACCTAAAACATCAGAAAGAGTCAAACAATAAATGACTGTAAAATACAGTACCACAGGAAGCCCAAGCTGTGGTTTCGTGTATTACATTGTATCAGTGTTGTGGCAATTAAACTGTACAGTACTGTACTTAGGAATTTTCTCGAAATTCACTTTGATACAGGTACTTTGATGTCTTTATTTGCTACATTATTTAAAATTTTCTGCGGGTTGTTCTGAGGTTAGGTTTACAGTTTTATGGTGGGTAAGTTATGTGTTTAGGTTAGTGGTAAAGGATTAAGGTACCAGGGGACCTTCGTGACCACTGTTCACTGAAAGCCGCGTAGCGCGCTAACCACTCGTCCAACATGTATAAAAGTATACATTTTCTTAAAGCTGAATAAATGCAGATTCTAAATATGCTGGAGATTATTTCCTATTTTGTAAATCTTTTTTGTTATTGCACATTTTAGAAAATTCGACCGGCCTTGTTCAAAGAGAATTTTGCACATGGGAATTCAATCGATTTCTAAGCAGAAAGTGCCATTGTAATGAGCAAACTTTGTTCTAAAAAAACGTGTCTCCGATTTTTGATACGTTGGCTCGTTTAAAAGTTATTTGATGATTTATGTGTAAATCGCTTAAAAACACATTAATGAATTTTGACAGCAAATATCTCCTCAACAAAAGCGTTTATCGGAAATCGGAGACATGGTTTTTTAAAACAACGTGTGCTCATTACAATGGCAATTTCCGTTTAAAAATCGATTGAATTCCCGCGTGCAAAATTCTCTTTGAACAAGGCCGGTCGAATTTTCTAAAATGTGCAATAACAAAAAAGATTTACAAAATAGGAAATAATCTCCAGCATATTTAGAATCTGCATTTGTTCAGCTTTAAGAAAATGTGTACTTTTATACATGTTGGACGAGTGGTTAGCACGCTACGCGGCTTTCAGTGAACAGTGTCACGAAGGTCCCCTGGTACCTTAAACTGAAAGGAAGTGAATTAAGACACCAAAACAATGGACTAAAAAATTTAAACCAGTGGAATATTTCAAACCACAACATTAACATATTTTCTTTACTTTAGCTGGAGCGGAAAGTCATGTAAAAATCACCCACATGGGTTGAAACTTAGATAGTACATTAAAAACAAGAATATTTTGCACTACAGTAGTTACCACAATAGAAACATTTATTATAAAGACAGTGTTTTACTGGAAAATATCTCACTCATAAAATTCATACGAAACTACATGCGGGACCAGAGTGGCATATTTTCCATATCCTCACTAGTGAGGACATCGATGACGCGTCACTTCCGATGTTTTCCCGCTCATTTGACGAGTGTTGCAGCCGAAGTCAAAATGGTAAGCGACAGGTTTGTCAAAGTCTTTAGCGAGGAACAAGAGAATGAAAATACAAAAAAGAAGACGTTATACAACGTGAAAATATTCAAAGAATTTCTTGAAAGTGAAGATGAAAACAGGAATATTGAAAATATTCCTCCAAGCGAGCTACAAGAATTGTCCATTAAGTTTGTCCTTGGCGTTAGAAAGAAAGGTGGTGAGGAGTACGAATGTCTATATAATAAAAAGGAAATTACACGTTGGCTTGAAGATATGAAGTTTATCTTCTCGTGGTGAAAAATATTTCACTCGTTCTCATATCTTCGCGCTACCGTGTAATATCCTCTATATAATACACAAAACCACTGCTTCGGCTTCCTGTAGGCCTGTTATTGGTCCAAATCTCGCCTAATCTCGCCTAATCTCGCTTGATCTCGCCTGATCCTGCATCAGTTTTAATGAAATCTCGCCTAATCTCGCCTGATCTCGCCTAATCTCGCAGCAAGATTAGGCGGGGTTTGGACCAATAACAGGCCTTCCTGTGCATGTAATATTACCAAATTCATGAGTGAAAACATACCTAATAGTGGTTTGTAGGTTAGTGTATTCATTACAATTTTGTAGTTTGCTCAACCTTTGATTGTTACATTACCTGCTCAGCATAAGATTTTCTCTCTTCATCAGGAAGAGTTGCAGCATGATCTTAATCATAAAACCAAAAATGAACATTTTATTTTTTATAATACAGTACATGTAGTTTGGAGCTGTGTACAGGTAGTTTGTTGTTGTTGTTGTTGTTGCTGCTGCTGCCACTGTTGTTGTTGTTGTTGTTGTTGTTGTTGTTGGTTTTCATCTCATTATTTGCCTTCAATTGATGGGCAATACAGCATATGCTATAGAGTATTACATTAAAATGGAAATTCAGTTGCAAATTCCTCATGAGACCAGAAATGACATCTATTCAAATCAAGCATTGAATTGAACATGTCAACCTTCTTCACAAGCTTTTGTTGTATTTCAGTGTCATTGTTCTACATCTGATAATAGGTACACATGTATGACAGCGCAAATGTTACAAAGATGCAGTTTTGTTTTTCAAAATAGATGAAATGAGACATTTGTAATATTCTTTACCAATAAACATTTAATTAAATCAAAACCTTCTTAATCTTTTGACACCCAGAGATTTTTGAGTTTTTTAGCGATTTTCTGGACCTAATCACGTCATAGGAAATTTAGATTCCATATAAGGGGTTTCCATGGAAATCTTGACAGTTCTGAATGCCTGTGGGCTCGCGTCTTCACATGTGCTGCCTTTCTTCTTGGGAGTTCGTATCCCTAGTAGTAATCACTACTCGAAAAGGCCAATTTGCATTTTTAGAGTGTTTATAGCCATTATTCACCACAGAAGAGTCCCCAGGACAGCATCATTAAGCTTGACTGGTGTGGTAGAGACCGTTCTCCTGGAAGAATTAATCAGGAGGAGATACGAATTCACGAACACATTTCGGCAGCTCGTTCAGATTTTCCAAAATGGCGGACTCAAAGTGAAATCGTCTCTCTGGTCTTTCTGTGGTGGATTCCAGGGCCTACAAAGGCATTTTTGGCGACTTTGGACTTGTAAAGAATGCAAAAACGGTGCAATATTTTGCCTGTAGGACCGACTGGCTCGACACTCTATAAATTCTTAAAAACACAAAGGGCGGGATACTTGCTGTCGAAAATTGCCGGATGTTCCCGGCATCCTTTTCGGGCGTGCAGAAGGAAAACACGTGTTAGCGAAAGTGGTCCTAAGGAAATGGCTATTGTTCGGCGAGTTAAGGAAAAGAGAGGGCAAAATTCACGAATATATCAAGAAGAGAGATGGAAGTTTGCTGAGAAAGTGGCGTTTTGTTTTGTAAGGATGTATTTTGGAAGAAAATCCAAGTCAAATGTCGTTCATTTTCGAGGTGTAAAATTGCGTCAAAAACACGCATTTTTGATTTTTATGGCAAACAAATTGAACTAATGCCCAGAAATCGGACCTGTAAGTCAGTTTACTTGAGGTTAAAATATGAAGAGTTATCTAGTTGTCACTAATAACTGGCCATGAGATCGATGTTACGAAAATTCAGAAAGTTAGAATTTTTAAAAGCAGTATCGATTTTTACGGGCGGTTTCGGGCGCCGTGGGAGTCAAAGGGTTAATAAAGAAGTGCAGAAGATTGAAAAGGCTGTCATTCAATGTACATGTACATGATTGTGTGACACTAGTTGACAATTTGCCAGTACAGTGGGTACTCTAGTAAGCACCTACAGTACACTTGGTCCGCAGGAGGTGTCTGCTTATGGGAGGTGTCTGCTTACTGTCTTTTACAGGTGTTGCTTACGATGTGTCTGCTTATGGGAGGTGTCTGCTTACAGGAGGTGTCTGCTTACAGGAGGTGTCTGCTTACAGGAGGTGTCTGCTTACAGGAGGTGTCTACTTACAGGAGGTGTCTGCTTATTGGAGGTGTCTGCATAGAGATGTCTGCTTATGGTAGGTGTCTGCTTACAGGAGGTGTCTGCATACAGGAGGTGTCTTCTTACAGGAGGTGTCTGCTTATGGGAGGTGTCTGCTTACAGGAGGTGTCAGCATACAGGAGGTGTCTGCTTATGGGAGGTGTCTGCATACAGCAGGTATCTGCTTATGGGAGGTGTCTGATTATGAGAGGTGTCTGCTTATGGGAGGTGTCTGCATACAGGAGGTGTCTGCTTATGGGAGGTGTCTGCTTATGGGAGGTGTCTGCTTATGGGAGGTGTCTGCTTATGGGAGGTGTCTGCATACAGGAGGTGTATGCTTACGGGAGGTGTCTGCTAATGGGAGGTGTCTGCTTGTCAGCATAAGGGAGGTGTCTGCTTTGCTTATGGGAGGTGTCTGCTTATGGGAGGTGTCTGCTTGTCTGCATAAGGAAGGTGTCTGCTTACAGGAGGTGTCTGCTTATAATAATAAATAATATAACTTTATTTATACACGCTTGCCCCGTCAACAATAATTTGAAAAGCTGATTTCCACAAGGGGCGTGTGGTTACAATTGATTTTTTTTTTTTTTAATTAATCTAGAACTACTTCAAATATATATATAAAATTACTAATATATCAATAAAATACTTATGCTATAATAACTACAATATATTCTAAACAAGATCTGAAAAAGTGTGAGCGGTAATTCTCGCTTATGGGAGGTGTCTGCATACAGGAGGTGTATGCTTACGGGAGGTGTCTTCTTTGCTTATGGGAGGTGTCTGCTTATGGCAGGTGTCTGCTTATGGGAGGTGTCTGCTTATGGGAGGTGTCTGCTTGTCTGCATAAGGAAGGTGTCTGTTTACAGGAGGTGTCTGCTTATGGGAGGTGTCTCCTTATGGGAGGTATCTGCTTATGGGAGGTGTCTGCTTATGGGAGGTGTCTGCTTATGGGAAGTGTTTGCATATGGGAGGTGTCTGCTTATGGGAGGTGTCTGCTCATGGGAGGTGTCTGCTCATGGGAGGTGTCTGCTAATGGGAGGTGTCTGCTTATGGGAGGTGTTTGCTTATGGGAGGTGTCTGCTTATGGGAGGTGTCTGCTTATGGGAGGTGTCTGCTTATGGGAGGTGTCTGCTTATGGGAGATGTCTGCTTATGGGAGGTGTCTCCTTATGGCAAGTGTCTGCTTATGGGAGGTGTCTGCTTATGGGAGGTGTCTGCATACAGGAGGTGTCTGCTTATGGGAGGTGTCTGTATACAGGAGATGTCTGCTTATGGGAGGTGTCTGCTTATGGGAGGTATCTGTTCATGGGAGGAGTCTGCTTATGGGAGGTGTCTGCTCATGGGAGGTGTCTGCATATGGGAGGTGTCTGCTTATGGGAGGTGTCTGCTTATGGGAGATGTTTGCTTATGGTAGGTATCTGCTTATGGTAGGTATCTGCTTGTGGTAGGTATCAGCTTATGGGAGGTGTCTGCATACAGGAGGTGTCTGCTTACGGGAGGTGTCTGCTTACAGGAGGTGTCTGCTTATGGGAGGTGTCTCCTTATGGGAGGTATCTGCTTATGGGAGGTGTCTGCTTATGGGAGGTGTCTGCTTATGGGAAGTGTTTGCATATGGGAGGTGTCTGCTTATGGGAGGTGTCTGCTCATGGGAGGTGTCTGCTCATGGGAGGTGTCTGCTAATGGGAGGTGTCTGCTTATGGGAGGTGTCTGCTTATGGGAGGTGTCTGCTTATGGGAGGTGTCTGCTTATGGGAGGTGTCTGCTTATGGGAGATGTCTGCTTATGGGAGGTGTCTCCTTATGGCAAGTGTCTGCTTATGGGAGGTGTCTGCTTATGGGAGGTGTCTGCATACAGGAGGTGTCTGCTTATGGGAGGTGTCTGTATACAGGAGATGTCTGCTTATGGGAGGTGTCTGCTTATGGGAGGTATCTGTTCATGGGAGGAGTCTGCTTATGGGAGGTGTCTGCTCATTGGGAGGTGTCTGCATATGGGAGGTGTCTGCTTATGGGAGGTGTCTGCTTATGGGAGATGTTTGCTTATGGTAGGTATCTGCTTATGGTAGGTATCTGCTTGTGGTAGGTATCAGCTTATGGGAGGTGTCTGCTTATGGGAAGTGTTTGCATATGGGAGGTGTCTGCTTATGGGAGGTGTCTGCTCATGGGAGGTGTCTGCTCATGGGAGGTGTCTGCTAATGGGAGGTGTCTGCTTATGGGAGGTGTCTGCTTATGGGAGGTGTCTCCTTATGGCAAGTGTCTGCTTATGGGAGGTGTCTGCTTATGGGAGGTGTCTGCATACAGGAGGTGTCTGCTTATGGGAGGTGTCTGTATACAGGAGATGTCTGCTTATGGGAGGTGTCTGCTTATGGGAGGTATCTGTTCATGGGAGGAGTCTGCTTATGGGAGGTGTCTGCTCATGGGAGGTGTCTGCATATGGGAGGTGTCTGCTTATGGGAGGTGTCTGCTTATGGGAGATGTTTGCTTATGGTAGGTATCTGCTTATGGTAGGTATCTGCTTGTGGTAGGTATCAGCTTATGGGAGGTGTCTGCATACAGGAGGTGTCTGCTTACGGGAGGTGTCTGCTTGTCTGCTTATGGGAGGTGTCTGCTTACAGGAGGTGTCTGCTTATTGGAGGTGTCTGCTTATGGGAGGTGTCTGCATACAGGAGGTGTCTGCTTACGGGAGGTGTCTGCTTGTCTGCTTATGGGAGGTGTCTGCTTACAGGAGGTGTCTGCTTACAGGAGGTGTCTGCTTATTGGAGGTGTCTGCTTATGGGAGGTGTCTGCTTATGGCAGGTGTCTGCTTATGGGAGGTGTCTACTTATGGGAGGTGTCTGCTTATGGGAGGTGTCTGCTTATGGGAGGTATCTGCTTATGGGAGGTGTTTGCTTATGGGAGGTGTCTGCTTATGGGAGGTGTCTGCTTATGGGAGGTGTCTGCTTATGGGAGGTGTCTGTTTATGGGAGGTATCTGCTTATGGGAGGTGTCTGCTTACAGGAGGTGTCTGCATACAGGAGGTATCTGTTCATGGGAGGAGTCTGCTTATGGGAGGTGTCTGCTTATGGGAGGTGTCTGCTTACGGGAGGTGTCTGCTTATGGGAGGTGTCTGCTTATGGGAGGTGTCTGCTTATGGGAGGTGTCTGCTTATGGCAGGTGTCTGCTTATGGGAGGTGTCTGCTTATGGGAGGTGTCTGCTTATGGGAGATGTCTGCTTATGGGAGGTGTCTGTTTATGGGAGGTGTCTGCTTATGGGAGGTGTCTGCTTACGGGAGGTGTCTGCATACAGGAGGTGTCTGCTTATGGGAGGTGTCTGCTTATGGGAGGTGTCTGCTTATGGGAGGTGTCTGCTTACGGGAGGTGTCTGCTTATGGGAGGTGTCTGCTTATGGGAGGTGTCTGCTTATGGGAATTGTTTGCATATGGGAGGTGTCTGCTTATGGGAGGTGTCTGCTTATGGGAGGTGTCTGCTTATGGGAATTGTTTGCATATGGGAGATGTCTGCTTATGGGAGGTGTCTGTTTATGGGAGGTGTCTGCTTATGGGAGGTGTCTGCTTACGGGAGGTGTCTGCATACAGGAGGTGTCTGCTTATGGGAGGTGTCTGCTTATGGGAGGTGTCTGCTTATGGGAGGTGTCTGCTTACGAGAGGTGTCTGCTGATGGGAGGTGTCTGCTTATGGGAGGTGTCTGCTTATGGGAATTGTTTGCATATGGGAGGTGTCTGCTTATGGGAGGTGTCTGCTCATGGGATGTGTCTGCTCATGGGAGGTGTCTGCTTATGGGAGGTGTCTGCTCATGGGAGGTGTCTCTGTACAGGTGTCTGCTTACTGTATTTCAAACACTGTTTCTCACCTTTCATGTCTTTGAGTTTGGTAAAAAGGTCTTCAAAAGACTCTCCATCAGGATCCTCTTGTCCAAGTCTGCAGAGTAGCTCTGATTCATCATCAGTTAATCCTACAGTAGAGAAATGTAGAGTTTATTCAACAGCACCATGACAAACCCATAAAGACAAGTTAATTTTAGACCAAGTTATTACAACCACCATACATCTGCCCCTGCTGTTCATAGAGTGGATTATTATTATTATTATTAATTATACTGATAAAGGAACTAGTATGATGAGTATATACAGAACAAATGTTCGGAAAAAATCAGACGTCTCGAGCGGGATTCGAACTATTACTAATTAATAGTTTATTGATTACCGGTAACTGAAAGGATTTCCCTAATGGATAGCACTCTACCACTCTTAGAGTATAGAAATTGGTACAGAATTGTCCCTGAACAATAATGTCCCAAAATCTCAGCTTTTCAAAACACAGGCTCATACTCTGAAGCTTGTAAAAAATAAATGACATCTCAGAAATCTCTTATCTTCAAATCTGGGTCTTGGAGGTAGGTACAGTTAGGTACATGTAGTTAGGTAGTTTATTTATTCATGTGTCACACATGTCACAGAGCCACATTCAATCCAAGGATGGCTAAGGTTTAGCTTACCAATAACAACGAAGCTCATAGCTATAAAGTCTAGGGTTCGGAATTCTGGAGCATGAGATTTTTGAACTAGGGTCTTGGCATCTCTACGAGTCTTGGATTTGTCCATTCTATACCCGTTTTGAACAGCTGGTGTCGGGAGTCCAACAAGATAGACAGGTATTTTAAGGATCTAAGGTATACCTGAGCAGTCCATTAACCTGTTGGTCGATTTTTCTTCATCAGTTTTACTCTGTTGCCCATTTGCCTGGTTGGGTGGACCCAATTGTGCACAACTTTTGGCATCATCTGTTGTTGTCTCATTTAGATTCTTGTCCTGGATTTTACCTGACCAATAACAGAAAAGATAATGACAGAAAACACCTCCCAAGGATATATAGAGCATGAAGCATATACAAACATAATAATTAATGCAAGAGTTGTTTAGACACCACTGTACTTCTTTACAAGAGACACATTTGCTCAGGCTTAGCCTCAATCTGGACAGTATAAATTATGGACAAATACTGAGAACACGAAAAAGTGTTGACATTCAACAATAGAAACCATTTTTAATTCCACGGGTTATTCTCTGGATTGAGGCTAAACCTGAGCAAACGTGTCTTTTGTCAAGGAGTACAGCAGTGCATAAACCAGTAATAATTATATTCAATGGAAAAAGTTGAAATTTGTAGGTTATTTTGTAGATGTGATGAGATATTTTTCTCCCACTATTATCTCTTGCCAAACATCATGACATATAAAATGTTATTGTGTGCTGGCCTGGGCAACACATGCATGCATGAACATTATGTGACCAGCTACCCTCCACCCCCCTCCCCAAATGACATAATAATAATGTACATGTATGTACTAACCAATCACAGCCAACAGTGATCAACAGTAAATAATGTTCTACTATTACCAAGTGACCAATATATCGATACCACTGTATGTTGGTAAATATTTCAAACTAACCTTTTCTACTGCCTTTCAGTTCAATATTTGGCCATTCTCCACAATTGAGTGCTTGTAATTCTTGGAAAGCCTGTCTGTTCACCAAATTCCCCTTTGAATTAATGTACTCAATATAAACTCTTCAGACATACAGTATACAGATGTGTATTTACCAATTTACAAGTTCTGTTTTAGTACCATTGTACAGTAATTTCAGCTTGGACCTCAACATGTTACCGTATTCACCGGCGTATAAGCCACACTTTTTTTCCGAAAATTGCAATCCAAAGTTGGGGGTGCGGCTTATCTTGGAGAACATCGGGAATTGGTACCAGAAATTTACATATAATTAACATAAACGTATAAAAGAGTACACACATCATTCGTGTGTTTATTAATATTAGTTACTCCTAAAAGCATTGGCCATTGGTTAGACGTCCAACAGGCAAATTAACTGGTGCTAATGCCTTTTCAGACAGTTAACGATAGTGCTAACGGTTTTACTACAAGACCTAATGGTTTGCTAAAGTGTTTTTCATTGATGAGCGGGTTGGTTCACGTGCTAACACAACATGTGTCAATCAAGTGTCTCAAACATGACATTCTCACGTGCACACTAATGAACCTTAGATCTTAGAGTTCCATTGTTATTTCTCTGGGAGTTTACGTCTGATAACACAAAGCATGTATCAATGTACATGTAGCTTGCTCAAGATTCCACTTAACGTGTGATTTCTATTAATTTTATTCAGAAAAAAAATTCCCAAAATTTGCGTTGCCAAACTCGGGGTGCGGCTTATCTGCGAGCACAGCTTATATGCCGGTGAATATGGTATTTTATTTCTTCAATACTGTACCAAGCTTTGTCAAATTTTGGAGTGTGGAATAGTGCAAATGGAATGATGATACAGTACAATGTATGTGTACTGGTAGGCTATGGGGTCAATAAAGAAATAACAAATTTTGGAAGAAAAGAAAAGAATGTTGTCGTATCATATATAGGCATACATTCTTTTTTTAAAAATCTTACATTTGCTTTTTAGTTTTGTATTTGATAAAAAGTATACATGTTCTCTTCCCAAAAAGTAATGCATATGCATTGTACATTATATTTATATATATATTGCAAAACATATTTTGAAAATGGAAAAAACACAGAGGTATTATTCTGTGCATATCTTTTGTTGAAGAGTTTGTCCAAAAAAGTAACACACAGAACAATGTGTGAGCATTGTAGTGCAACATGTATTCATTTATTTTGTCAACAGTTTACAAACTGTAGATCCAGTATTGTGTAATTTAGAATGAGGTACCGGTACTTAAATAATAAGTTCACCATTGGCCTATTTTGAGCCGCATCAAAATAATTAATTCTACCTAGACTGATGGGATATCTTACGACATCATTTCCGGTTTCAAGTATTCGGATCTCTTCAGTGTTATAGTTCAGTCGACGATCCTGTATGTATTGAGTTTATGGATAAGCAATAGTGCAGTCTTACAACTTACAACTCACATGAACCGTTTAGCGGATTGCTTATCGCGTTGGCATTTCAATCAGACGGCTGAAACAATTAACAAACTCGACAATTAACGAACTCAGTCGTCATGACCGACATCAAAGTGCACCAGGAATTATTTTTATTCAGCAATGAATTTTAGCTTGTTTAATGTCTTACAGATCTTCCATTGATGATCCTCAAGCGAGATCTACAAAAGACTCGAAAGTCAGCGTATGCCGAAGGGACGCAGAAGAATCACAGGACTCAATGGCGAGCTTAATTGTTATTTTGTAATTATTTTAGTTTTTGTGCCGTTCCGGCTTCCACTCAGGTTTTGTCCTTATATTGTCAGTTTTTACCACGCACCATGACGCCATAGTCCCTATATCGCAAAAGAAATTTGAACCCAGCAAGCACTTATGTAGAGAAGATATTATTAGCAGTCCAGCGGGGTTGCTCGTTACCTTTAAGTGGACAAAAACGGTACAATGTGGTAAGCGAGTCCTTGCACTTCCGTTGTTACCTATCTCGGGGTCATTACTTTGTCCAGTTTATTTGTATCATACAATGTGCAAGCTTATACCCTCTAGGCCCCGCATGCCCGCGTTTGTTTTACCGGACACAGCGGGTCATGCGTTCGCCCTGACTAAATCTAGGTTCGTTCAAGAGTTTCGTTATAGATTGACCTTGGCAGGTATCCCAGACTCAGATTCATTTTGTAGAGGGACCACCACCTGGGCTTTCAAAATGGGCATACCGGGGGAGTTCATCCAGGTGAAAATAATCTTATTTTAGAGTTTTCCATGTCTTGTAAGTTACAAGTCGCAAATAAGATGCGCACACAATTCCTTGGTTTGGCTGGTTTGGAGGGCTGAGAAGTTTATAATCGGATGGTTATTAGGTCCTTTTGTGTTGGATTAAACTTCTCACTGTGCCAAACAAAGGAGTGTTGTGTTGTTTCTTTTATCTTTAGTTAGTTTTGTTTTAGTGGGATCGTGTTAGTAGAATTAAAGTTCTGCTAGATTACCAGCTTCTTGTTGATCGTCATCATTAGGGTTCAACTCAACCAACTCAAACGAATACTTCAAGCACCATTCTAACACCTCTGTCTTTGATAAACCTTGAAAATAGAAAAGTATTTTGTCAACCAAAACTTGACTAATATACTGATTGCAGAGTCAACATAAATAGTGTGTCAACAACAGTACAGACAACAACCAAAAAACATCAGAAATCTGGGTTTTTTTACAACGATTTAACCTGTCAAAGCGGGAAAGGCTTCGAGTTTTACAGAAAAAGTTTTCACTTCGCATTCAGTGATATGCTGTCATAAGTACTGTGTATCTGTACTCTTGTTGACAACGGCAATCAAGCCAATCAGATTGCGAGATTACTAGAGTGTTGTAAAAAAAACTATATACATGATTGTATATCCAAATGAACCTCAAGAGAGAATACATGTAGCTTTTAGTAGTTTCAGCATTAACGACACAATCTGCCGCATTATGTTCTCTCATGATCTAATCGATATATACAATCATTTGTAAAAATTCTGGCCGCTACGAAATATCAATATATCAATATATCGGGTGCATTCTGGGTAATTAAATAATCGAAAATTCCCCTTTAAGCGGATTAACGCCAGCAAAGTTGGTAGAAATATTTAGTATAATGTTTATTTTAGTGTTACGTTTGTTGTTTGTAAATTTTGCTTCATTTAATAAGTTAGGAAACTCAAAATAGTATTATTTAATTACCCATAATGCACCCGATATATTGATATATTGATATATCGTGGCGGCCAGAATTTTTGCAAATGACTGTATGTACATGTACATATCAGTACTGAATGCAGGTACATATACACTGTAGCTTTTAATTTTAATTCCAATATTTTTGGATTTTGGAAATAGTCTTGACAGAGTGTGTTCCCCAAGACCATGGACCGTGTTGAAACAAAGCTACTTAGCTTCAAAAATGGACCTGTAGGTATTCTATAGAATAATAATGATAATTCTATAGAACTTGTTCCTTATTACCTTGTGTTGATGTCATTGTTGTATCATCTTTTCCTGAATTCACTAATAGTTGAACCGAGGCATTCTGGGACTCTAAAACTTTCATACAGTCAGTTGCACCTTGTAAAGTTTCTCTCTTCAAAGATAATAAATATGACAATGATAAGTATGTTTAATTCAAAGGTTAGAGGAAATCTATATACACTCAATTGCAGAAAGGTTGTAGTATACATTTATACAAATATCTAATGAGATACAAGATATCTAATGAGATACAAAGTGCGAAACATCGCTTATTTTCTTCTAATAGATCAGAATCATCAATTTTAGATTAGTATCGCATCCAACAAGGACAACACAATAATTTTCAGCACTATTTTGTGCTTAAATAGTTGTATTTTAGCATGTTTAGCATTTTGCATCTCATTAGATATTTGTATATTTGTATAAATATATACTACAACGTTTCTGCAATTGAGTGTAACACAAAATATTATAAGAATCATTTATTTTTTTATTGTTCGCTTTATACGTCGCCACGCTAGTAGAGTGTCTAGTTTTACTTATTCTCTCATTACTGTAGCATGGTAAAAGCGAGTTATGCGAAAACGTTCTAATATATATTTTATATATTGATTGTATTATTTATTGATCCTTAATTTATAGATTACTGTGGGGTCGACTTAATATGGGAATTCAGTTGTTGACACCCTTTTTGTTATCTTTTTAGTTGCAAATAAAGTTATTATAAATAAATCAATAAATAATGAGTGATCATTTGAGGTATTATACAGTGGCATGTATCATGAGAGTTGTTTTATTCAGACCGTGTGACAATTCCTTTATGTAAGAATACATTTCTTTATTTGAACACATCTACAAATGGCTAGACCTTCGCGTGGCTCGGATGACCTGACGTAAAATGGCGGTACCGACGTCTCTCAATACTCCATTACACTGAACCGGAGGGACGTACAGAACCCACACCACTGTTCAACTAAGAGTAGGGCACAGGGTTCCCGGTGTGTGTGGTCTATCCTACTGACTCTCAGCTAGGCAGGCTTGCAGTGTTACATCTAGATAGACTAGCTAAGTTACTGGTGAAAGAGGCCTCTAAACTTGTATGACAACCAGTAATCCAATGGATGTAATTGTGAGTACTGAACTACTACAGGGCATGAAAACATTCATTGATATACAAGAATTAAAGATTTTGTTTTCGACTGAGATATTATGACTTATCACACATTAAAGGAGCACTCTCACAGATAATGCATTGCGCGCCTTGAACCCCTCAGCGCCATTTTCGTATGATACGAAAATCGCGGATTTCTACTTACCACACGAGAAGGAAGAGTTTCTCTGGAGAACTCTGGACTTGCCATTGCTGATCCGTATCGGAATTCGAAAGGCGAACTTTTCACGTGTACTTTTCACGTGCGTTCTTGTCAAATCTAAGTAGTATCCCGTATGTAAACAATAACACGGCGCGCAATGCATTACCTGTGAGAGTGCTCCTTTAAGCATTTATCACATTAAGTGTGATAAAGCTAATGAATAAAAACCATATCTGTGAAGTGATACGATATCATTTCACTGCCGTGAATTCATATGATATCACTTCATGGGTCATATTGTCCAATCAAATTCCTCGTTAGATATTGCTCTGGCCAATCAGAATCATTGTTATATTTCGACCATGGCGCAAGCTCGTTTGGATTCCCATCTTTTTCCATCGGGCTGAGGACGAAGTGAATCGACTTCATGTTCGTAGTCAATGTAGTAGTCGATGGATATATCAAGGACATTTTGCCTTTGGCGGTGAGCAAACAATGACCTTTTATAGTGATTTTAATAAAGTTGCTTTAAACCTTATAATGCACTGTATATGAATGCTTAATGCAATAAACAAATTATGGCATATTAAGATCGTGATATGTTTTTTATTCACTCGGGGTTTTTTTCACTCGCTCGTTCGTGATATGGCATTAAAAACTCGTGAATAAAAACCATATCATGATCTTAATATGTAATAATCTCTATTTATCAAACAACATGTACATGTACCTGTTCTTGATCGAATATGATAATAATCCCTTCAAAACACAAATGTGAGGTTTCCGTGAGTAACGAAGTCACGTCTGAGGAACCACCATGACAAAGATATACAGCAACAGTAAAGTACTTGTTATGGATCGTCCATGGATAGGATTCTAAGTGTACTGTGGTCGTTATGGGATGTGCGAGCTCACCATCTCCATGAATTCCTAAGTGATTACACATAAATTTGCACAGATTTTAATAAGTTTTGACCACTGACTACCTAAAACATTGATTGACCATTACGTTAACAAGACAAACTCACGCTTTATCGCGTCCAAAGACGACATATTTGAAGTAAAACTAACAACTAGAACTCGACCAACTTCGTCCGCCATGTTGAATTATTTTTCTATTATAGATACCGCAAATCAAAAATAACGTGGGCGCTTGTTACTCGGGCTTCCTGTGGAATGCCCGAGTTCTGAATTTCTTTTTTCCCCGCTCCATCGCAAATCGCCAACGTCCCTACCGCACATGCGCTTAGGTTCCGAGCACATGATCAAGTGCTCAAAGTACTTTGTGTACGATTTCTCAACACTTAGTATAGTACTTCGAAGTCTTTATTTATTTATTGCTTAGGTCTATACATATGGCAAACATGAAATTCAAGAAATTAAGGCTGATACTACGTAGAAATGAAAAGCTTTTAAAACACAACACCAACACGATAGAGCAAGAGAGAGCCAGGATCGGCAACCGTAGACAGCTGTTTTGTTCTTTTGGAACTCGTCAGTACGGTGTAGCGAGAGCAACAAACAAAGAAAGCCAATACTATGTTACAGTATGTGGTTCTATTAATTGTGAACACTTTTTGCACTTAATGATATTTCTCGTCAACATATGGTACGATTATCCTGAACCTTTGCTATTATGTAGCGGCTCGCGTAAGAGGTGGTGCGGATTTGGACTTGAAAGCGATTTGGAGCCGTTAATCAGACCTTGTTTGCTTTTAATTAAATACAAGAATTTGATTGGTACAAAGCTCAAAAAAGGTGTCGTAGCGCCAAATTCAAACCTATATATTTAGATATTACTAGTGTTAGATAATATCCAACGATAAAACTTTTCAAGAAAGCATCAAATATTCATACAATTGTATTGTAGAAGTTTCAGCGATTTCTATCGTGAGCAAGTTTGTATACTGAAGAAAATGATCATACCATACACTGTACTTGGATAATGTTTGTAATGAGTCGCCAAAATAAGCCTAAATGACCGAGAATGCTACTAATTCGAATCAAACCGGTTAGTTTTGATATGTACACAATTCACTTGAATTAAATATAAGAAATTTGAAGAAATTAAAGATTTCTTTGATCATAAGCAACTGCATGGTCTGTGTTGTATTTCCGCTAACCATGACATCTATTCGATCAGCTAATCTCCAATTGTATTGGTCCGTTTGGTACTTCACACCTCAGCATTTGGAATCCTTCACAAATGACCTTTCTTTCGACGTGACCTTTCAAGTCGAACGCAGTTTCGCGGAATCCCCACTCCAAATGTTTAGAACACGAACATACAGCAACACAATATGTCATGGAAACTTAAATAAACCTAACTGTTACGTAACTACAAAGAAACATGGGTAAATAATAATGTATTTGCTGGATATAAACATTCTGAAGAGTCTCACATTTCAACAACTTGGAGTCGTTTACCTTCGTATCACAAGCTTCCTCACAATGAAAATCCGTATAACTTCGGGTAATAGCGAATTATGCTAAGTACTACCAAATATGGTTCGCTCATTGTTGGAATCTACGGCAAACCATGAAATATCGGAAGAAGATGACCTCTCATCCAATCACATTCGAGTATTTGTATTTTGCCGCGAATGCTGGCACCCGCTGTTATCGCTTTGGTGCACCAGTTGTAATACGAGTCGTTACTTAAATAAAATTAGCTCTACACTTCAGCTAGTTAACATGTGATTAAGTTTCGTTGTATTTATTAGTGAACTTTTCTAAATATATTTTATTATATCATGTCCGTTGGTGGTTATAATTGTGAACAGATGTTTAACACTTTTAGCTTTTCAAAAACCGCTCTAAAACGGCTAAAAACTAGCCAGAATGACGTTAAATAGCATTAACAACAACACAGGACCAAGGTATGTTCAAATTTATTAAAACAAAAAATACCGGTATTTTTGGCCCCATACATTCACTGTATATACGTAAATCACGTTCGTACACTCCACAAATGTATTGCTTGGGCTGCCTGTGGTCTATCACAGCACATTTGCCCGGATTAGTCAGTAATTTAAGCGGGAGTTTCAAGCCTTTTTCGAAATCGTTTCGATGGAGAGTTATAATGTTAAAGCAGAGGCATGTCTACAAAAGGTATTGCTATTCTTTGCGTGAGCGAAACATTCGTAGAAAAGTAATTCGACTGTACGAAAACACAGCCGACGTAAAAGATCCTCCGCGGAGAAAGTCCAAGGCACGAACGATTACAGATAAAGAAAATGCCATTTTCTAAATGTGAACTGCTTCTGTGTATCTGTCTACATGCAGCTTTGATTGGTCTTCATTTAGCAACCGAAATTCGACTCATTCGCCGGGTGAGGACAATCGGGAACTTTATTTTACGTCAAATGGGATATGCACGTGGAAATGTGCTGTGATTGTCATGGAAACTGTTTGATTGATGTCCACCAAAGGTCAACTTTGTCTCCCAGACAAATGTACCTTTCGGCGCGTGTTACTGAGAACGAGTGTAACTTGAAGCTCAATTCTTGCAAAATTACTTAATTTTCGGTTTAAAATCGTCAAAATCACATCTACATAGAACTTGAACTTAACTAAACAAGAAAAACTGTGATTCTATGGCTATTGTTTATAGTAAATAAAACATGTTTGACAACAGAAAAAAATACATTTGTGGTCAGTTATTACTGAGTCTTAAATTGCAGATCGTCTTCTTTTTTTTTGTCGGTGGGGTTATGAAATGGAAAGTTCAGTTGTCAGTTGTCAGAATCTATCACGAAAGTATATCTAGTTCTGAATGGCTTGAGTTTCCTTGCCAGGATTGTCCTTTTTCCAAAAATACCTTTATAAAGTGGCTCAACTAGGAGACTAGGAGACAAGAAGTCTGACAGCCAAACACTGAGTTGATAGCTATAATCGTTCTCAGATCTAAACATAGAGAAATGTTTAAGCAGTGAATACACATATCACTCAACAAGTAACCAAACACTGATTTGATCCGACTATAATCGTTATCTCAGATCTAAATATAGAGAAATGTTTTAAGCGTGAAAGGTCAGAAGGTCGCTCATTTCGTCAAGTGTGTTGTTTCCGGGACGCTCTAAAAATGCGGATTTTAATTTACCCCAATTTTTTTGCAGCCAAATCCTAGTTGAAGGAATGGTGTATCCGTAAAATATAGTCTTGATAACCAAAGCGATGTACCAGTGTGGGTTTTTAGCTTCGGAATATCGACCAAATTTTGCCGTGAGACTTTATAAATGTACGCGAGACATAAATTTGAAAAATCTGTCAAAATTTAAGTTTCGAGTTACAGTTAATTCTAACATCGGTATCCTGCTGAGAAAAGATGTTGCTGTCGTCTTATTGTTAATTGTTTTTGCAGATGAGCTAAAATTTATCTGTGCTCGCTCCCGAAAATTCGCGATTTTGGTGTCTATTTTGACCGCTCCTGATATAAAAATAAAAAATCGTGCCAAAATTTAAATTAAAATCCAAACGACCCAAAATGTACATATTTGGAAACAGTAACCAAAAGCCTTTATTGTGGCATACTTTTTGGAAATTCGGATTTTTCTATACTTCCAACCTATACGTGATAGTTACGGAAACCCTCTCCTTAAGGGTGGACTAACCTATTTATTTCGACTGTTGCTAAGGAAAATTTGAAACCTCAAAAAAATCGTAAAATTCAAAGAGAAGAGAAGGGACTTATAGGAAGTGATTGTAAGGGAGAAAGCTTTGTCATAGCATGACGTCATCAACTGACGTCACAATGACGTCATCAAAACAGAAAACGCTCTTTAAGATACTGTAAATCTATGATTATACACTTGTTCTACAACACAAGGAGCAGACAACTGAGCATGGATTTGGCATTTAAATGAAAAATGATTTTTTTATGGACGTTTTTCGAGCTGTTTTTAAGGATTAAATTCCATAACTTGTCATATTGTCTTCAGTTTTTAAAAAGCATGCTCAGCAATGTTGACTAGGTCGTTGTTGATATTCTAGGTTAGAAAAAAATAACCCTCAGTGAACGTGCTCGGAAATTTTGAAGGTTTTTGAAAACGAGAATCTGCGCATGCGCAGTGAAGTCTTGTTAAATTTACCGTTCTTTTTCAGCATTGAATTGATGGATTTCGGAAAAGAATCCTACGAAAATGTTTAGACAGTTCTCTATTCTGTCATTTGGCATAAAAAATATCATGCAGCAAAGACGTTTTGATTTTCCTGTTGTACCCAAGCAGGAGATACGCGAATTTTATGACTTTCAATTCATAAATTGTATGCTTGCTCGTTTCTGCTAAAACGAAATGTAAAACCCCTAGAGAGAAGTAGGATGTTTAACATGGCTATAAAATATCAAAATTTCAGAAAAAAATCCTCAACAAAGCTAAAGAATTGAAGACATGTAAAACCCCATAGCAACGCCGTTGCATAGTAACGAAATAGGTTAGTCCACCCTTAAAGGGGCAGTGTCAAGCCATATGACCGCGTAAGCCTGGGTACGAAGAAGCGAGAAATAATAAAAGTCCACCGTGGACTTTTATTATTTTCGATGTTTTGAATCCGTTTCCATCGACCTTAATCGTGTTTGTTCAAGCGTCTAATGGATCACTAGTAATAATTCAAAGCATGTTCTTCATTTTCAACAATTCCTAGTGGAGATTATTTCATTTTAGAACTGACTTTGAAGCCGTTGAAAAAAGGGTCGAACAGCCGTTGAGAGGCAGGCCGCCATCCCCGGGGGGGGCACTAAGGGTATTTTTGGGTAGGGGTGTGCCGCGGACACCTCAAAACCCTGACCCTATCCCAGACCTAAAATTTTGATTTTCCATACCCTATCCCAGACTAAAGCTTTAAAATGTACACCCTATCCCAGACTAAAGCTTAAAAATGTATATTCTATCCAGATTGAAAGCGTGCTAAAGGGATATGTAAATTGATAGCGACTGATAGTGGCGTTATTGCGGAAACCATACCCTATACCAGACCAAAACGTACCCGATCCCAGCCTAAAAAGGCAAAAAACGATACCCTACCCCAGACCTGGGAGCTCAAAAACCATACCCTATCCCGCGGCACGTAGAACGACTTGTAAACCGGTGAGCTACCCACCATCTACTTATGTGTTGGGCTTCCTGTGTCTTATTTGATCGGCCGTTGGAAAATGATATCGTCGTGAATTCACATCTAGAATTCAATCCTTTTGATATATTGAAGTTCTAAAATTGCTTTCTAAATAAAGATTAGTATCTACATGAGTCTTGTAGGTCATTTATTTAGCGATTAGAACGGTTTTAGGGGGGTTTTGTAACTCGCTACCGGGCAAGGTAGGCTTCTCAACCGAGTGTTATTGTTTTGATTTTAATGCGCATGCGTGAGGCTTGACACTGCCCCTTTAAAGCGTCTAGTTTTTACAATCAAATCCACTGCATCGCTTCAAGGTCGTTCAAGGTCATGAACCATGTTTATGTTATATCACATAGCTTTTTAGCCAATCAGAGCGCGCGTTATATATATGTTATTTTATAAAATAGATTTAAGAATAGATTGAGTAGATGACGTCATTCACTCAATAAGAAAAACAGTACTTCTCGGCATTGGAATATGAAAGCAACATTTTAACTTAATGCCAAACAGTTATTAATATGTCGTTCAAAATTACTTCAGCAAAATTACAGCTCATTTTAAATTTTGACTGATTTTCGTCCAAGCAGCACTTTAAGTAACTTTGAACAGAAAATATCAAATATGTTAGCGTTAAAGTATTATCTATGAAATTGTACTAATATCAATGTAATGTATAATGTGTTTGTCAAAAAGGAAAAACTAAATAAATAAAACTTTAACTAAATGAAGAAATAAAATATATAGAGTGCAAACACTAAAACCGTGAAACAGTACAAACTAGTTAGTGCTAAATAGCAGCAATGGAACAATAGAAAACAAAAGACATTGCACTATTTAGTGCTAATTAAAGTTAGCACTGTTTCACGGTTTTAGTGTTTGCACTCTAACAGGTCAGGTTTAACAAATTATGGACACATATCTAATCCCTTTTTTGAAACTGATGAAACGAGATAATAATGATGTACATAACAAAGTCATTTTAAATAGTACGCTGGTATTTTCACTAACAAACAGGACAATAGCCTTTGTTACTTAAGTAAGCAAATTATACATTTGCATCTGCGTAAAACTGGTTTCGCGGTTTGCAATACACGTCACGGCGGCCATCTTGGTTGAACTTCAACAAAAGATATTGTTCATCAGTGTCTATTGTTTGTTCAACCAACATGGCCGCCGTGTCTTTATCTCTTGATTCTCAAGGGATTGATTGAAAACCAAGAATTATAGAACTATTTTCTGAAATAGTTGCCTAAATTCAAAAAAAAAAAAAATTTAATCAAAGTTTCTCGATTTTACTAGCACTCTTAAGTTTATGTTATAGATTATTCAAAGAAATCATGTTTAAGATATTTAAAAAAAACATGTTGCAGAGTGTGACGTCACAAGGTTTGTAAAGTACTTTGTTTCACTCAATTCCTCTAAATGTATTTTGACTTCAAGTCAAACAACTTTTAGCTGAGTAAAAGTACACATCTTATGCCTGCTACTGTGCTTCGGTGCTATTAAGACCCCCCTCCCCCTCCCCCCATTCCCACATCAAACTACCTGCAGCTGTTTAATCGATTTTAAGCAGCCGAAGACCAGAAGGTATTATACCGTGACTATCGATGGAATGCTTGTATTGGACGAGTACTGATAGTGTACAAGTGTTAGAGATAAATGACATTAAATATTTTCGAAATATTATTACAAGTTTCCAGAGATATTATTTAGCGTTGAATGTTTGACTATATTACGCCAAGGAAATCGTTTTTCCCGCGTCAATTACTCGTTAAAATGTCATCAAAATTTTTTCATTTCAAACCTCTGGAATGTTTAGGATATCATATCAACATCAGTGATGAAATATTAAGCGGGCTTTCATATTTTATGGCAGTGGGGTGGCAAGATTGTGGGGGTTATGTTGTTTTGATGAGAAGTAAATGTAGGGGAGTTATGAGTTCACGGCGATGGCCGGGGTTGCATGACTAGCCTTGGCTTTTTTCCTCTGTCGTTACATCGTCCCCAGACCTTCCTCTTCCCTTTCGTTAACGCAACGGGACTGACGCATTCTATATATAATCCACCCTGTCCTGATTATTTATCCATGCAGTAGCCTGCGGACGTAGACTCGATTTCCAGCCGATTTTGGGGTTTTATGATTTCGTGGGCCCCCACTGCTGGAAATCGAGCCTTCATGCGGATGATGCTAGAGTTGGAAAATGTTTTAAGTATATCATGAAGGGGGGAGGGGTTGGAAATATTTTGAGCTTACATCTTCTGCCAGAGTCCAACTCTAGCATCGTCCGCCCCTGCTCTAATGCGTGAATGCTCCATAATATAATGTTCTCAAACCTGTCTCTCTATTCTCTTCTCCTGAGTTAGAATCAAGCACACAAGTGCTGCAGGTTCAAATATGTCAATTATATATTTTTTTATAACATATCTCCGCACACGTCAGTACGTCACATCCTGGTGACGTAATACTTTGGACTGCCCCTCCATGTATTCGAACGGCGAAGTTTTTGCGGTCCAAACATTCGCTGTGTTTTATATTCTTTCCGATTAGGTGTGAATAAGAACTGGTTGAAAAGAGTTGGTGCCGCCAAGAGAACTAAGTGAGAATGAGATGGGATCGATATCAGATTGCAGGTAAACATCAGGCCCCGGTTGTACGAAAGGTGAATAGCACTATCCACCGGATAAGTCCTATCCAACGGATAAAATTTACTGGATAACTGCATCAGTTTTATCCGTTGGATAAGACTTATCCGGTGGATAGTGCTATTCACCTTTCGTGCAACCGGGGCCAGATAAGTGGGATTTTGGACGGTACACTTTTTAGATATAGCCTAGCTAAGACATATGCATTATAGCATTAGGCTAGCTGGGGTTAATTACTGTCCAAAGGGAGATATTGTTCCATACTTATTCAAAAGCCCGTTTAATTTCCGAAGCAATATTTGCTACTCCGGCTGTGATTCCATCTCTGTTCCCCACACACATTGTGCAAAGTTCACTCTTGGTTTTCACATGACGTCATCAAAAAGCTAAAATCCAAACTATTCACCTCACAAAACTGTTTGTTGGATATGTTGTTTATATCGTTATAAGAAAATTCTTACCAAAATAATTTTGTAATTTAGATATTTGGTTTTCGTTTTATTGAGAGTCAAATTCTGTCACGCAATACAGTCACGCATTTTCAAAAGCCATAGAAATAGGAAAATTCGTTTGAAATAATACGATTTTAACTTAGTAGATGATGGGTAACTTTATTTTGATGAAAATAGCTATTGAAAAATTGAAGTATTTGCAATTAAACATGATTTTCAGTCTTCGTGATTTGGCCGCCATGTTGGTGTCGCTCGATGCGACACCAACATGGCGGACCCATACATTTTAACTAAATTATGAGCATAAGCGATCGCTCATATCTTCGTATCTAAAACTTCTTTTAACTAAAGCTTCGGCTGAGATATGTGGTTTTGGCTGCTCTTTCGGCCTATGAAGGTTTTGTTCTACAGCTATTTCAAAAAAGGTTGGTGAAGGTTTTGTTGCATCTTGCATCTTGCATCTTGCATACCAAGCCCGAAATGTATTGTGGATCATAGATAAATAATTATGTCAGCATGCACATACAGAAGAAAATATGCCTGCTCCATATTGCGAAGACAAAGTTTGGGAAAATTCCCAGAGTCCATAATTGTTGTGACCTTTCGCTGATTCCATTCACATCGCCCATAGTGCATTTCGGGCTTGGTATGCAAGATGCAACATGCAAGATGCAACTAAACCTTCACCAACCTTTTTGAAATAGCTGTATATAAGTCCTGGGAAAATCTTCGATGACGTAGGTGAAAACCAAGAATTGCTGTTTGAAGGTTTGTCTTTCAAAATGTTTATAGGTCTACTTGGACTGAAAATCAGTCAAAATTTAAAATAAGCTGTAATTTTGCTGAAGTAATTTTGAACGACCTATTAATAACTGTTTGGCATTAAGTTAAAATGTTGCTTTCATATTCCAATGAGAAGTACTGTTTTTCTTACGATTTAAGGATGGATTGAGTAAATGACGTCATTTACTCAACCCAATCCATCCTTAAATCGTAAGAAAAACAGTACTTCTCATTGGAATATGAAAGCAACATTTTAACTTAACTTTACGTGTGTGATTACAAATGCTGTATGATTTACGTAGTTGATTGTGTAATGATTCCGTAATAAACCACGTAATCACCTTCTAGAATAATGCAATGTCCAGTATAAATATAGGTGTACTATGCTTCTGAGTTAGTCAAGTCCAGAGTTGTAAACTCAGTCTGTCAATAAACCTTCCAAGCAGTACCGATCTAGTCGTACTTGTGTCTTCGTCTAGTCGAACCCAAACATTGAATACTCGACACGTTACAATACTATTTATTTAGTATCTTTATGATATGTGTTTCAACTATTATTTTCTATTGATAGTCGGGGCGATTCTTTTCCTCACAGGGAAAACCGGGCGATTATTTATGCCCGGTTTCCATACTTTGACTCCGGGACAAATGACAGCCATGGGGGCGTTTATTTCAACCAACCGACCTTTTATCGGCAGTTCGCACTTCAAAGGTTCAAAGGTTTTCATTTTCCACACAATATATTAAATCACAAGTACATAATCTGAATAAATAGTGGAAGATTGCAGGAGAACAACCCGAAGGGTTAATATAAAGGATCCTGCAGTGCAACTCACATCCTCGGAAACCCAGGGGCTGTAGGAGGGGAGGGGGAAAGGAAAGGGGAAGAGGGAAAAACAGCCCCTGGGGATATACTCTTTAAATACAGAACGAGTTCCAGAGAAGGTTAATGGGATTAAATGATTTAACGATCTGTTAACAAAAACTGCCAATCCAAATCAATTATCACTTTGAAGTTACTCACTGAGCCATTGTTTATACATGAATACAAACTGATGGATCTCGCTAAATTCTATTCTATTCTACGCTTGTTGTCGTCCGGTTGTATGGAAGAAGTTCAGAAAACCTCTAAAAAGGCTGTTAATGACTGCTGCCATGTTTGTGGCAAAGAATCTCTCGATAAAACTAAGGGAAAAAATGTTGAAGATTTCGTGATCATTTTCGAAGTTGACTCCAATGTCCCTGTATGGAAATCTTTTGTGCTCTTCGTTTTGAAACGAGGGAGAAACTACCAAAAAACGGCGCCAGGGAAACTATGGCTCACAGAAAGAAAGGGAAACGACTGCATTTGGACTACATATTGCCACATGGGAATCCACAGGTAGCCCAAGGTATCTATGAGAGGCTTGTTATTGAGCTGTATATAAGGCTTTGTAGGCTCTGGTCGATAACTCCGTAAATAATAAAGCCAACGAACTCTAACCTTCCTGTAGTGTTGTTTGTGTCGTTGTTGATCTCTGGTAGCGATGTCAGGTTATTTCGGCGATTTTTAGCTGAGCTCTCCCAGTGGGGCAGTATCCTTCAGAGCACATCTCATTTTAACTTCTCTAGCCTGCGTAGCCAGGCTCTAGGGGAAAGGAGGGGGAGGGGTGGGGGAAAGGGGAAGGGGAAAAGAGGAGGGGGACTGGAGAAGAGGGGGCGGAGAGAGGGGGAGGGAGAGCATCGGGAAAGATTTGTCACAAGTAGTCAGCTAGAATTTCTCTGGCACGCCCCCACATTCTAGTACATACAAACATGGACTCAAATTCAAGGTTTTTTGCAATTTTCCTCGTATAAATGCATATAACTAAAAAGTTAACGACGGATTTAGTTTTCTTGATCTTTCGTGGACCATATTATTTGGTTATAATTGAAATTCGATGCAAAAAAGTACCGTATTTTTTTAGTTGAATGGGTCTACCTTACAAGAGAATTGGCGTGACATGACCTCAAACTGGCCTGTCAGCCCACATAAATAGCTTTTATTGAAACTACACAGGCCTAGTCACGAAATTAACTACGGATTAGCATAGTCCGCGCTTTTATGGACATTTTGATACCAAATACATGTTAGTTCGTAAAATTTTCGCACCGTATTTCGGCCTGTTTTTATGGAGTCCCATACAGAGTATATACACAACAGCCTCGAAGCTCTTCCTAGTATTTATATCTATTGATCATTGTATTATTTTGACTCGATGTAAACTGCTGGGCATTCAAAAATATGATGTGTCAGGCTTCTCTGGTGTTGTTAGTATGACTATTGATAACAGCTTGTGCCTTCGCCGTTGCACAAGCAAAACTGATGAATCTGAGGGAACTGATAGCGGGTGGAAATACTCAATGCAAAGCAGTAGTGAACCCTTTTTCCAGGCATAGGGTAAAATATAGACTGGACTCTTGGACCATTGGACCCTGGACCCGTTTTTGGACCCGTTTTTGGACCCGTTTTTGGACCCGTTTTTGGACTCCTTTTTTTTTCTCTCTTTATTTTATTTTATTTTTCTTGTAATTAACAGCGTCTGTCAACTACGGGTCATGTCTATGCTCGTTTTGTATGTTCAGCTCAGTTCAGAGCTAGAAGTACACATTGATAACATCAAGCTGTCAGCAAAACATGATTGATCTTTTCCTATTTTTTCATGTCGCAACTGAATTCAAGGAATAGTTATTATATTATGTTACTATATTATGTTGTTTTCATAATTACTCGGGCCCTTCCGAAGGAAGCCCGAGTTATAAAATGGGTTTTTCGGTAGTAGTAGTAGTTTTGTTCGGTCAAAGAATGACGAAAGTATGCGACGTATTTAATCGTATCGAGTTTCAAGATTACTCAGCAGATAAGAAAAAACAAACGACACACAGGACTCAAGTAGATTTGAATCTTAGTTTTGAAAGCAGCTGTAGATCTTCAAGCTATTAAAGGTCAGGATTCTAGTTATAATTAAACTCACGACCAGCGATGTAACTACATCTATTGACAGAAAGCTATATGTACAGAAGTCATGCAAACAATCGAGCCAGTCGAGTTATTTTCAGTAACTCACGATGGATGTTTATTTTATTCCACGTTTGAAAAATTCAGTACGATTACAGTTGTGTGATCCTTGTGTGAGTCATACATCTTTTTACTGAACGTTAACCGCCGCGTAGCGCTATTTAGAACAGAATTTCCACGCTCAAAACAGGTCAGTGAACGGCAAAAATACAATCGAAATCAAAACGTCCTTAGATTTTAGGGATCTATTACAGAAGAAGACGCTCAGTGACGAGGGAGACTATTTCGGTCGGTGACTCATAGATAAAGATCTCCGACTCTTCAAGAGTACGCTGTCGTACGTCTTTAAACGTATTTGAGGTCACTTGAGGTCACATCTTAAATCTAACAGAAGCAGCTTTTGATTTTTAATCGATAATTCCTTTCTGATTTCGAGATAAATCGAACAAGATCTTTCAATGTATAGGCAGAGACAGCAGATTGGTCGAGCTTTGTCACATCATACCGTAGTCTGAATCAACTGGATGTTTCAAAGATACGAAGTTCGACTTTCCTCTGCGATATTAAACGAAGAAACCAAAGACGTTATCAGAACCGTCTGACCATGAATATGAACCGCAACTGGACGTTCCAAGTACGTGCTACGGAAATACGATTCGGAGATTTTTATCTATGCTCACCGACACATATATCTACATAGTCTCCCTCGTCACGCAACTGTCAGTCATTGTCAGGTCCCTCCTCACGCAACTGACATTGTCCTTGTCATAAGCCCGAGTGTACACTCATTGAGCGTCTTGTTTAATAGAATTTAGTTAAATTTATTCCTCTGTTAGAAGTAAAGGTGCGGTAATACGGGCAACAAAATCGTGCAACTTGTCACGCAACATTTTCAGATTGTTGCGTTGCAAGTTGCAGAGCAATGTTTCTCGTATTACCATTGTTCGCGCAACTTGTCGCGCAACAAATTATATTTACGGTCATTTGTTGCAGGTTGGAAAACTTTGTTGCAAACGCTGGTAATACGAGAAACATTGCTCTGCAACTTGCAACGCAACAATGTTGCGCGACAAGTTGCACGATTTTGTTGCCCGTGTTACTGCACCTTAAAGAAAACCACTCATTACGGAAATACGCACGAGTATTTAATATAACAATCATTTATTTAATATCATTTTCTCTTTTGGCTATATGATCGGAGATAATTAATGTCATATACCTGACTGTTTGGAAAAACCTCAACATTTGCTATTTTTAACTATGAAATATCTAATTCTTTTTTGAAATGCTCATCTTCAGAGCTTGAGTCCGACGCCGAATCTTAGAGGTCAAGACAGAAAAATAATTCATTCACTATTATATCCTGAAATAGCCCAGATAATCAAATGATACTTTCATCCACTACTAACGACGTCTGCGTATGTCCTCTTCATAGAACTCATATCGCACTTTCTTCAACACTTTATAACAGTTACAGTTATACGCCAAAGTTTATGAAAAGAATGAAATGTGACGAACTGACAACCGCATATAAAGATACACATTGTACGTGACACAAAAAGAAAAGCCGACAGCTCTCCGTTATCATTTGATGTGTATCAAAACGGACCACCTTGAATTCAGATACGATATAAAAAAATAATAGAAGATTATCATGTTTTGCTGACAGCTTGATGTTATCAATGTGTACTTCTAGCTCTGAACTGAGCTGAACATAGACGTGACTGTAGTTGACAGATACTGTAAATTACAAGAAATAAAATAAAGATAGAAATAAAGGATCCAAAAACGGGTCCAAAAACGGGTCCAAAAACGGGTCCAAAAACGGGTCCAAAAACGGGTCCAAAAACGGGTCCAAAAACGGGTCCAATGGTCCAAGAGTCCAGTCCATGTTTTACCCTATGCTCTTTTTCCATGCACAATTAATGTAACAAGTAAGTGTTATATATGTCGATGTATTAATCCGATCTAATCACGGCATGAAATTATAAACGGCAATACGCTATGACTGATTTGGGGATTTCGTGGAGGGGGAGGGGAGGGGGTCAAGCGAAAATATAAATTAAACTGAAGTACATATTGCATATTATATATATAATATTAATATACCGAAGTGAAAAACAATCAGAAACTGACAGGAAAAAAAGAAGAATAAGAATTCGAAGGGATTCGCAGGGGCTAGGGCCGAAAAGACCAAATGTTCCAATTTGTAGGCAAATCTTTTCCGATGCTGCAGTCACCTATTGTTATTTTTCATGCCGTCCCCTAATTAACATTCACATGCTGATGTGTCTGGAAAACGTAAACTGTCAAAGTTAACCAATCAGAACCTAGCTGAATTTGTTGACTTCCGTTGAAGTGCCAGAACTCGCACATTTCCTGCTGTTAGCCTGGCTACGCTACAAGTACCCTGCGAGCAGAGTCTTCTTTTAACCTCCTCCCCGAGAGAGAGAAGGAAGAAGACTCTGCCGAACTCGTGTAGATCCTTTGTATTCTGCTATCCAAGAATCTGGAAAATGAGATTCATAATTTCAGGTTTGATTCGGTTTAAACTGGTTTTTAATGCGTACGAATTAACGTATTAAACCGATGGCCAAATCTGCGCCCACAATCATAGTATAATGGCGGCTAGAGTTCGTTATGTTATTACAAACGTTTTTGACAAGCTTTTTACTTCCAAATCCTTCACGACACATCAACATCAAGCAAACACATACTATAATTTATTGCTGGTAGGGATACCTTTGTTTCTTTGCCCACTGACATGTTTATCAACTCGCTAAACCGTTAGAAGTCCAGAACCGGAAACTTGCAAAATGAAATAAATAAACGTTTGTAGCCGAAAAATCAAGAACTTGTGTGAGCTTCAGTTATCTACGTAACATTGGAAACTTTGTGGTGGAAGAAAGGTCAAACGTCCGGAACGTCTGTTGTCACCAGAAAGAAGCAGTCCTGCTAATCGCAAATCACAGCGAGTTCGTTCTCCGTTAAAAGAGCGATCAACTGAATACATGTGAATAGCAAACTTCAAGATAATATATCTAGCCTGAATATTGACGACCTCTATAGTAAGACTCCGCGTGAAGCACGAGTCTCTCTAAGTGCATATCAGTTGCGCTTTAGGCCGACGCGTATACAATTGGGTTTCCGAGTCTTCCCGCTTCGACCTTGAAGGTTCTCCAGTTTTTCTGTTAGATTACAGGCAGAGACTTGACTCTCGCTCTTCAATTTGATCATTGAGAACACACTGAGAACAGAAGAACTTCCAAGTCGAAATATACCGAGTTGAAATATTTTACCCTGTCGGCAGGACAGCCAGTAAATATTTTCCCTCGTACAGCTGCTCCACTATCGTAAACAGTGTTCAAACTTAGCCTCCTCCGCAGGCAACTCTAAAATACTAAAACTCTATCAGATGGGTTTCCTGTGGCGCTGCATCGAAGAGGGCAGAGGGAGACTGGGGGCCAAGTCCCTCTCGGCCTTCGGCCTCGCACAGGGATCCCAGAAAAACAAAAAACAAAGGGATCCCAGAAGAAGGGTTGCATGCGGAGGAGGCTAGTTCAAACTCGTACTCGCCACCGTCAGCTATCTTGAATGAAATCTAAATCTAAAATATCTGAACTCTTTGATTGAAAAATAGGTTAAATGAAGAATAACCAATACGACGTAGAATTATTCGGATTTAATTTTGCACAATATTTCGACTAGCCATACTAGTCTTCATCAGGTGCATGTGAGATTTTACAAGTGACTTGACTAAATATAATGGTAAAAAGGAAATGACGTTATAATACATGATATGATAGCGAGAGATAAATAATGGTGTAACTGATTAGTAGGTTTCATCGCGTTTATTTAAGGCCATTAGGTTCAAGAGTGTTAGCACGTGTTATGAGGTAAGCTTCTTTGGCTTTAATTTGCGAATAGCATCACGAGAAGAGAAAATTTGTTCTAAAGGAATTAAAAGGATATTAGATGCAGAGTGGTCAGGGTTAGATAGAAAATGTTCAGATGCAGTAGTAGGTTTAGATTTACTGGAACTCATTCTGTAAGAGTATGTCCCCAGTGAAAGTTACCTGAAACTCTTTCGGTCAATTTTGAAATATTCCTCAATAAAGTAGCCTCCTTTGCCAGCCGTTCTTTGTTTTTGTTTTTTTGACGTTCGCCACAGGGGTAAATGCACAGGAGACCCTGTACTCTCCCTCGCAGCCGTGCTAAGTGTCGTCACGCAACACTTAGCACGGCTGCGAGGGAGACTAGAGACCCTGTGGCAAGCGTCAAAAAGCGGCTGTATTCGCAGACTACTGTTACACATACTTGACACTTTCTATGAGTTGCACATCCTCAGAAACCCAGGGGCTGTGGGAGAAGGGGGAGGGGAAAGGGAAGGGGAGGGGGGAGGGGATGGGAAAAAGGAAGGGGAGGAAACTTCCCCTCCCCTCCCCCCCCCCCCCTTCCTTTTCCCCTCCCCCCTTCTCCCACAGCCCCTGGGTTTCTGAGGATGTGCAACTCATAGAAAGTGTCAAGTATGTGTAACAGACCAGATTGATTTTGGCAGCAGATTCGCCAGCAGCAGAGATTGGAAGCAGCAGATTCGGATTGACGTCATTTTGACGTCACAGAATTCCAAATCTGCTGCTGGCTTGACAGCAGATTCACTGAGCAGGGGTAGGGAAGGGAAGAGCGACAACAAGACAAAAACGCCAGCTCAAACCTTTTAGCCTTTCGATACTGGAGACTCCAAACATAAACAACATAAACAGTGTGGAAGGAGCCTAATAAGTAATTCTAATACGAATTTTAAATATTTTAAAACTTGACATCACGTGTTATGTTTGATTGTCTTTCTTTGAGCATTGATAATTGACATACATTTATTGTGTAATCACACATCCGGTGTTGCGTTACTAGTTGTCTAAGGTCATTCAAATGCAACCAAGTACGCAGACCAGTGGTTTGCTTTGATATGGTTAGCTCAGTTGTCATGTACAAGTTTAATACAGCTATTAGGAAGCCCATCCACATCACATTGAGTTACTTTATATTTTGTGGCTATTTTGCCTCCGCGGCACTAGTTTGTAATGTTTATCACCCTTTTCCAACGCTGAATCTATTCTTAGTGTTCGTTTGCAGGCAAACTGTTAAACAATCATATTCCCTTCCCTACTCCTGCTTAGTGAATCTGCTGTCAAGCCAGCAGCAGATTCGAAAATCTTTGACGTCAAAATGACGTCAATCCGAATCTGCTGCTTCCAATCTGCTGCTGTTCGAATCTGCTGCTGGCGAATCTGCTGCCAGAATCAATCTGGTAAGTGCCCACAAAAACCCCATTTTGATGAGGGTCGTACGTGATGCGTGATTAGCTGATTTTATTCAGTTTCCGAGAAACGTGAATTCAATAAATTATTCTTCGTGATCCGTGATCGATCACGGATCACGAAGAATAATCCAAAGGTTTCGCGTGACCCGTGAAGAAACGCTCTACTAGCGTGAACTTGGGCTTCTTAATAAAGCTGTTTTGATAGATTTTAAATGTGAAACCTAATAGCTTGTATCATCATACAGAAGTAGTTTTAGCCTACATGTATTACTTGCAGAATTTAAGTCACTCGTTGCGTGACTCAGTAGAGCATACATCCAAAAAGTATTCTCTAGGATATTTGCATATTTACTAAGCAGTATTAATGAACGCTCGACTGGCTAAGCAGCCAAAATTTCTAATGCTGCCGATGCTGATTGTTGATCCAAATGTCCGCGCATGCGCGACTTTCATTTTTGAAACTGCTCAATCGTGATTGGTCAATCTATAACGATGCTCGGAGCTTTTTCAGAAGAGAGAATCCTCTGCGCATAGGTATAACACACAAAGCTGACTCTTTTTCTAACGGGCTCAGATGGATTTTCAAAATGGCGGACGGTCTGAATGGTGGTCATTGCTACTATTTTCTGCTAAGAAACTGTAATGATTTTACTGGTCACAAAGAAAAACACGCAAGTTTGGTTCTGTACTTGTTTTCGCTTCTCTTCTGTCGAGGCAAGTGATTAATTTACGCTATAAATTACCTCCTTCAACAACGGACTACGATACCGTTGAGACAGAACAAAATCAGTTGGCTTCGTTTCGGGTTCCTTTGCAAAAAAATAAGCATCCATATAAAATGTCGTGTTTTTGTGAATGTTAAAAGAGTACAGAACAAGATTGGTGGGGTGTATTTTCTTCCCTTCTCAGTAAATGTGCAGATAAAAGTACAATCTTGTATTAAAAGACTAATAAATTACTTGCCATATCATGTTGTTGTATTTGAGTAATACCCTGTGTATCATTTGCCCTATTTTTCCCCAAGGCAGACTCAGTGAAGTCTATTGATGAGAAATATTATTAGGCTGTTTACATTCTTCTTTTTGAGAGAGAAGCTAGTACACTATCTCATGTAGAAGAGTAGTTATTTTAAAGCATTTTAATTTCAGCAGTCCCTTTGTCTTCAGAAATTACAATACAATACAATAACTTTTATTTAAACACGATATTACTTATTTTTTAGCTAAAGCTGGTGGGGTCGTGTGGAACAAAAGGATCCATATAAAAGGTGAACCACCCTCTTAGGGTAACACAAATCTAAATGGACCACAAGAGACTAAGCCGGTACCATTTAGGGTGTTTGTCAGTAAATAAGATACCCAAGATCAATGACCCGAGATAAGATAATGACAGCCGGAATGACAGTTGTAGCTTTTGTCACTTTAGAGTTGGTACCTTTTAGGCGTAAAAATTATGTGCTGCCACCAGCACATAAATTGTGTGATAATTGTGCTATGTTGCTCATGTGTGATGATTTTTGCATCATAATATCAGATGATAATTCTGACTCAAGACACTCATGGTTGCTTATATACCTTAGGAACAAATAAGATCTGTCATTTTGGAACTAAGGTAGCTTAATTGAACCACCCTTTTTCCTAGAGCCTGCCTACGCAGGCTATAACTAAGGATATACCCCTAGTGTAATCAGTCTTAATTGACCCAGTAGTGGAGATTTGATGTTCTGAACTCTCTGACAGATGTTGATCGAAACATAAATTTATATTTTTTGCACCATGTAGCCATGCTTCACAGATCTGGGAGGTTGTAAATAGATACTTTTACAGTTGTAAATGTTGTTACTACTTTAACCACCACTGGTACACACCCTACAGTTAATTACATATAGAATTTATGCACTTTCTTTTCATATTTGCTAATATAGTAAAACAGTGACATTCATTTAGCTTAGTTTGTTTTCATTTCCTGTAATATATGTGCAGAACCAAATAAAAACTCTAAAAAATATGATTTATATATTTTTTTAATGCCAAAACTTACAATGTACTTGTAAGGTAATACCAAGCTAATACTTTCATTAATTTATGAAATGGCTCAGGATTCTGTTGAATGTTGAGTAATAATCACTGGATTTCTTGTAACACTCTTGCTTTTCTTGCAGCCATTTACTACTATAATAAGTACATAAAATGTACATGTATGTAATACTATTTTTAAATAGTATTTCTTGTACATTATATATACTTATATAATTATTGATATCCTGTAGCTTGACATCTGGGCCCGGTTGTTCGAAAGCGTGTTAACGCTAACCCGGGGATAAATTCGCTAACCTAGTGTTAATTCTTAATATTTTACCCTAGGTTAGCTATTTTAACCCTGGGCCCTGTTCATCAATTTAATTCAATACTCCAAGAGGGCATAAGGGACAGAGCCAAGGGAGTCTCGCTGTATTGCCCTTGGGATATCTTAATTTCACTAAATCTATTTTTAGAAACACCAGAAGTGGTGGATGCCAATGGAAACATACTTCCGGTACACATAGACTCTATCAGAGAAGATGTGTAATATTTGACATTGTTTTCTGTGTTATTTAATTCAACTTTTTAATTATCATAACTATCCTCAGAGAAGACCAACTTAACACGGTACATGTATAATCATCCAGGCTTAGATTGATCGTCAGAGGTAGCATCCCAAGGAACATTAGGTTATTTGTCAGTTTGTCTTGCATCTTTTCATCCACTGTTCCATTCTCACATGTCAATGTTTAGTGTGTCTAACATGCTCTTTGGCAGATTAGGGAATGATGGATGTGATATAATTGTCTCAAAATATTTCACCATCCATTATGTGACTGCAAGTGCAGTAAAAATAATAAATAATAAATCTGTATAAATTATGAAATCTACAAATAGACTGTTGTAGATTTCATAATTTATTCAGATTTATTCTACATTGTAGATTCCAACTTTTGACAATAATAGAGAACAGTCCGTGCAATTCAAAAATGTTTCTATTGTTTCATGTAAACATTTTTTCGTGTTCTTGTTGATACATTGTATTTGATAATTTTCACTGACTCGAGGCTAACCCTGTACAAATGCGTTTGATATCAATAAGTACAGCGGTTTCTGGGGGATCTGTGAACGCGAAAAGAGACTATTGCAAGAAATCCATTTTGACAATGTATTACTATTTCAAGAAGATTCTTGTAGGTTTGTTTACTATTTCAAGAAGATTCATCAATAGTTTGTATCATCAACCTGTGTTATTTTATCATCAACCGATATTTTATTTTAACCGAGCTTTCGAGCAACTTGCTCATCTTCAGGGTTACAGATGTTTCAAGTGTAATTCCAAAAATACTTTTACAAAAATATTTTTGGAATTACACTTGAAACATCTGTAACCCTGAAGATGAGCAAGTTGCTCGAAAGCTCGGTTAAAATAAAATATCACAGGTTGATGATACAAACTATTGATGGATGTATTACTATTATTTAACCATGCAACCAGAGCCCGTATTTTCAAAGAAATTTCACTGAGAAAGCCTTTCCTAGTTGCATGGTTAGATATTGTAGCTAAGATAAACATTTGTATTTCACTTTAATCAGAGGGAAAGGAAAGAGGGAAAGAGAGGGTCATTATGCCTAAGACTTATTTGGAGATTTTTCAATAATGTGCATGACAGTGGCTACCCTGCACCTCTTTCCTGGTGAGTAGAAAAAACTCTGCTACATGTAGTAGGGTAGACAGTGACACAAAGGTGCATGATTGCAGAAAGAGTATGCAAATTAAGGAAATTGAAGTATTTATTTTTATTACATGTAGATGTTTATGACATTCTTGAATAAAACAAGAGGACACCCAGAATTGAGCGTGCTATGCAAAAGCAAGTATATTTAGAAACTGCAGGCTGAAATTTACTCCACCCTCCCAATCAGACACTTTTCAATAAAACTTTTACAAGAACAATGGCTACACTTGTAAATTACAGTTGTAAAAGTTTCATTGAATTGTCCCGAGGCCAGGTTGACTTCTTATTTGTAGTAACCTTAGAGAACACAGGCTGGCCTAGACCAAAATGTGCTTCACAGGTCCTTTTATATTTTTGCATGTAATGCTGATCAGTACCCACTAGGTGAAGTTAAATATTTTACTTTATTGTATTTTGTGTCAAAGAATGCACGAAATATGCACGAGAGCACACGAAATATGGGACCGTATTTTGTGTGGTTACTTAATCATGCACAATCGTGTGATGAAAATTAACCAATCAGCGTGAGAAATTCTACAGTTTTGGCTAGCGTGCGCTCGTACAGAGATTTCCAAGTTTTCACTGTAATTTGTTGTTTTTCTTTCACCAGAATAGCTAGTTTCTTTGACAAAATATATAATAAACAATTTATTAACCGGCTAAGCATCTAATACGGCTGTGAATTTTTACTACACAGTATTATAGACGTATTCAATGCTTAGCCGACTAATAACCTCTATTTATAAAATATAATCAAGGGGATAACAACAGCATAGTGTACTTCCCGTCTCAAATATAAGAATGCATACAGCCTTTTAATAATAATTAATAAAAAATAAAATAATAATAACGGTTTAATGAAGCATTTCTACATCTTCAAAACAGGCTAACTTAATATATTAGGAGAGAAAGAAAGAAAGCTAAAATATAAAATATGTTAAAATATATGTATTATATATGTAGAATACTACTGATACACGAAATATGCTGAAATATTTCTCATCAATAGACTTCACTGAGTCTACCTTGGGGGAAAATAGGGCAAATGATACACAGGGTATTATTCAAATACAACAACATGATATGGCAAGTAATTTATTAGTCTTTACAAGATTGTACTTTTATCTGCACATTTACTGAGAAGGGAAGAAAATACACCCCACCAATCTTGTTCTGTACTCTTTTAACATTCACAAAAACACGACATTTTATATGGATGCTTATTTTTTTGCAAAGGAACCCGAAACGAAGCCAACTGATTTTGTTCGGTCTCAACGGTATCGTAGTCCGTTGTTGAAGGAGGTAATTTATAGCGTAAATTGATCACTTGCCTCGACAGAAGAGAAGCGAAAACAAGTACAGAACCAAACTTGCGTGTTTTTCTTTGTGACCAGTAAAATCATTACAGTTTCTTAGCAGAAAATAGTAGCAATGACCACCATTCAGACCGTCCGCCATTTTGAAAATCCATCTGAGCCCGTTAGAAAAAGAGTCAGCTTTGTGTGTTATACCTATGCGCAGAGGATTCTCTTCTAAAAAGCTCCGAGCATCGTTATAGATTGACCAATCACGATTGAGCAGTTTCAAATGAAAGTCGCGCATGCGCGGACATTTGGACCAATCAGCATCGGCCTAGAAATGGCTGTTACCAGAGCCACTGACGGCAATCTCGTCCCCAGAGCCTGCGTTACTTTCGGCCAGCGACGAGAACGTAGGCTCTGGCATAATCCATTTTTTGGGAACAGGATTTCTTGTTCTTCCGGTTTTAGAGCGCATGCGCAAGTTAGCTGGGCAGTTGGTTGTCGATTCAAATTGTCGATTCAGTTTCAGTGGAATCCTTCGAAAGGTTTCATTAGGGAATAGAGTACGCTTTAAAAGCACTTGGTAAAGAAGATATAACAGTGAAAGAAGCGCAGTATCTGAAGTCTTTATTAAAAGCAGTGGTTTTACAGCGAGAAGGATACGCGAACAGTTCTTCCTACGGGTTTATATTTTACTCGTGTCTACTTTACATATCAGTTAATTATTTGAATCTATCATCTTCATCTTCTCTGGTTATTGTTGTCTCTCCTTCAAATGTATTTCTTTTGAATCTTTCGCCTTCGTAAGCACCTCGATTGGCACCGCCTTTCAGTTGCTAGCCTAAAGAATATTAGATTTACGATCGACATATGTTCTTTGGTCTAAATTTTGAGCTTCGTTTGAAAACTTATCAAGACACTTCGAAATACATATAAGCTTAGATAAACTGGATTTTTCTCTGCTTAGATATTTTAATATTGCAGATCGAGGCGACAAAAATAACATGTCAATGAAACCGTTGAAAAATGTTAATTTTTGTTTTGAACGGAAGTTGGGACACCGGGTTGTTTTGACAACTCAATTTTCATTGGATATATTTCATTTCCGGAATCTTGCGCGTGCGTAGTTTCTAAAATGGAATAGATAATCAAATTGTCTCAAAAATGGATTATGCCAGAGCCTACGTTCTTCGCCGCTGGCCGAAAGTAACGCAGGCTCTGGGGACGAGATTGCACTGACGGGAGAAGGAACGACCGACCGAGGTGCTCTGGGTACAATAACCGTCTGTAATCTTAGACTTGGGCCTTCCACAGGAAGCCCAAGTAATAACCGATATTCGTGATTTCACTACTTATTCCACGTTAATCTTTGTAGACGTCGTAAAGTAATCGATTGTGCAATTCACGTGCTTCACATGACTATCATGATGTCTACTCCAATGTGAGGATCTGACAGGACTTCAGTGACTCTATGATGTCTCTAAAACGGAGAACATTTGGACGATCAGAGTCTGTTACATTTTATGTCGGCTCAAAGTCCTTTTCCTAGAAAAGGAAATAATTCGATTTCCTGTGACACGTGAGCATTCGTCGTTGACAGATTCATAGCGCGTTCTACGGACTTTCGCGAAGTATTAAAGGATTATCGATTCAGTCATCGAAAGTCGCAAGCTAGTGTTGATACATTTTTCAATATGCATTGGTTTGCTGAGACAGTGTAGGAAGTAATTAGCGATACTTATAGCTTTTTATTCCATTTATTTAGTTAATTACATATTATTATTACGATTATTATTATTTATTTAACCTAGAAGGCCCAGTGGAAGATTAGCTATGCTAAACTGGTGCATTTTATAAATGTTTTTATATTGACCTTCTTTAAATAAAGTTAATTCATTCATTCATTCATTCATTCATACTTGTAAATCACAAAGAGATGCTGGAAATTCGCATTTCCGACCCCCTAGATTTCAAAATTTTCTGGGGGGGCATGCCCCCAAACCCTCCTAGCCGCTCACGCCTAACGGCGCTCGCTACGCAAGCCCCACACTTATTTTTCCAATTTGCTAAGGCCCTTGTTCACTTTTGCGTACAAGCAAAAAAGGCAGTCTAGCTACGGCCCTACAAGGTAAAAGTTTATAAATATATATCAAGAACTATGACCCCCATCTATGAAGGTCTGGGTATATCAACGATTCTGTGCTTGAAAAGGCCGAATAACAATAATTTAAGAGCCCGCCAAGACAAATATTAGTGCACTAAACTATGTTGAATTTCTAGATACATGTTGCTTTTTTCAAACACTCTTTCTTTGCCACTTTTCTTTGCGTGAGAAAGGTATTGAGAGTACGGTTACTTGCTTATTTTCGTGATTCGGGAAAATGAAATTTTGATATCCGTGATCCGTGATTCATTATTTTTTCCGCCCGTGAACCGTGCCAGAGACCCCCCCTGTACGACCCTCTTTGATGTCAATTTTAATAAAAAGTACTTGATTTTACAAGATGTTCTGCAAAAAAACGATTTTCGATTCTGAGCAATCCTTGATTTGTTATGAATTATCGAACATAATGTTTTCCTAATATAATGTTCGCAAACCTGCCTCTCTTTCTCCCGTTAGAATCAAGCTCACGCAAGCAGAGCAGGTTCAAAGATCTGTCAATAATATTTTAAAAGCATATCTCCGCACACGTCAGTACGTCACATCTTGGTGACGTAATACTTAGGACTGCCCCTCCATGTATTCGAACGGCGAAGTTTTTGCGGTCCAGACATTCTCTGTGTTTTATATTCTTTCGATTAGGTGTGAATAAGAGTTGGTACCGACAAGAGAACTAATAAGACAGGAATTATTCCCCGAATACACGAAATTATGCTCGTAGTGAAAAATAAATGCATCACTTATGTTCATTAACTATTGAACTTTAGTTCTTGGCAATATTTACACTTCTCTCATCGTCAATATAGCAGGAAAAACTACTTGATACACGAAGTCAATCTAATTACGCATGCATGTTTTACCGACTCACTCATTATCATTCAAATAATTTTTTCGTCGTTTTGATTGGCCGAGAACTGCAAATAACAGCCTACAAATAAAGGTCTGCTCATGCGCATTACGGTGCAACGCCGTTTTGCTGCAAATAATGGTCTGCTCATGCGCATTACGGTGCAAAGCCGTTTTGCTGCAAATAATGGTCTGCCCATGCGCATTACGGTGCAAAGCCGTTTTGCTGCAAATAATGGTCTGCTCATGCGCATTACGGTGCAAAGCCGTTTTGCTGCAAATAATGGTCTGCTCATGCGCATTACGGTGCAAAGCCGTTTTGCTGCAAATAATGGTCTGCTCATGCGCATTACGGTGCAAAGCCGTTTTGCTGCAAATAATGGTCTGCTCATGCGCATTACGGTGCAAAGCCGATTTCCTGCAAATAATGGTCTGCTCATGCGGAATACGGTGCAAAGCCGATTTGCTGCAAATAATGGTCTGCTCATGCGCATTACGGTGCAAAGCCGTTTTGCTGCAAATAATGGTCTGCTCATGCGCATTACGGTGCAAAGCCGATTTGCTGCAAATAATGGTCTGCTCATGCGGAATACGGTGCAAAGCCGATTTGCTGCAAATAATGGTCTGCTCATGCGCATTACGGTGCAAAGCCGTTTTGCTGCAAATAATGGTCTGCTCATGCGCATTATGGTGCAAAGCCGTTTTGCTGCAAACAATGGTCTGCTCATGCGCAGTTCGTCCACTTTCCTCATCAATTTAAAGTTTCCTTGAGGATTTTCAAAATAATTTGAATGATAAAACAATCACTCTAACCTTGCCGTTTATACCGATGAATCTAAAATATGTAAAATCAGTATTTTAATTTGCCATAGGTATCAAAGAAAACGGCGTCTTTTTAACTTGATCATGATATATTTTAACCCCAGTGCATTTCAATAGTGCTTGAAAATAAAGTAGCCCGAGCGAACGCTGATAGAGCATCTAGTTTTCTTAATATCGCTGTGTGTTTCAACTATTATGTTCTTTTTCTCACAGGCGAAAACGGTCGATTATTTAAGCCCGGTTAATTTCCATACTTTGATCACAGATGATATACTTTTTAGCACAACCTTTACGAATAAGCCACTTCACGCTGTCGTCCGCCATTTTGAATTGGGACAAACGCGGCAAAATTTATAGAAATCTGGATCACTTTGACTTGCCGTAACTCCGCTCGATTTGTTGGATTTTCAAAATTTAAACCTCGATAATCAGCAGGCATGCATAACAGTTGTCGGACTGAAAATAAGACCAATGTAGGTGTTTTAACTATGCCTTTTACGAGTCAATCTTCTTTTCACGAATGGATCTTAAAATTTTGAGCTAATTTGCATATATCAGTCACGTGCCGAACGTTTTACTTTGAACACAAAAATATATTTTTCTCGATTTGTAGCCTTCCAATACCCATCATATCATTGGTCATAAATAACAAAGAAAATATATTCTCTAAAATGATAAGTTTTTGAAACTCCAACGAAATCTAGCGGAGCGATCAAAGTGATCCAGATTTCTATAAATTTTGCCGCGTTTGTCCCAATTCAAAATGGCGGACGACAGCGTGAAGTGGTTTATTATGAAATATAAATAAATAAATAAATAAATAAATAAACAAACAAACAAACAAACAAACAAACAAACAAACAAATAAATAAATAAATAAATAAATAAATAAATAAATAAATAAATAAATAAGTAAACTGACGTGTCACTGGAAAAAACGCGCGCTCTAAACAATAATAATAATAAACAAGTTCTTGAGAACGCATCATACATTGTCTCGATGCTTTTAACAATGAAGGACCAAACAGTAGCAAAAGGTAAGTAGAAAAAGGTTTTATATATTCCTAGTTGGAAATCCGTTGAAAATCCTTTCCAAGTGTGAAGAGTATCATTTTTTCGAAGAAACGAAATATAGATATTTTATCGATTTCACAAATAGAAGATGGCTTTCTATGTTCAAAGTGAATAGCTAAAACAAGTTTTACGTGTGACGTAGTGGCCGTCAAGATCTACAAAATGTTCGAGCCTAACTTTCAAAGTCTGTTAGTTTTTCTTCAAGCAACTAGATGACATTTGTTTGTTTGTTTATAAGTACAGTATGTGGTTCTAATTGTGAACAGTTCTAATTGTGAACACTTTTCAGTAAAAGTGCCGTTTTTATATCGTAAGCTTAAGATCGACAAAAAATATTTCACCCGAGCAAATATTGATTTATTTTCAATCATTCAATGTTATTTTGGGCTTCCTGGCATTTATTCCGCGCAAAATTTCAATTTTAATTCAAGGTAAGCTGACGACTGTTGTTTACAAATTCGCATTTTCTTTCTAAAAACACAAAGTTTGGAGTTTGTTTTTATATGAGCTAAAAGGTAAATAATAACACTTTTCTTTACAAAACAATATTTAGAAAAGTGTTGAAAATGAACGAGCAGCATCGGAATGAAACATTGTGCATGTTTTTTCGATGTGCATCTAATTGTAAACACGCATATGCTCACGCATAACTTGGCATTTCATAACATATGTAGTTTTTGAGATATAGAGTAAAATTGCCGCTAATGAACCTGCACTGGTACAATAGCAAATATTGAGAAGGAAATATGTATAAGAAGTCCGCGTTTGTGATACAAATTTGCGCTATTGCGTTGTTAGCAATTGCATGAGCGTCAGGATGAACGGCATGCATCAATGAACATGCGAACACCTCAGCAATAAGCCAAGTCAGAGTTTAAGGATAACCGTGATTCCTGGAACCGAATCGGGATAAAATCCAACTGGAAGTTGAGTTTCGCCATACATTTACTGTAAATCTGCTAGAATCTTAGGTGAAAAAATCAGTCGTTTGCGTGCCTTAGTTAGATTCTAAGAAAGATTTACTCGACTAAAGGTTAGTGTTTAAGACATAATGCGCCTTTGTGAGCCAATATTTGAGTGTCAGAACAAAAAGAACACGATTTTAAATGGTCTTGTTTTGACTGAGTAATGACTGGGATTCGCCCGCCATGACACACCGGGACACTGAAACTTGCCTAATAGTTTTAAATTCACTTGAATATTTCCTGATAAACTATAATTTTATCTTTAGATGAGGATTTGTGCATTTTGTTGTTGTGCAGGAGAAGTTGATTAAGGAATATTGAAGGAATACTGAGGATTTATTTCGGTTAATTGGTTTCCCGTCGACAAAATGTGCAGAACATATTCGTCAATCTTGACGAGGCTGCCATTTTCCCCCAGTTTGTTGGGTCTTTTCTGAGACCAGTTTAATCCACTTTCTTCTAGTGTCAATATTTGCTATCAATGGTGAAGGACGAAAGGAGGAAGACAATAAAAGACAGACACGGCAATCAGTTACATTTGCTTTTATTACGGCAGTTTATGAGTTGATAAGTACTGTGACTGCAGTGGTAAATGCACAAATCCTCATCTAAATATAAAGTTATAGTTTATCAGTAAATATTCAAGGGAAATAAAATTATTCTAGGCAAGTTTCGGTGTCCCGGTGTGTCATGGCGGGCGAATCTCTAGTCATTACTCAGTCAAAACAAGACCATCTAATAATCGTGTTCTTTTTGTCCTGACACTCAAATATTGGCTCACAAAGGCGCATTAAGTCTTAAACACTCACCATTAGTCGAGTAAATCTTTCTTAGAGTCTAACTAAGGCACGCAAACGACTGATATTTTCACCTAAGATTCTAGCAGATTTACAGTAAATGTATGGCGAAACTCAACTTCCAGTTGGATTTTATCCCGATTCGGTTCCAGGAATCACGGTCATCCTTAAACTCTGACTTGGCTTATTTAGCGTTGCTGTCTGACTTCACTTCGTTTTAACATTTTTCTATCATTCGTATCGAAATAACACGAACATAAATATTGTTTTTAGACAACTTGGAACTTGTACATCGAATTGCAAGGCTTGAAATCGATAATAATACACAATATTAAGCCATTAGAAAGCAAGCCAAAAGTGTTCACAATTACAAACAACTGTTCACCATTAGAACCACCAACGGACATGATATAATAAAATATATTTAGAAAAGTTCAATAATGAATACAACGAAACTTAATCACATGTTAGCTGAAGTGTAGAGCTAATTTATAGCAAAGGTTCAGGATAATCGTACCATATGTTGACGAGAAATATCATCAAGTGCAAAAAGTGTTCACAATTAGCACCACATAATGTAACTTATATTTGACAGATATTTAGACTTCACCGATCTAAAATTGAAGTTTTGAGCAAGTAAAATGACGGTTTGACGGCCACTCGTGATAGATTTTGACGTCAGAAGAAGATTCCATAAAACCTCCCATACAAAAATGATGCACGCCTGAGCTCTTGAAATGCTAGCAAGTGGATGCACGAGCGATAGCAAGTGAATTCAGCTGCATTTCAAGAGCTGAGAAGTGCATCATTTTTGTATAGAACATAGAAAGCCATCTTTTCTTTTTTTCTTCAGTTTTCTTTCAAGATTCGCCCATAAGGCAGGTGTTGTACAATAGGACACGAAGTCCCCTTTAAAATACATTACACCACGTCCCACCCAATAAGAATATTCTATTTATTTTATAATATAAAAAGTCGATAATTATTTCACTGGAAAAGACCAACATTCAACAGCTTTATTCAACATGAGTTTATATGTAAATTAGATAATGACATTCCAGCGTGCAGCGCGCGCGCTTCAACTAAAATTTGATTCAAAAACACAACAGAATCCTCAAGTTTCTTGCCATTTTGTTCACGTACCATTCTTGTTCTCCTTTGATCAAAAATCCATAGTTCCTCGGTGTATCGCAATGTTTTCAACATCAAAGTCGAGGAAACGTTTGATTTTAAGATTGTTTTAGCTATTCACTTTGAACCTAAGCTCACAGCCGTGCACCATAACAAGCTTGCAATTTGATTGGTAGCTAGGCGTACACCATACAAAATGGTGCACGCCTAGCATCCAATGAAATCACGCGTTCTTAGGATGTTACCAATGTCTATATATAAAATTATATATTAAAAACACTTCTCTGACTATATTATGTACTATTCTTTGCATTGTAATATCAGTTAAACGTGACAGGGGCGCGATTAATTACCGTTATCTAAAGTACGAATACAAGCTATGTACAACAGGGTTAGCCTCCCGTCGAAATGTTTCTATTAAATAAACCCCTTCTGGCGGCTGGTATATCGGATGATAATGTCCACGGCTGAGAGATGGTCCGAAAAATGAACAGTTGGCCGAGAAGCGAAGCTTCGAGGGCAACTGTGATATTTTGAGGACCATCTCTAAGCCAAGGACATTATCAGCCGATATACCTGTAAGCCAGAAAGGGGTTTATTTATTTTATAACCCTTCGATAAATTTTCTACGTCGACTTCAATGTTGAAGAAACCGAAACAAAATGACGGATGAAGAAAACAAGTTTCATCGAGTTCAAATATCCGTTCCGTTTGAGATCTTTTCATGTGTAAACTTCAAAAAAAGTATTCGAAAATAAAAGATTGATAGTTTCTGAAGCTTTTTGAGTGGTTTTCTAGATATTTTGGGTTTTATTTGAGTGACATTAACGTCGTATCGACGTTAAAATCCTCAAAAAGGAACAAGTACACCACATACTACTACTACTACTACTACTACTACTACTACTACTACTGACTACTACTACTACTACTACTACTACTACTACTACTACTACTACTACTACTACTACTACTACTACTACTACTACTACTACTACTACTACTACTACTACTACTACTACTACTACTACTACTACTATACTATTACTACTACTGACTACTACTACTGACTACTACTACTACTACTACTACTACTACTACTACTACTACTACTACTACTACTACTACTACTACTACTACTACTACTAATAATAATAATAATCAATTTATATAGCGCTATTTCTAATTTATCCCGAATCGCGCTTTACAATAAAAATGTATGTTACACAAGCTAATTTACCTATTAAAATTACATTGCAGTCTTAAAAAAGTTCAGATAATTTCATTTTTTTCCAAAGTGGGGGATATCATCTCAAAACTGGGGGATATTACCTGACATCCGTCCAGTGAAATTGTACCACGTGACCCGTTTTGACCAATTTTGACCAAATTTATCGATGGGTTATAATGTTCAATGTCAGCATTTTGTTGTTAGTTGTGAATAATTTACATCAACCGCCGAATAAGTATCAATTCACCTGCTGTAGTAACTGAATTCATGTGAGGGATCAGTCTTGGTTAGTGAAATTTGGTACCTGCATCGGGAAACATTGCGTAAAAGAGCGAACATGCTTACCATTCATACTGCGAGGTCTTCGGCCTGTATGACGCCTCACATAGTCATAGTTCCCCTAGCTGTCACACAACCTTGTGCACAAATGTTTTCTAGCGAAGCGAGCTTCCATGTTCGCGAACCATCATTGTCTTGTCAGATCTGTCGGAATCGGATCGGCGTTCTCTCGGTGGTCTTCGGATGTTTGATCGACGGAAGCGAAAAACGCCATTTCATGGCCAGCTTTCGCGGACATCGAGCCCGCGATGAAGCAGCGGTCTCCCCCAATCGAATAATCAAAATGGCGAATACAAATACAAAGGCTTGACTGGGAAGCGATCAAATCAAGGCAAATTAAAGTCTACGTTCTGAAGAAAATTAATTTGCAGTGGTAGAATAGTTTTCTACTACTCCTTATGCTTTGTTCTGGCTAATACAAATTACAAAAATACAATTTCCTATGTTTACTTGAAGAAATATTCGATAGCCTGTATATCGTACATACTGCCTCTGTAAATTTGGATAGAAACATGCGAAATGATGCGAAAGTGCGAAGTTCCAAGTCTAATTGTCGAAATTCTGAGGACTTTTTTCAATTTGCAGTGGATGATATATAAATTAGACTTACTTGTAAGGTCATTCACGAAAGCATGTCCAGATTGGAAATAATTCCATGTTTACTTGAGCGCTTTGAAAATGCTCCATTATCACAAAATGAGAACACCAAATGTCCGCTTCCGGTGGACGAAGAATAGTGAAGTTTGAAGTCGAAACTTTACCGAAAATCATCATGTTTGGCATCAAAATAAACCTTAGATATCAAGCTTTCATTTGCCGTAAAGATCCATGGGATAGCTGTTAAAGCACAGGGATACCGTCGCAAGTAAGTTAGATTTCTCCAAGTCCGGGCCTGAGGGCGCTTGGGCTCCCTGTGCTATTGATCAAAATCGTCGAACCGAGTTAGTATTTCGCTTCTAAAATGTTTCTTCGATAATATTGAGCTCTAAATATACCTAATACATACAGTTTGGTAGTTGTTTTCAATTCGAATGGTGTTTAATTCACTAAAGGAGCCTTGTGGAACGTGTTTTAGAGCGAATTTGACTGATACTCGAGGTATATTTTCCAAATGAAAGTCGTTGCGTGACTTCCGGTTCAGGATGACCGGAATAGCTGGCCATGGAAGCGAGACGGCGTTTGAGCATCTTTGCACAGACAGCATCTAGAGTGATCTGTGGCTGAAAGTCTAATAATTGCTTGGTATTGTATAAGTTCTTTTCTGCATAGTATTTGAATACTATCATAATTAATCATTAATCATTAATGCCTTAATAACGAACGAACTGAACTTAGTAAGAAATGAAATTAATGTATGGCTTTATTATTAATCGTCTACACTGCATGCGTCTAAATACACTTGAATAAATTACTGCGGTTCTCAGTATTGTGCGAACTCAGACATTCAAACAGTCGGCTGGAACTTGGTTTTTCGCTACCGTCAATCAAATTCAAAACTCAAACAAATTCAAAACTAAATACATTCTTCGACCAAATGATCCATAATTTAGCTCAAAATCATATTTGGTTTCCATTTGGTGGGTCTTCTGACTTTTATTTTTAAGTTTACTGATTTTTTATGTTGATTGACGGCAGCGAGAAACCAAGTTCCAGTCGACTGCTTGAATGTCTGAGTTCGCATAATACTGAGAATCGCAGTAAGCTAGTTATTATATCATGTTGACACTTGGTTGAATGGCTCCAGCAGCAGTGATTTCACGCGCTGAATCGCATTATTTTGGTCTATTTTATCGCATTATTTTGGTCTATTTTATCGCATTATTTTGGTCTATTTTACTCATTTGGTTTATTAAGGAAGATTTCAAAATTGAACGAAAGAGTTTTAGGGAACTCGGAGGCAATTTTAAAGTCAACGCGTTTGCGTGACTGAATGATTTTTTTAGGTCTCTAAAGTACGGCGGCCGAGAGCAGTCACTCAAAGTCGAAATGCCGTTCACGCTAAAGACAAACTGACGAGTTCTTCTTTTGCGAATTTTCGCTTTATCGACTTTGACTTTGACTCACTTTCGCGCTTCAACCACTTTGACTTTGACTCACTTTCGCTTCAGCCACTTTGCCTCTACTCACTTTCGCTTCTTTGCCTTTGTTCACTTTCGCTTAATCGACTTAGCCTTTACTCACTTTCGCTTTGCTCACTTTGCCTTCACCGGCCGAGAACGGTCAATCAATCATCAATGGAATAAAATCTACCAGGCGTTACTAGTTTCACCACAGGTAACCCAAATAACTATTATGTCATGTCATACAAAAATCCAGTATTATTACAGAGAAGATATTTGTAATATTATTTAATAAACGAACAGATCATATATAAACATATTCTTACCATCTTCGTTGGCCATATTAATATAAACGTTGACGTTCTTAGTCTCTCTAATAGTTATTTGGGTTACCTGTGGTGAAACTAGTAACGTAAAGGCAAAGTGAGCAAAGCGAAAGTGAGTAAAGGCAAAGTGAGCAAAGCGAAAGTGAGTAAAGGCAAAGTGAGCAAAGCGAAAGTGAGTAAAGGCAAAGTGAGCAAAGCGAAAGTGAGTAAAGGCAAAGTGAGCAAAAGCGAAAGTGAGTAAAGTGGCTGAAGCGAAAGTGAGTAATTATAAAGGCAAAGTGAGCAAAAGCGAAAGTGAGTAAAGGCAAAGTCGATAAAGCGAAAGTGAGCAAAGGCAAAGAAGCGAAAGTGACTAGAGGCAAAGTGGCTGAAGCGAAAGTGAGTCAAAGTCAAAGTGGCTGAAGCGAAAGTGAGTCAAAGTCAAAGTGGCTGAAGCGAAAGTGAGTCAAAGTCAAAGTCGATAAAGCGAAAATTCGCAAAAGAAGAACTCGTCAGTTTGTCTTTAGCGTGAACGGCATTTCGACTTGGAGTGACTGCTCTCGGCCGCCGTAGTACTAAACAGCGCATGCGTAGCGCTTTCAAGTGTGACAGACACTGGCTTTGTGCATGGACATTATTAATTTCAGTTTGCCTCTACAAAACTTGTCATAATACTCTAAAGAATCTTTCACTAAAAGAAGGTGAGATTTCGCTGCTCCAGTAGCAGTTTTTGTTAGATTTGTTGTGATTAACTAGTGTCGTTACAAACTGCTATAAGTAACCTACCATCGACACTTGTGCTAAAAGGACTGTAAAATCATGTTATTAGTTTCTTTACCCGTCGACCTCTACTGTGAACTTGGTAATAAATCGATGTTCGACGATTTTCAACAGATTTACCAACGCTAAACATTATTGAAAGAAAATTCGTGACACGGATTTTGTTTAGGTGCTCGTTGTTACACAATAAGTTTCATATTCAGTGGTTAACAAGATGTAGACAACGAAAATTCGCTGCGTAGACAGATTGACAAGAACAAACAATACATAACGGTACACTGACACAGGACCGAGAAAAACCTTCGCAGGACTTCTACAACAGAACGTTGTTTCTCTTCGTAGATCAAGTCCCCGCTGATCAACAACAGTTGATACATAGTGGAATACTGACTGATGCTGATACAGACTATTGTTATTGTCATTTGGTCATTAAAATATAGTTCACTTTGCAATGGTCGATCAAAAATGCTTGTTTATAACAGCGGGCATATACAGTTGAAACCAGTTGAAACCAATCCTCTTCTATACCAAGAGAACATGGATGGATTTATACGTCTAAATTAAATCTTCTTTTGCATTTTATAAAAAATAATTAACAGAGAACAACAGATGATGAATAATTACCGTTTAATAATTGAACATGTTGAAGTGTGTCCTTCTATATCTATACACCGAAAACATGCTGTTGTATGTAGTAAGAGTGGTACAAATTATCAAACTTTTTGTTGAAACATGGGTTGCTTGCATATTGATAATCGAGACCATGCTCTCTTGATATTGGTTACCCAGGGAAACATTTTTCACATTTTTGAATATAAATTTTACCTTGTATCGCATTGGCCTTCAACCGTGTCAATACAAACAAAATCATTTCTGTCTTAATTTCTTTGGCACGAAATCGGTCTACTCGATCAGACTGAACTATTTCCTTTTCTATTCATCACAAAATGACTCCACTTGAGGTCAATGTAGTTTAATTTGGACCAAATTTTGACTGGAATGCAAACACTAAAACCATGAAACAGTGCTAACTTTAATTAATACTAAATAGTGCAATGTCTTTTGTTTTCTATTGTTTCATTGGTGCTATTTAGCACTCAAATAGTTTGTACTGTTTCACGGTTTTAGTGTTTGCACTCTAATACCGTTAGCTACGACGAATTCGAGGGCGACGAAGTTCGAATAAAGTGTTTTGTTGTCTATTTAATAAGAAAACATTGCGACAGTAAAACTCTAAAATTCATACTAAAGATATAGTATATATTATAAAAGCGACGACGTTTCGACGTTTAGCTCACGTCATTATCAAGTCAAAAAATGAAGAGAAAACTATGAATATATATATAGTGAAAAATTCCTAAGGGACATATGAAATAAATTAATACAAAAATATATTAAGAACAATAAGAACAATAAAAACTAAAATACAAAGCTAAAGTGAGATGAAAAATGTCACTTGAATTGCTTGATTTCATTAGACGTTACAGTATGTTGTTCTAATTGTGAACACTTTTTGCACTTGATGATATTTCTCGTCAACATATGGTACGATTATCCTGAACCTTTGCTATTAATTAGCTCTACACTTCAGCTAACATGTGATTAAGTTTCGTTGTATTTATTATTGAACTTTTCTAAATATATTTTATTATATCATGTCCGTTGGTAGTTCTAATTGTGAACAGATGTTTGTAATTGTGAACGCTTTTGGCTTGCTTTTTACTGATGGCTTAACCTTGTGTATTATTATCGATTTCAAGCCTTGCAATTCGATGTACAAGTTCCAAGTTGTCTTAAAACAATATTCATGTTCGTGTTATTTCGATACGAATGAAAGATAAATGTTAAAACGAAGTGAAGTCAGACGGCAACGCTAAATTACTGACGTGTTCGCATGTTCATTGATGCATGCCGTTCATCACGCTCATGTAATTGCTAACAACGCAATGGCGCAAATTTGTGTCACAAACGCGGACTTCTCATACATATTTCCTTCTCAATATTTGCTATTGTACCAGTGCAGGTACATTAGCGGCAAGTTTACTCTATATCTCAAGAACTACATATGTTATGAAATGCCAAGTTATGCATGAGCATATGAGTGTTTACAATTAGATGCACATCGCAAAAACACGCACAATTTTTCATTCCGATGCTGCTCGTTCATTTTCAACACTTTTCGATTTATTGTTTTGTAAGGAAAAGTGTTATTATTTACCTTTTAGCTCATTTAAAAACTTTGTGTTTTTAGAAAGAAAATACGAATTTTCCCCACTGAGAATCTTAAAGGCGCGCTTAAAATTCAGTCGTCGTCAGCTTACTTTGAATCAAAGTTGAAATTTTGCGCGGAATAAATGTCAGGAAGCCCAAAATAGCATTGAATGATTGGAAATAAATCAATATTTGCTCGGGTGAAATATTTTTTGTCGATCTTAACTTTGCGATATAAAAACGGCACTTTTACTGAAAAGTGTTCACAATTAGAACTGTTCACAATAGAACCATATACTGTACTTCCGGTCTCGTGAGGAATTTTCATCAGCTGAATTGCACTTTTTCAATAGAATGCTCTCTGCTTGATAGCACATGGAGGGCAGTGTTTGCCCGTCATTTGAAGCAAATAATGAGATTCAAGGAGTTTTAACAGCTGATTGCTAGGCTTAATGTCTTTAATGAAAAGCATCTCGAATATTAAACAGTCAAATTTGTTCTTGCATTTCCTTAATATAGAGAAAAGATGCTCTATAGGTCTTGACTTTGCTTGTCCATGTTTCTCTGTTAGATGGTTTCCAATAGCGCTGTTTTTGTGTTCAGCAACACGTTGATGAAGGTGTCGGACAGTGTATCCGACGTAATCTGCATCACACAGATCACATTGAAATTTATACACAACGCACTGACTGTTCACAATCTGTGGCTTCTTTTCCTTTGGAGCGAAGACTTGTTGGACCTTTTTGCTTTGGAAAACAGGCTTGACGGTAACTCCAATTTTAGCGCTCAGGCATCGCATCTGTTTCTTTACGGAGTTCGTTGACTTTTGATCTTTGAACGGCAGTGGGATGATGATAGTTTCATCGTTTTCTGTCGGTGCATCAGCAGTATTTACATCACTACTCAAGTTCTGTAGGAATTTGTTTATTGCAGAATTGATTAGATGAATAGGATAGCAGAGCTTCCTAAACATAGAACGAAGCTTGTTGCATTCAGTTGCAAAGATACTAGCAGGAGACGATGAAAGGCGATAAGCACGATGTATCATAGTCTTCAATAAACAATCTTTGTAACGTTCATCTACATGGCTATGATAATGAAGAAGTAAAGGCGATAAGCACGATATATCATAGTCTTCAATAAACAATCTTTGTAACGTTCATCTACATGGCTATGATAATGAAGAAGTAAAGGCGATAAGCACGATGTATCATAGTCTTCAATAAACAATCTTTGTAACGTTCATCTACATGGCTATGATAATCACAGGTAGCCCAAGCTATTAATGAGGCTATCGAGCCTATATAAGTTTGTATGGGACTTAGGCTCTGGTCGATAATTCCGTAAATAATAGGGCAAATAAACTGCTGTAGTGTTGTTTGTGTCTATTGATCTCTGGTAGCGATTTCAGGGAAATTTTTTAGCCGAGCTCTCCCGCTAAAAATCGCGGGATTTCCCTGAAATCGCACCAGAGATCAATACCAAAACAACACTACTGGAAGGTTAGAGTTTATTTGCCCTTTATTTACGGAATTATCGACCAGAGCCAGGTCCCATACAAACTCTTATATATAGCTCGATACTTGATTAATAGCTTGGGCTACCTTGTGATATGAAGTAAAGGCGATAAGCACGATGTATCATAGTCTTCAATAAACAATCTTTGTATCCTCATGGCTATGATAATGAAAAGTAAGCCTGAAACGCTGTTTCTAGTTGATTTCTTGTCTTTTCAATTAGCATACCAAGAAACGTGATTTTGTTTTCCACAGCCAGTTCCATTGTGAACTTGAGGTTTTCAGGGCAACAATTAGTAAGGTTGACTATCCTCATAGAAAACGAGAACGAGTATTGTTTTAGCATAAGCCATCCAATAGGTCAGTAGAAAATGACAGAAACAAGCAACAGACGATAATTTGCCGAGAAACTCCTCCGAAACATTAGCAAAACGCGACGACGAAGCCGCCATTTTGTTTGTTTTCCTCTACTCGGGGTCTATGAGCTGATAGACCACTAGTAGCCAACCAATCAGATTGCAGGATTTGCGATAGACCACAGGATGGTTTATGCTAAATGATATTATTTACTACATTGGCGTGTATTTTTAACGAGCTTGGCTCGAATGTAATGGCACCCTTATGTCACGTTACGACGGTAAATAAAATGATTGATCTCTAATGCATATTAATATATAATTACCGATGAAATATCTCTATTTCTCTTCTTCGAAAAATTGATATCTTCACACGTGAAGATAACATATCGTAAAGTGAAAATTATTTCAAAACAAAAAAAATGTTTCATCAATAATTATATATTAAACAGAATATTACATGGTCGCTTGGAGATACACATTTTACTCTTCTCGTGTTGAATATCGTTCGCTGCGCTCACTCGTGAGAGATATTATCAACACTCGAAGGTAGTAGTAGTTAGTAGTAGTTTATTTATTCACGTGTCATAATTGAGCACAAAACTCTTTTAAACATGAACGTGCCACTTATAATAATAAAAATGTATAAAGGTAAAATTCGTATCTCCGCGCGCCCATGTAATATCCTCTATATATCTAGAATTCTGATGCGTAACACTGTTAAATACTTTTAGAATTCTAGATAATGGCCAAACTTTCAACGTAACTGCATGGAAATTGATGATGTCGGATGATGAAGACCACACCGGCTGCGAATGCTGTACGAAGGTTCGCCAATCTCGAAGAAAACCTGACAGTGTTTGGTCTTTTGTGGTTCTCTTCGCATGCTTTATAGCTACTGCTATCGCTAATGGCTGTTTGTATAGTTTTGGAATACTGCTACCGGAACTAATGGATCACTTTGGAGAAACAAGAGCAAAAACAGGTAATTCGAACCGAGGGGGGAGGGTGAATGGTTACTCGATGAGAGCTACCGCTGACCACCAGCGTGATATATTACCAATGTTCTTTGTTGCGCATTTGTATAAATATTAACCTTGTTCTTCAATAAAATTATCTTTCAGCGGTCGTTGGATCATTAGGACAGAGTGTTGGCTATTTTCTTAGTCCAATTGCTTGCTATGCATTTGAACGCTTTGGCTTCCGTAAAACGGTGCTGTTTTCTGCTTTGCTGTCCGTCGTTGGTCTCACTGCTAGCGCTGCATCGCCGTTTCTACCTCTACTCTACTTTACATACGGGTGTGAGTAGCATTGGACTAAGCTTCATTCATAACGCCTCAGTCGTCGTGGTTATGAGACACTTTGTCAAATGGAGATCTATTTCATCGGGTGTCCTTCAATCTGCCTTTGGAATTGGATTGCTTTGTGTAACTCAGGGCACACGCAAGCTGATTGGTCTATTTGGCTGGCGCTGGGCGCTGGGAGGATGGGCCATCTTAGCAGCCGTAATATTTTTGTGTGGACTAGTATTTGATGGAAGAGAAAGTGATAAAAGAATTGAATATTGTCACAATAACGGAAGAACTAACAACAGACGATCTAAGTTGTCCGTCGTGTTCAGAAATCGATTGTTGCTGTTGTATTCGAGTTCGTTTGCTCTCAGCTACATGGCGTTCTACGTGCCGCATATATTTTTGGTAAGCATAGAGCAGTGTCACTGTCTGTCGTTCTTTTCCTTTCCTTTTCTTTCCATTTGTACTTTACTCCCTTTTTTTTCTATCCTTTACTTTATTTTTGCGTTCTAGAAACTTTCCTTTTCCCTCCTTTTCTGTTTCTTTTTTTTGCATCATTTCCTGCATGTTCGGTCACTGTGGAAAATTCCCACAACATTTTATCTGCCGAGGATTTAGCTCTCAACGACTGAATACTTCGTGTATCTGCCTTACAGTACTGAACGGCCCTCGATACTTGAGCCCCGGGGGGATCGACTCCCATATAAAGGTTGGTGTGGATGCTCGTTAGCAAAATAACCCCTAAACTCGACCTTGTGGGCGTGGCAACAAATAATTGTTACCCCTGAAAGGTACCAATGCTAAATGAACTAGACGCTCTTCTAGCGTGAAGTCGGGCTTCTAAATGAAATGTAACCTATTTGAACTAAATATAGATATCCTATAGTGCGATTTTCAGTGCGATTGAAACAGTTTTTGGTTGCTCGTCGTTGCATGACTCGAGCTCGATAGAACATGCTTTCCTTGCAATTTCAGTACTGCGAACTTTACAGTATATCAGTAAAAACGTTAATAGCCCGACTTCACGCTACTAGAGCGTCCTGTTTCAATCTAAATTTGGATTTAGACGAGAAAATACTTATATTTTGGCCCCTTGACCTCCGGTGCTTTACCTGATTGGCGGTTTGTGCTTTGTAATCTTTCTTGGCCAGACTTCATGTCTAGGTGCATGCGCTGTAGAACCCAATATGCTTTTTGGGGTCGACGAAGAAGAACGCTCTGCATTTCTAGAGTCGGGCTCCTTCCACAGGAAGCCCGACTAATTAGTTTCCTGACAAGTAGGTCATGATTTGTAGATATTGTAGACCAGTCCGGTTCATTACCACTTTTGGTAATATGCATTACGTCACAAGATGGCGGCCGAAGCGCTGTTTCGGTCCCTATTTTCTTTAGTCCCTATTCCCCGTAAAGAGGTCCTACCCATGAATATTTGCGCGTCTAGATGTTATTGTATAACCAACGACGTCATACTGTTGAAGCCTGCTTGAGACACTGCGAATTTTGCGAATTATCGAAGTTTTAGGTCGTCTTTGTGGATTTTCTCTTGTTTATTTCTGCCAGGTTTCTGACAAAAACGTATTTTAAAGTATCTTTGCCCACTTTGTTTACAATTTCGCCCACCGAGAGGTAAATTAGAGTAGTTTAGTCGTCATTTTCAGTTGGTTTTGTACGGGGGCCTGCCAAAAAGTCGAGGGGCCCAGCGATTCGAAATCATGACTGCCTCATCGAGGTTTGCTAAGGATGGAGGAGCATCGACGATTCCTCAACAATCGATGTCGTGCATGTCTGATGTTTTTTATGATGTTTTCGACCACTTAGTTGGAATGTATTTGAGTTTAACTGTTGATTTCTGTTGGTTTCGTTGTGGGGCATGTCCTTGAAATTTGACTTGTGTCAGAGACGTAAATCATGACGGCAGTGTTTGTGCAGATTCTCTCCGCAAGGAAGTCCATTCAAAGAGAACTGAAGAACATGGAAGATATGTAGGTTATTATTTGCCTGTCAAGAGTTCTTCAGGTTCTGGGACGTACATGCATAGAAGTTGAGAGGAGCGACATATACCCTGAATTCCTTTGTGAAACTTGCAAACTTAACAAGCGGTTCAGCAGTCATGTATCCCGGGATGTCTTCTTCTCTGTATCAAAGAGTTCGTCATGGAGAGGCAGTGAATAGAATAAGCCATCGGACATATGATGGAGTAATCACAGACTAAATCTTCGCCTGGTGTGTATTTGTTTTACAACCAGTGTCACGAAATAAATATATAAATTGCGTTGTTATTGGCATTTTATGTTCTAATATTTTAGGGTAGAGCGCAGTCATATTACCCTGAAACAATCAAAGAAGCATTGTTCATTTTTATTTATTTATGGACAAGTAGCCGGCTATCATTGAACCATTCGTCACGGCCTCTGTAGTTGTTCTTATGGTGAAATTATATTTAGTTGATAGTTTGGTGGTTTTGTTTCGCACGATGAATGACTTTGACCTCCTCGAGAAACCATGTTGAGTAACAACGTGGGGAGAGAAAGACCGTTGATTGACAATTATCATGACAACCACAGGCAGCCCAACCATTGCTTTTGAGGCTACTAAATAATTCAAAAATTTTTTTTTTTTTGATGGGCTTCCTGTGGTAGAGCGCGCGCGTATTTATATATTGGGTTCCCTGTGCTGAGTAATGTCCTATGTTGGGCTTCCTGTGTGCCTCCTGCGGGATGCGCCCGCAGCAAATGTGTATATTTAAACATACACATTTGCTGCGGGCGCATCCCGCAGGAGGCACACAGGAAGCCCAACATAGGACATTACTCAGCACAGGGAACCCAATATATAAATGCGCGCGCGCTCTACCACAGGAAGCCCATAAAAAAAAAAAATGTTTTTGAATTATTTAGTAGCCTCAAAAGCAATGGTTGGGCTGCCTGTGTGACAACTAGTTAATCTTCGTCTCTGATTGGTTGGACAGTGTTTACAAAATATTACCAAAAGTGGTAATGAACCGGACTGTAGACATTGATGTGTAAAACATACCGGTGGTTGTTTTCGGCCGTAGGTTTAAACACCCTAAGTAGTACCAAACTAAGTATTTACATGGTAAAACGAGCCTCCCACCACTTTTATATTTAGTTAGTTCCCCCCCCCCCCCCCCCCCCCCCCCCCCCCCCCCCCCCCGGACTTCGGGGGTGAAATCGACGACTTTCATATATGGGAGTATCCTCTCCCGCCTCCTCCCTCCATTCTTCTCCCCCCTCCCCCTCGGGACTTGAGCAAGAAATCGGCTGATAAAAATACTAACTGTGTCAGGAGCCCATAAGTAGGAGCGTCCATGCTCTATATTGGGTCTGTGTCACAGCGTTTTCACAAGTGTGGTTATTTTTAGAACAGTTTTTCCGCGAAAGAAGGTCAATTGACCAATCAGAGAACGTTTCCGGTATGGCGGTTTCATTTCCGGTTTCACGTCAAAAATAAAATGGCGGAATTTCGAAAGACCCGAAGAGATGAATGTACAAATAAAAGTCAGGATTATCCAGTTTTCTTTGTGTCTGATTCACAATTTTATCATACCAACAACTTCCCGGGATTCCATAGGCCGCTACTTTGAACCTTGACCTAAAATTCTAGACTGCGTTTCCCGAACGAAGTGAACTTACAGGATTTGAATTGAAGTGATGGCCAGGCGGTTTCGTGGCAGAGTTTCGAGGATAGATAATGTGAACGCGTGTTTTCTGATCAGAAATATCAGTTCCTGTTTACCTCACGGAGAACTGACAAACGTATTGTGAAGCGTTGTGCCTCTGAAACGTTAGAAAGTCAAAGTTAAAGTCAAGTAAGGTGCATTGAAAGCGATAGTCTATTTAGGCAGTTGGCTTGTAATTTGGTTTTTCGCTTCTGTCAATCAACATGAAAAATCAGAAAACTTAAAAATAAAAGTCAGAAGACCCACCAAATGGAAACCAAATATGATTTTGAGCTACATTATGGATCATTTGGTCGAAGAATGTATCAGTTTAGTTTTCAATTCGTTTGAGTTTTGAATTTGATTAATTGACAAGTTCCCCACAAGTTCCAGCCGACTGTTTGAATGTCTGAGTAGCGGCGCAGTAAAGAAGGTCACTGAATTTAAAAACAAAGCAATTTTGAGTGAGTTTCGCTCAACTATTCGGCTTTATATTGACAGTGAAGCGTGTGTATAAAATAATAAGCTCAGTGAATCCATATAATTAAACATCAAAACTTGAATGAAGGTGTTTTTATTAATATATTTCAAATCGGCACTCACAAAAATATTCACAATCCATTTTTAAGTCATTTTAGGTAACAGAAAAGACACAACAAAGGAAAACAAACACGCGTACTTTCACCAATCTTATTTGTAATTTGATTCATTCGTCTTGTCGCTCATGCAGTTTCAGCGAATTTGTTTTTGAATAGCCTTGTCAGTCTTCAAACTCCACAACGATAATTACAAGATACCACTAAACCACATCCAAGAATAAATTGAATTCACTTTCTGACGAAATAGTATGTCTTTGAAAGTATGTCTTTGAAAGTCTTCGGCTAATTTGCATTCACACGCTACAACAGCTTCTCAGTCGGTCCCTTCGTGTTGGAGTTCTTCGAACCACTACTAGCTTTGGATGCCTTTAATTTAGAAGCACAATCGTCACCACTATCACTTTCAAGTGATTCTGTTGTACCGAATGACTCAATACTGCTCTCACTATCACTAGACGATTCGTAGTTTAGTTCACTTGAAGAATCTCTTTGTCGCTATCGGATGCCATCTTTATTTTACCTGCCATCTCATCAAAATTTTAAAAAAAAAACGTCACACAGCAAACGTTCTCTGATTGGTCAAAATTCGCGGGAAAACTGTTCTAAAAATAACCACACCTGTGAAAACGCTGTGACACTACCCAATACCGTATGGACGCTCCTACTTATGGGCTCCTGCTGTGTAAATGAAACCATGTTTTTAAACATTTGCTGATCGATTCTTCTTGTTCTTGTTTCTCAGGTGAAATATTCGGAGGAACGTTTGGGTATATCACGTGACAAGTCCACAGTCCTGTACGCGTACTTTGCTTGTGTGTCTGTAGTCAGTCGTATTATCTACTGCAAACTTAGCACCTACAAATACATTAACAGGTTTAGCCTGTATCAAATATCAATGGCTCTGAGTGGTGTAGCCATATTTATTCTCCCTTACTGTACATCGTATACACATTTGATTATATTGATGTCGTCATTGGGGCTGTTGGATGGCGGCTTTTGGGGTTTATCTGCATTGTTGGTGACTGACTGCGTTGGCTTAGAGAACCTTAATTATGGATGGGGTGTATTCAACTGTATTACGTCAGTTGCTGGTGTCTGTGGATCACCTTTAGCAGGTATATAAGTAACACATCATCATCATCATCATCACCAGTATCTATATATTATATTTTTATTTTTATTATTATTTATCCTCGCACCAAAATGTGCTGTCATTTAAAATCTATATTATAATCACTGGGTATTGCTTGTTTGCACGTGACGTCATGGCAGCCATGTTGGTGCCTGATAACAATGCATTCCTCATTAGCTTCTCTTGTTTGCTATGCGCTTCCGTTGTAAAAACCTAATTCAATTGAGTTAAAGTATGCACCCTTGACTCACAAAGGTGCGACCCCAGAGAATCATGCGAGATACTGACATTTTGATTAAAAAAATTCGGCTATCTCAATTCCAATGTCACTTGAATTTGCTTCATCGCAATATTCTTGTTTAGTACAAGACGTTCATAAAGAATATGGCTGCAAATAGAAACCCCCATGATCCTTCAGTGTCGTACCTTTCACTATTTTCGGGGGACTACCAGGAGGTTACTTAGTACAGGGAACCCAACATAATACGTATTGCGCGCGCGCGCTCTACCACAGGAAACCCATCAAAAAGACGCAAATATCATTTTATTTAATTATTTAGTAGCCTCAGAAGCAATGGTTGGGCTGCCTGTTGCAAATCGTGTTGTTTCTCCGTTAGTCACTAGTTCTTTTCCACACACAAATTGTAATTCAGCGGGTTCGCAAATGTAGACCCGCGACCCTCTTCTGTACACCTACCACAACACAGATCCAAGAACTAGTAATTTATATCCGATGGTAAGAAAAAAAGAAATTGTGTTGGTCTATGAGAATAAGAAACCCGTCTCTATATTTGCAGGTCTGATAGCAGACGTGAGCAACTCGTACATACCAGCATTCAACGCAAGCGGAGCAACTCTTCTTGTCGCATCGAGTTTAATGTTTCTTCGAAAATGGACTAAAGGACATAGCTCTGACGAGCGCATGGACAGAGAACAGCTAGTAATAAACGACAAAGATGACTTTCTACAAGTGACTGAAAGAGAGACGGTATTATGATGACTAAAGGACACAGCTCTGACGAGCGCTTGGACAGAGAACAGCTAGTAATAAACGACAAAGATGACTTTCTACAAGTGACTGAAAGAGAGACGGTATTATGATGACTAAAGTGACACAGCTCTGACGAGCGCTTGGACAGAGAACAGCTAGTAATAAACGACAAAGATGACTTTCTACAAGTGACTGAAAGAGAGACGGTATTTAATGATGACTATTTAAAGGACACAGCTCTGACGAGCGCTTGGACAGAGAACAGCTAGTAATAAACGACAAAGATGACTTTCTACAAGTGACTGAAAGAGAGACGGTATTATGATGACTAAAGGACACAGCTCTGACGAGCGCTTGGACAGAGAACAGCTAGTAATAAACGACAAAGATGACTTTCTACAAGTGACTGAAAGAGAGACGGTATTATGATGACTAAAGGACACAGCTCCGACGAGCGCATGGACAGAGAACAGCTAGTAATAAACGACAAAGATGACTTTCTACAAGTGACTGAAAGAGAGACGGTATTATGATGACTAAACTGAGGACACAGCTCTGACGAGCGCTTGGACAGAGAACAGCTAGTAATAAACGACAAAGATGACTTTCCGCTACAAGTGACTGAAAGAGAGACGGTATTATGATGACTATTTAAAGGACACAGCTCTGACGAGCGCTTGGACAGAGAACAGCTAGTAATAAACGACAAAGATGACTTTCTACAAGTGACTGAAAGAGAGACGGTATTATGATGACTATTTAAAGGACACAGCTCTGACGAGCGCTTGGACAGAGAACAGCTAGTAATAAACGACAAAGATGACTTTCTACAAGTGACTGAAAGAGAGACGGTATTATGATGACTAAAGGACACAGCTCTGGCGAGCGCTTGGACAGAGAACAGCTAGTAATAAACGACAAAGATGACTTTCTACAAGTGACTGAAAGAGAGACGGTATTATGATGATATCACGTGTTCAATAGATGACACGTCATGATTACGTCAAAGAGTAATCACGTGGGCTTTGGAACAACGGGAATTAAATAAATAATAAATAGATAAATAAATAATAAATAGATAAATAAATAATAAATAGATGAATAAATAATAAATAGACAAATAAATAATAAATAGATAAATAAATAATAATAAATAGATAAATAAATAATAAATAGATAAATAAATAATAAATAAATAAATAAAAATAATAAATAAATAATAAATAGATAAATAAATAATAAATAGATAAATAAATAATAAATAGATAAATAAATAATAAATAGAAATAAATAAATAATAAATAAATAAAAAAATAAATAAATAATAAATAGATAAATAAATAATAAATAGATAAATAAATAATAAATAGATAAATAAATAATAAATAGATAAATAAATAATAAATAGATAAATAAATAATAAATAGATAAATAAATAATAAATAGATAAATAAATAATAAATAGATAAATAAATAATAAATAGCAGGAGCCCATTACTAGGAGCCTCCCTCTAGTAATAGGTTCATACGACATCATTTGCACAAATTGTGCTATTTTTAGAGATGCAAATTTCCGAAGAATTTCAAATTGAAAAATAAAATGGCGGCCAAACGGAAGACGCGAGGACTTGATCCAAAATATTGATATTCTTATTCCATGGAAGTCCTAGTCTATTTTCCCCTTGCACAAGAACGAGACGAACTCGGCCGGTGTACAATAAATGTATCACATGTATCAATAAACTGACATACTGCCAAAGCGCTTAGTGGCGACTTTTAGTTTGGCGACTCACGATGTCGCGAAATTCTTCTACGTTCATATACCTATCGCTTCATATGTTTATTCTTGTTTTATCAACTTTCTTCTGTTGGTTTTTGATTCACGATTTAGTCTTCGTAAGAATGAAGCGTTCTCACAGTGCCATTTCGACTCTGATGAAGCAAAATCCATCTCCTTCATCATCACTGATAGTTTCAGTGGACAGCGACGCCAACATAAACAACCACACAAATGTGCACTTTCCTAAAGACCTTCGCCGAAAGATTGTCGAAAAACAACTGAAACTTTCAACCGACAAACCGTGCCTTAAAGAGCGGCAAAGAACCGGCTAAAACAAGAGGGTTATCACTGAGTGTATGGCGAAGTTCTTTCGCCAAAGGCGACTTTAGTTGGCAAAGAAGACAAGATAACCGGCACTCCAAGATCAGCCGCTGAATAAAAATGCGATAAAATCTTCATCCAGGCCACAGAAAAAGAAGCTCCCCTGTACCTCACTTCGCTGTTTTAGAAGGAACTTTGTGTCAATGCATGTCGATAATTTTCGAAAAAAATCCTACTTCAGTTCGTGATTCACTTTGTTGCGTTTCAGACAACAAATCAGTGCTAATTAGCAAAACACACCGGCGGTTTGGAATATTCATTAGCTCTGTCCTGCACAAGTTTAATTAGGTTCTTCGTAACAGATTATCCATGATACCAGATCGTTGAATTCCTTCTCAGAAAGAGCAGAAGATGTTTTGAACTGGCCTTTGAACTAGCTAGCTTTGTTTTGTAGAAATTCTCGCACTTGAAGTTTTGAGTAAATAATAATACCTGGAGTTAGTTTTTTGTTGTTTTGTTTTTAATGTTTTCAATCATTGTTCTTCCTCGCTTGATGAAGTACTGAAGTCAGACGACGAAATTATTCTGCAATTTCACTAGATTCTGGATTCTTCACTAGAACTACACGGTACGCTTCGGCTGCCATCAGTGTTGAATCTGACGTCAAATTCCTATTGTGTAAGACGCGACATGATTGGTTCATCGCGCGGAATTTATAATGATGTTCTATTTTTAGCTCAATTTGTGCAAATGATGTCGTACAGACCTATTATAGGAGAGGAAGGCTCCTAGTAATGGGCTCCTGTAAATAGATAAATAAATAATAAATAGATAAATAAATAATAAATAGATAAATAAATAATAAATAGATAAATAAATAATAAATAGATAAATAAATAATAAATAGATAAATAAATAATAAATAGATAAATAAATAATAAATAAATAAATAATAAATAATAAATAATAAATAAATAATAAATAGATAAATAAATAATAATAAATAGATAAATAAATAATAAATAGATAAATAAATAATAAATAGATAAATAAATAATAAATAGATAAATAAATAATGTGGGAGCTAATCATCCTTCATTGCAGCCGGTAGCTGAATTACGAAGGACGCAGCTCAACGTGGTCGAGTCGAAGGCATATAAAGGCGCACTATGCTGCCACCATACGACCCATGTCTGACCACGGAGCACAGCTCAGATCGAAATATTGTTCGATTATACTGAGGGAGGAAAACCGGAGTATCCAGAGAAAAACCCTCAAAGCAAGGGAGAGAACGAACTAAGAAAATGAACTCACATAAATCGTCCGCGATTTGAACAAGGCAAAGAGGCGAAAGTGTTAGTCACGTGATGGGTGGAGAGACTATTCACAGGCTAACGGCGAGTTTTTTCAATTAAAATAGTCATCAAATCTGAAACATTAGACGATTTCGATTGAATATTATTAAGAAACTCGAGGAAATAGACCAACTCGGCTAACGCAATGTTGTACCCAATTCAGATCTTTTCGGAATACGGTTCTTTGTCTGTTGTATTTCGATTTCAATAGAGCATTGACATGGAAATGTTTGGAACAAAAAACTCTTAAGGCCTTTGTTACACGGTGAAACTTTTTCGTGAAACTGTTTCGTGAAACGGTGCGAGACAGTTTCACCGTGTAACATGTTTTCTGAAACTCGTAAAATTCTGCCAGTGATCACCAGCCTCCCTCGATATAATTAGTTCTAGTGCAATACCTTTATCGAAGCCGGTCAGGCGCGCGAAAATTGATAAAACATGGCGCGAGTAGACGATGGAACAAGACGTGCTCTTGCCGTTTTATTGAGGATGACGAAACTGAACCAGTTTTCGAACAGAGAAAGCGCATTAACTGCATGTATACGATCGTGGATAGCAATTAAACTATTTTTGCAATTTAATGTAGGAAGCGGTCTTATTTAGACCTCTCAAATTCCGTAACAAAACAGCGTACAAACATAAACAAGCTTTTGTAGATCCGTTTATCGAAATGACTTGAAAATTTCACTGAAACAACTCCCAAACTAAAGCGCCCAAAAGAATACCGCATCAAGATTTTGTCGTTGGAGTTGAAAGTTCGCTAGTGAAGTTGAACGAGGTTCAGAAGTCTGATATTAGAAATAGAGTCACCACTATTTTGGCAGGAGCTAAACCACCACGCCCGAATCTTACCAAGTCAGAGGATAATGCAATTAAAGATTTGCAAAGAGACAAGACCATTGTTATTTTAAAGGCTGACAAAGGGAATGCAACAGTAGTGATGGATAAGACCGAGTATAACAGAAAGTTGGAGACCATGTTAGACGATCGAAACACCTACCTACTATTACCACGCGACCCAGCTAAAGGTTGTGAAAAGAAGTTGAAGAAACTTATTGCTGGCGTTAAACAGAAGTTACCTGATAACACACTAAAGAAGATATCTACTACTGATGGCAATACCCCACGATTCTATGGTATTCCTAAATAAACTCCACAAGAAAGATATCCCTTTGCGACCCATCGTTAGTTTCATTGGCTCAACTACCTACGAGCTCTCGAAACATCTAGTAACGTTGCTATCGCCTTTAGTTGGAAACACGCCATGCACGATAAAGAATGCCATTGAGTGGAAGGAGGTTTCAGCTTCAATTAAGTTAACTCCAAATGAGGAGTTAGTCTCATTTGATGTTGTCTCGCTCTTTACCTCAATTCCCACTGATGTTGCTATTATTGAAGCCAAGAGCCGACTCAACTTGGATTCCCTTCTCTCTGAGCGCACCCAACTATCAACAACAGACATTGGTGATCTTCTCTCATTCTGCTTGAGTTCTACTGAATTGCAGTGCAATGGAAAGTTCTACAGACAGATCCATGGTACTGCTATGGGTTCGCCTGTTTCTGTTGTGGTATCCAACCTAGTTATGGAAAGTCTTGAGAACACCGCGTTATCCACGTATCCAAATCCCCCAAGAGTATACAAGAGGTACGTTGATGATATTGTGTGCGTCATTAATAAAGATGACATTAGAGCATTTCATAATCATCTAAATGCACAAGACCCCAATATCAAGTTTACTCTGGAAAGGTACTCTTCGAAAGGACTACCGTTCCTAGACACTCTGAATACTGTTACAGAAGAAGGTAATATTGACATCTCCATTTACCGGAAACCAACGCATATAGATCACTACCTCCACTTTGATAGCCATCACCCCGCACAGCACAAAGCTTCGGTGGTAAGAACGTTGGCTAGCAGAGCAAAATCACTACCTACCAAAGATCAAGGAAAGTTAAAGGAGCGTAATCATGTATTCCAAACATTAAATTCAGGTAACGGTTACCCCAGGAGCTTCCTAAGGACTCATATGCGGGAAGTCAAACGGCGAGAACGTGATGAGGAAGAGTGCAACGGCTACGCTACGTTGCCGTACGTTCATGGTGTGACGGAAAGAGTGAAGAGGGTTCTGGAAGACCATGGAATAAAAACATCTGTCAATCCCTTATGTACACTGCGTCAATCGCTATCAAAGCCGAAGGATACCATCCCGTGTAATAAGAAGACCGGAGTTGTCTACCAGATTCCTTGCGGAGAATGTGAGGCGGTGTACATAGGCAAGACTGGACGATTATTGGGCACCAGGAAGAAGGAACACATGGCAAGTGTTAGGTTGGCCAAGACACAGGCGTCGGCATTGGCAGAACACGCCACGAAAGAAGGCCATGACATCTCATGGGACGATACAAAGATCATTGCTACTGAATCTTCCTGGGTCCGAAGGAAATGGACAGAGGCATGGAAAATAGCAAAGAACAAAAATGCTTTATTCAATAGAGACTCTGGGAGGGTAGTTCCAGGGAATTATATTCCTCTTGTGGACAAGTAGAACCACAGGCAGCCCAAGCGAGATTCTTTTGAGGTTTTGACAATTTGGGCTTCCTGTGCTTATTGTTTTGACGTTCTGACAGTAGTTTGAATAGTCCGTAGTTCTATATTGAAAATATCAGGTTTACCTTAATAAAATTTGCAAGATTATAAAGCAAGACACAGTAAACAACACCTGAAAAAATAGTTTCATTTTATTAAGGTAAGCCTGATATTTTCAATATAGAACTACGGACTATTCAAACTACTGTCAGAACGTCAAAACAATAAGCACAGGAAGCCCAAATCGTCAAAACCTCAAAAGAATCCCGCTTGGGCTGCCTGTGGTAGAACTTTGCTAAGAACTGTCTTGTAGCATGTGTACATTTTGTCTGCGCATGCGTTTGGATTCAGATTTCAAAGTACTATTTGCATAATCGATACTTCAGCTTTTGTCATTCATGTGCCAACGATGTGCCAACCAGAGATCGATTGGCTGTTGAAACAAAACGTGTGAGAAGTCTTTGTGGAAATGGTTGGCAATTTACATCACAATGTTAATGTTTGTAAACATGAAGTATCGCTATTGTTTTGCCAAGTGCACTGCTGTGGAAGATTTAGTGAGCGATCTACGTCTCTAGAATGAAGTTTTAGAAAATCATTGAAAGGAAATCAATAGTCCGCCTACTTTTGTGGTGCCGTGGATATATTTTTCCGTATAATGGAACAATATCCGCCAAAACAAGGCAACATTTCTACGGAGAAGTCGGGTGAATGAGTGATACTTGGACACTTCAAATCCACCGCAAAGCAAGAGGGACAATTTTTCAACTCCAACAAACAAGACCTTACGAAACTAGCATGAGTGAAGCAATAAATCACGGAAGAAAATTGCTGGGGGGTGAGCTATTAAGAGAGGTTTTCTTATAATTTAGTTTGACACGTCACCAATTCAGATAAACGATTCGCAAACACAATGCTGAATAAAAACTCAATGTGAATCAAACTTATATCAAACGGTTTACAACTGATTCTAAGAAGTCCATAAAAATGAAGAATTAAGCTATCCTTTACAATAAACTTCAACACATAGAGTGTTTGTAATATGGTATACACCAGCGATGAAAATCAGTCAAAATCATAACAAATAGAGTGTACTGATACCATAGTACCAAAATAATACGATCTCACATCGAGGGACAATTTTTCAGCTTAAAATAAGTTCTCGAATGCAAAGAATAAGCTTAGAAGAAGTCAATCTGTGCTATTTTCGGCTGGGGGGCTAGTTAATAAGTATTGTACTTTAGTAGGAATGTTAGGTAAACACGTGCAAAAATGATAAATACCCAACTGAACCGAGCAAAATACTTTGAGAATACTTGAATGTACAGAACTAAAATTCACAGAATGTGACCTTCAATGTGTCAGTACTAACGTTCACTGTGAAGTATCTCTTGAAATCATCTTCGATGAGAATAAACCCAAAGGACAATGTAGCTGGTTTTAGGATAATTCCTTGTTTTGGCGGATTTTGTTCCTTGATATTTTATCATCTACGACCCTTATACGGAAACAAATCATCCGCTACAGTAAAACAAAAGTAGGCAGGCTATTGATTTCCTTTCAAATATTTTCTTGAACATCATTCTAGAGACGAAGATCGCTCACTAAATCTCCCACCGCAGTGCAATTTGCAAAGAAAATGGCGGCAAATCACTTTCAAATCTGAATTCTAACGCATGCGCAGACAAAATATATACATGTTCTGTCTTGTAGTAATTGCGCGCGTGTAGCCGCCTATTAATTAGCTCGCGCTACAATCACGTTTGTTTTGTTTGTTTTTATACGTAATCTTCTAACTGAATTTTGTAAAATCCATTCAATCCCTAATGATGGGCCAGGGGCCCGAAAGCTTGGATAGTAAAAATCCATTTACGTGGAAGAAGCATCTTTTACAGTGAAATAATGATACCCACGTACAACGACACTCTTAACTCCCAAACTGCTAGGAATGATGGATATTAGTGACGTAGTTGGTTCTGATTGCTTTGTGAACTGAAGCACATCAACACAAGTTTCACGAGGTGTGTTACACGGTGGAATGGCTGGTTTAATGAAACTTATTTGCTTCGAGTTTCACGAAAAAGTAGAAAGCAGTTCTACTTTTCATGAAACTGACTCGCAACGCAATTTCGAAAAAGTTTCCTGAAAACGACCATGTTACACGGTGAAACTCTTGGTGAAACCTGTCTCGCACCATTTCACGAAACAGTTTCACGAAAAAGTTTCACCGTGTAACAAGGCCTTTAGTCACTCGTAACTTACAAGTACTCGTAAACCCTTACGTAACTCACGAGAGCTGTGCAAGGTATCCGTAAGTCACTCGTAACTTACAAGTACTCGTAAATCATATCCTTACGTAACTTCCTCTCCTCTCGTAATTGAGACATACGGTTCCATTTTATGCGGGTTATCTTGGAGATATAATGTCGTGAAGAGGCCCCTGGAGACTTAGGGTTCTCTAGTGTATCTGTTTAGCGATATCGCGTGAATGTTTGCACTACACTTCGCGCAAACACACACGTACTACTTCACTCAGAGTTAATTTGGAAAATTCTTTTTTAAAGAGATCAATAGCCTTATATATGCTTACATGATCTTTGCCGGCTTCATCGTTCGTAAACACTCTAACATTGTATGCTTTACATTTAATCAGTTTTAGACCCGTAAGTATTTGTCGATATTATAAAGATTTATCATCAAACTAGACAATGAATAAGTTATAGACACATACGGCTCCGTTTTCGCTGTACTCCTAAGTACGATTATCGGTGAGTTTTCTAACATTATTTTATGAGTAGCTGAAGCCAGTGGCGAATTAGGGTGGGGCGAAGGAGGCGCACGCCCCCCCCCCCCCCCCCCCCCCCCCCCCCCCCCTTTTAGAAATTCGAAAACCTTTTTGAAACCAATGTCCAACCTCAACGCGCCCCCTCCCCCCTTGCAAAATCTCTGGATCCGCCTCTGAAAGCTATAATACATCGCTACATTTTCCCACGAACCTTCGGGTTTCTGACAATTTTAGATACTTGTACTTTGCATAGTTTTCCAGTGAGATGAATTCAATGTCAACTTGTTTGCGATAAGCTAAGTGTGTATTCGTCAGGGTCTCAAGCTCGGCTAAAGATGTGTAATGAAGTCAGTGTCTACAGAGTCTTAGGGATTTTGTTACGCGATTGGCTGTATTACAATTAACAATATACAGTCATTCCCAAAAAGGTTGTCCAGATGAAAAGACTACAGTACTACAATAAAGTCACGTGATTCATTATGTTTTCAATTTCTGTGCGGACTGTGCGTGGAACTGTGAGTTGATACCAGCGCCATTACATTCAGTTCTCACAATGCCGTGTACTTTTGCATCTCAAATTGAATTTCATGAGAGGAAATTGAATATACATAATGAATCACGTGACTTTATTGTAGTACTGTAGTCTTTTCATCTGGACAACCTTTTTGGGAATGACTGTATATCAATCCAATTCTATTGTCTAATTATAGTGATCATTTCATGTCTGGTTGTTCTAGAGACTCTTTATAGGGTTCAGGGCCGTACATAACCCAAAATTCAAGGGGTGCAGTACGTATCTAACAGCAAAAAATATATAAAAATAGTACAGTTCTCAATACTTTTTGGTATCTTTCTCGCCTTTCTAGGGGGGGGGGGGACTGCCCCCCCCCCCCCCCCCCACCTGCCCCTGTGCTGTGCACGGCCCTGGGGTTTCTAACGTCTTTTGTATAGATTGTTTCAGTTTTTCTGGTTAGTTTGATTCATTTGCCAAAAGATACTGGAAGAAACACTCCGCGCTCTTGGCTGATGTAAATTCTGTGTAAATTCCGTGATGTATTCACCAAGCAACACCAATTAACAATAGTACGTTTTTATTTGAATTACATTGGAACCTATTCTTGGCTTTCACCTACGTCATCGAACATTTTCCCAGGACTTATATAGAACAAAACCTTCATAGGCCGAAAGAGCAGCCAAAACCATATATCTCAGCCGAAGTTTTAGTTAAAAGAAGTTTTAGATACGAAGATATGAGCGATCGCTTATGCTCATAATTTAGTTAAAATGTATGGGTCCGCCATGTTGGTGTCGCATCGAGCGACACCAACATGGCGGCCAAATCACGAAGACTGAAAATCATGTTTAATTGCAAATACTTCAAGTTTTCAATAGCTATTTTCATCAAAATAAAGTTACCCATCATCTACTAAGTTAAAATCGTATTATTTCAAACGAATTTTCCTATTTCTATGGCTTTTGAAAATGCGTGACTGTATTGCGTGACAGAATTTGACTCGCAATAAAACGAAAACCAAACATCTAAATTACAAAATTATTTTGGTAAGAATTTTCTTATAACGATATAAACAACATATCCAACAAACAGTTTTGTGAGGTGAATAGTTTGGATTTTAGCTTTTTGATGACGTCATGTGAAAGCCAAGAATACTAAACAAGTAATACAAAAATATCCCAATCCTGTTTCCTTAACACAGAAATATCTCGGAAAGAAATATTCTGGTCGTTTGGTATATTGAACTATAAATATAAAACAAGAACATTTTCCAATTTTAGGCTCAAACAGGTTCTTATGTAAGGGGCGTCTAAATGGGCAATCTTAGCCTAGTAGGTTCTTAAAGACCAGGGGCCGGTTGCATAAAATCTGTACTTAAGTGTTCACTTAAGAACTCATAGAACTCATAGAATTTGATTACAGAAATGTATACTTAACAAAACCTATAGAAGCTAATAAATCAAAAAGCTTTCAAAAATGAATAACATCGATTGTACAAAAATGTAAATGGATTACTTGATGAAATTAGGGAAAGGAAAATTAGCACATTTATCTATTCAGTTATTTGTGCGAGTTCGTTTTTTTGCAGGAAAAATAAACCTATCAATGACACAATTTGCTTGTCAAATCTTAAAATGTGCATACATGCATGCTACAAAATAGCGCTAAATAGCACAATACGTTTTTCCTGAAAATATATCTCCAAATTAATCCAAATAAACACACTTACAATACAAGGCTATGATATGTTTATAAATTAAAAATATCAAAGCAACTATTTTTTCGGTTTTAAGGTACTGACCCAGGCCTTAACATACTTGAGGGAAACCATTTCACGATGTTTGGTTTTTGGTGCCCTAATCTTCCACTGCTTACTCGCTGAACTCTTCGTCAGTCTTCTTCATCTGAGTCCTTCGCCAGTGCTCCAGCAATCGCCACTAAACCAAATGCCACTGCTCCAAGTCCAAGAACAACTCCAGCGCCGATCAAAGCATCAGCTTGTTCGCTTTCCTCTTCTCCGTAGCGACACCAGCGAGCAAAATGTTCGCAGTTCTTCCACAGCAGACTGAAGCCTTCCTCGCCGACTTTGGACAAAGCTCTCTTGACAATCTCAGAACGTGAAAGTGACGTATAATTCTTTTCTACGACAACACTGTCTCCTTGTTGATAAAATTCACTGAATTTTTCCCTCTTTACGACTGCTGTGTTAGCATTCGCAGAGAAACAAGTTCTCAAAAATCCATCGACAGCATCACCGCTTCCCATTTCTTCTACAGCTGTTCTGTGGACGATCTCTTCGTCTCCTATATTGACTGCATAGTGTTTATAGCCGCTTGGCCTTTTGAAGACTACCAAGTCACCAGGCGAGCCAGGACAACACGACAATGTATAAGGAATAGCAGACATTTTCTCCAACGAATTAACCTCACTGAGTTAGAAGGGAGAGTTGGACGGTCACGTCACGGTTTCTTGGAATGATACAATAAAATACCCCAGGGTGATCCCCACGAGTTAAAGTAACTTCACTTATCAGAACACAGGTAGACCCCAACAGGTCGGCCGGTAGACCACGTCACTGACGTGGCCGTACGTATGTGGCTAACTTGATAGCGAACTTTAGGTATGCCTAACTAAGCCTAATTGATCATGACCTTATGCAAAATTGGTGGAATCAGAATATCTCATTTCTTGTTGAGTTAGTCCAAGTGTTCCTTGGAAGGAATGTCATCGGACAATGCTTTTTAATTACAGAATTAATGTATAACACTAATAAAAGGCAGAAATAAAAGTCATAAAAGCGGCAGACTAAATAAAACTGATATCAAAGTCAAGAAAAGTTGCGATGTCCAAGAGAAACAAACAATTATTAAAGACACATGCAGTCTGCAGATCCAGTAATAATAATAATTCTGCACTCAAGACACCGCCCACAGCCATCGTTGGAATCTGTGACTGTCGGACACTCGCCAGTTTCTCCAACTCCATATCTGCACGGAACATCGGGGTTGTGTTCGATAGCACAATGAACTTCGAGAAGCATATCAGTGAAATCTGCAAGTCTTCCACATTAGGAACATTTCCCAAATTCGCAGATATCTTAGTATTGAATCTACAAAGACCCTTGTTAACGCGTTTGTTACGTCTCGAATTGATAGTTGTAATTTCTTATTGTATGGCCTGCCTAGCTACTTAACTCAGTAAGTAAAAAGGTGTAGCATATGTCTTAATAATAATACAAATAAAAAATAATAATAATAATAATAATAATAAAATAATAATAATAATAAATAATAATAACAATTATTATTAATAATAATAATTAATAATAATAATAATAATAACAATACTACTACTACTACTACTACTACTACTACTACTACTACTACTACTACTACTACTACTCCCATACTACTACTATACTCCTACTACTACTACTACTACTATTACTACTACTACTACTACTACTACTACTACTACTACTACTACTACTACTACTACTACTATACTATTGCTACTACTACTGCTACTACTACTACTACTACTACTACTACTACTACTACTACTACTACTACTACTACTACTACTACTACTACTACTACTACTACTACTACTACTACTACTACTACTATTACTACTACTACTACTACTACTACTACTACTACTACTACTACTACTACTACTACTACTACTACTACTACTACTACTACTACTATACTATTACTACTACTACTGCTACTATTACTGCTACTACTACTACTACTGCTACTGCTACTACTGCTACTACTACTGCTACTACTACTACGACGACTACTACTACTACTGCTGCTACTACTACTACTAGTACTAATACTACTACTACTACTACTACTACTACTACTACTACTACTACTACTACTACTACTACTACTACTACTACTACTACTACTACTACTACTACTACTACTACTACTACTACTACTACTACTACTACTACTACTACTACTACTACTACTACTACTACTACTACTACTACTACTACTACTACTACTACTACTACTACTACTACTACTACTACTACTACTACTACTACTACTACTACTACTACTACTACTACTACTACTACTACTACTACTACTACTACTACTACTACTACTACTACTACTACTACTACTACTACTACTACTACTACTACTACTACTACTACTACTACTACTACTACTACTACTACTACTACTACTACTACTACTACTACTACTACTACTACTACTACTACTACTACTACTACTACTACTACTACTACTACTACTACTACTACTACTACTACTACTACTACTACTACTACTGATACTACTACTCGTAAATCCTTACGTAACTTGATCACGAGAGCTGCGCAAGGTATCCGTAAGTCACTCGTAACTTACAAGTACTCGTAAATCCTTACGTAACTCACGAGAGCTGCGCAAGGTATCCGTAAGTCACTCGTAACTGACAAGTACTCGCAAATCCTTACGTAACTCAAGAGAGCTGCGCAAGGTATCCGTAAGTCACTCGTAACTTACAAGTACTCGTATATCCTTACGTAACTCACGAGAGCTGCGCAAGGTATCCGTAAGTCACTCGTAACTGACAAGTACTCGCAAATCCTTACGTAACTCAGGAGAGCTGCGCAAGGTATCCGTAAGTCACTCGTAACTGACAAGTACTCGTAAATCCTTACGTAACTCACGAGAGCTGCGCAAGGTATCCGTCAGTCACTCGTAACTTACAAGTACTCGTAAATCCTTACGTAACTTCCTCTCCCCTTGTAATTGAGACATACGGTTCCATTTTATGCGAGTTATCTTGGAGATATAATGTCGTGAAGAGGTCCAATATAAGTATTTTACTCAAACTATTGTCTAGCAGCTGGTGTTCAATTCAGTCGGGTTCTGGAGACTGAGGGTTCTCTAGTGGATCTGTTTATAGCGATATCGCGCAAACACACACTACTTCACTCAGAGTTAATTTGGAAAATTCTTTTCAGTGAAAGAGATCAATAGCCTTATATAAGCTTACATGATCTTTGCCGGCTTCATCGTTCGTAAACACTCTAACATTGTATGCTTTACATTTAATCAGTTTTAGACCCGTGAGTATTTGTCGATGTTATATAGATTTATCGTCAAACTAGACAATGAATAAGTTATAGACACATACGGCTCCGTTTTCGCTGTACTCCTAAGTACGATTATCGGTGAGTTTTCTATCATTATTTTAGGAGTAGCTGAAGCCAGTGGCGGATTTAGGATGCATTGGCCGAAGGAGGCGCACGCCGCCCCCCCTCCCCCCCTTTTGGAAATTCGAAAACCTTTTTGAAACCAATGTCCAACCTCAACGCGTCCCCCCTTTGCAAAATCTCGGCATCTTTCCCTGGAAGCTATAATATATCGTTATATTTTCCCACGAACCTTCAGGTTTCTGACAATTAAGATACTTGTACTTTCCACAGACTCAAGTTCGGCTAAAGATGTGTACTTATATTTAGGGGTGGATCATTTGAAATGTTGGGAGGGGGGTGACAAATATTTCCCAAAAAAAATTCCTACAGAAATAAAAATGTCCCAAAAAAATTCTTGCAAGTACCCTACCACCTAAAAAAATAGGTACCCTTAGGGGTACATGTGGCTACTGGTATATATATATTTGCACAAAAGTTGATCAGCGAGATTTCTCTACTTGGGTGGTGATTGGTTATCGATGAAACTCGATGAGGAAGCAATACACGGTTGAGCACGTACTCAAATGTGAAAGGTACATTAATATGACAATGACGTGCTCCCTGTAATACAAGGTTTTCATTGATCCCGTAAACGGGCTGAATTATCCCACAATGGGGCTCAATTGTCCTCCGAAGAGGCTCATTTATCATCCGAGCTTTTGTATCTCCAAATGGAGCTCATTAGTCGTTGCAGAGCGTTCTTCTTCGTATTCTTTGACCCCAGAACGCATATTGGGTTCTACAGCGCATGCGCCTTGTTGGGTTCTACAGCGCATGCGCCCTGTGCCGGCCGCTAAGATAATCACCGAAGGCTCTAACAACATGATTTATCAATACGAGACTGGTCGAGTCTGAATTCACAATTTATGTCGTCTTGTTTTCAAAATAACCACAATAATTCATAGAGATATGGATTTATCAATCCAGTACTAGTACTGCAAAGGGTTTAGAGATCTTTAGAACTTAAATTATAAATTATTTATAATTTATGTTCTACACGACCCCACAAGCTTTAGCTTTAAATATTATCGTGTTTAAATAAAAGTTATTGTATTGTATTGTATTGTAAGTGAGTTGATACACGCAGCCGGCGGTGAAGAGAAGAGAACAGTTGTAAGGTTTTCAGCCGACCGATAATAGTTTATGTATACGGTATTTGTATTTGTATGGATATATTTATGGTAACAAATAAACTATGTCATTGTCATTCATGATTCGCTGAGTTTGTGAAATCGCAGTACTGAAATTGCAAGGAAAGCAAGTTCTATCGAGCTCGTTTTAATCGCACTATTGCTACGGTCAGACTAGCGCTAGAACCGTGCTTGCTTGAATTAATCCTGTTTACTTACACAGTTCTAGCTCAATTTCGAATGTGACCGACTTTTCACAACACCTAATGCTTAATAGTAAACTGATCCGAAATGCTAGAAAGTACAAAGGAACCGCAGCAAATCTCAAGCACGGTCCGTACCATGTTTGAAGCTTGCTAAACAAATAAGTTTAATTGGTTTACTCGTATCAGCCAATGAGAATACTTTACGTTTGATCTGAAAGGTCATACGGCAGAACGCGCTAGCTTCGAATCCTTCGATACTGTACAGTACCCGAAATGATCCCGTTCCCGAAATGATCCCCGAACCCGAAACGATCCCCAAGATGACCAAAATTGTACCCGAAATGATCCCCTGCCCCAAACGATCCCCATCTAGTACCCGAAATGATCCCCAAATAATTTTAGGAATGGACTTGAAATGGTGGTACAGAATTATGGAATGGGTAATTCCCAAATACTAAGCAATTTTATGTTCAAACAAATTGTACGCAAACAACAACAACAGCATGACGTCATAGGTCACGTGATACTGGATATATGTTGAACTCTTACTGACCTGACCTTTCTGATAACGATCTTTTTACCTTGATGTTAGGGTTCAGTTCCCCTTTAGTTTCAATATTAATAGTTGATGTTATGACTACGTATGACTACGATGTTATGCTCATTCAGTAAGTCAAGTTTAGCCGTTCACATATAATTTGTCGTGAACTGCTGGGGGAACACTAAAAGTAGACCACAAGCTTGTCTCGGCATTGCAAGATTGTCTAATCTTGGAGGCATGGCGAGACAACACATATGCGAGTGGCATTAATGAACATGGTCACAGACAGTCAATTTGAGCTTCGTGCTGTGACTACATTACGATTTGTTATTAAGTAATATACACGTTATTTGCCTGTATAGTATGCAAATGCTTTCTTAAACGAATGTTTACACGAAGTACTAATTAGTAAACAGTTTTGTTTGGCCTTGCAAACGCCTGTTTTTTTAAATAAGTACCTAATGAACATCGTACATGAGGTAATCGATAAATATAAGACTAGTTTTAAAGAACAGAGAAAACAAACATATATCCAGCATCACGTGACCTATGACGTCATGCTGTTGTTGTTGTTTGCGTACATCAGATTGCCACACGGCAATATCATGTAAATCAGTATGCAGTATAATAGTACGCATATATTTTTAATTTTTATTTGTATATCAACTTATATTGTTATGTTACTGATGATTTTACCGTGTTTAAATAAACTATATGTATGCATGTACAATTTGTTTGAACATAAAATTGCTTAGTATTTGGGAATTACCCATTCCATAATTCTGTACCTCCATTTCAAGTCCATTCCCAAAATTATTTGGGGATCATTTCGGGTACTAGATGGGGATCGTTTGGGGCAGGGGATCATTTCGGGTACAATTTTGGTCATCTTGGGGATCATTTCGGGTTCGGGGATCATTTCGGGAACGGGATCATTTCGGGTACTGTACAGATCGCAGATTCAACTTTTGCTCAAGGGAGTTCAGACGCGAAGAAGTACAGTGTACAAGCGAATTCTATCAAAAAAATATCAGAATTCGAATGATGTCAGGCCAAATTTTTACCGGGATTTTTACCCAAATCTGACCGCTGGCTCTGCAGCTGATGATCAAGAAGCTATTCGATGGTTTGTCAGTTGTTGCTGAATAACCAGCCATCTTCTTCTTCTACGGTTGATTAACCGCTGCCTAATTAGCAAATTGAAACGGTTGTACATAAAATAAAGCAAGAGTATAGAGATATTATCCATGATTTCAAAAGATTGTTTGCAGCACGCTGATCAGAACAACGATATAAAAACAGTGCGTTCTGTGACATATCAATTAACACTTTCAAGCAAGCAAGACAAGTCTGACCATAGACCATGGTACTCCGTGTAGGCACAATCACGCAATGGTCCCTATGCAATATAGAGTAAATAGTAACTTTAGTCTTCAGAATGATAAAATATCGAGATGAATGGATAAAAGACAGCAAAAAAAAGGTAAAGTGTCTACGTTTTGATCTTCAGCAAACTGCTTCGTTTGCAAAAGCGAACGGTTGTGCCTACATGAAGTGGTTATAGTGTGCTAGCTATTAAATTTCTAGCATTTGCTTAACTGACGTCATAAGCAAGCACGCTAAAGCACGAACTCTAGCACTAGTCTGACCGCGGCATATAAGATATCTATATTTAGTTCAAATAGGTTACATTTCATTAGTATTGTAGAAGCGATCGTTATCTCGTCACGTCCTGTGTATGGAATTTCATGTATTCAGTAGAAGACATGGTAAATACTCTTGATGATTGTGATATTCTAGAAAAAGCTATTCTTGTGGTGGGAGATTTGATTATTGTACATATACAATACTTTATGATCATTCTAAACCATAGTGCGTTAATGAATTACCTTGCCACGTGTTTGATGCATTAGTCTACGGCGCGCGGGCTCTTGCTCGAGCTTTATTGCCATTGACAATATTTCATTGACAATGGATATATGGTCGAGAGCAAATCAGATTCAGTCGAGATTACCGATCGCAGCAACCACTGCTTGCTTTAAGAAGCCCGACTTAACGCTACAAGAGCGTCTAGTTGTTTAAAATCAGCGAGCGTTGTTTTCGCTGTCTTGTCAGTCAGTTAAAATCAGCGAGCGTTGTTTTCGCTGTCTTGTCAGTTCAGGTTGGAGTAGTTGCGAATCTCGGCGTAAACATAGGCCTAAAAGTTGAATAGCACTTACAGAATCTTTCATCTGACCGTTTAGAAAGACAGAATGAAAGCTGTGATAAATAATATTGGTGAATTTTCTGAAACTAAACATTATTACTTACTAGGTAAAAACGACTCGATGCAACTCGATGCAGACAATCATGAGGAAGCAAATCGGTTGAGCACGTACGCCGATCTCGGCTCGCTCTCGGTGATACGAAGTGTTATGGCGATTTCTTTACTCGGGTGGTGATTGGTTCCGAAGTTTATTAATTATATCTATCAGCGAGATTTCTCTACTTGGGTGGTGATAGGTTCCGAAGTTTATCTATTGTTACTTACTTACTTACTTACTTACTTACTTACTTTCGGAAAACTCAAAACTGCTTGAAGCTGCCTTTCTATTCATTTTGCCTCCAGATAGCATGTTCCAACTGTCTTGCTTGCTTGCAGGAATTTGTTTTAGGTGGTAGGGTACTTGCAGGAATATTTTTGGGACATTTTTTCTTTGCAGGAACTTTTGTGTGTGGATTGTCACCCCCCCCCCCCCCCCCCCCCCCCCAACATTTCTAATGGTCCACCCCTTACAAGTCAGTGTCTACAGAATCTTAATTAGGGATTTTGTAACACGATTGGCTGTATTTCAACTGATAAACAATATATATCAATCTAAACTCTATTGTCTAATAGGGATCATTTCAAGTCTGGTTGCTCTAGAGACTCTTAGGGTAAGGTTTCTAACGTCTTTTGTATAGATTGTTTCAGTTTTTGTAGCTACGCCTTCTCTACGGCCTTCTGGGAAGGCGTAGCTACTATGCCATCGAGTGTGAAAGTAAGTATGTCCGTAAGTAATTTTCGGGTTGACTCGGATTCGTTCGGAAAATCCGATTGAAGTGAGTCGAACGAGAGCGAAGACGAGTGAAGACTAGAAAACCTTTTCCTGATGATACCAGATGTATTTTTGTTCTATTCTCGTCTTGACTGGCGTTTTGTTCGACTACATTTTGACAATATCAACTCTCGTCAATAATCGACTTCTTATCGATTGCAACGTACACGCTACGTGATCTCCAAGTGCTCGATGTGTGATGTTTACGAGTGAGGTAAAGCCGACTATTGACAATGAATTTGTGCTTTTCTGCATCAGTAATCAAGCACAGCTTTCAAGCAATGTGTCCAGTGTTTTCCGGTAATTAATTGTTCAGGTTTTTTGACAATCTTTATATAATTTCCACCAGGCAAACGATCGCCGAACCACTGGATGTTTGTTCAGTCGTTGACGGCCACGATGGTCTTCTAGAATATCACGTACTTGTTTAGCACAGTATTAAAACATACATTGCTATTACAATTAGTTACAGTTCTATTATATCTGTTCTCTCAAATAAATGATTGTCAGTTACGATTACCAAATGTTGTTGTTGATTAAATTTTAAATAACAGTCAAGTATTTTCGTAGTTATTCTCTTAGTGTAGACCAAGGAGCTGTGCCAGACTGTTGTTTGTTGTCGATTTCCGTTCATATCGTTTACTGAATTACTTGTGTAAAACTTGTGAACAAACGTTTGTTTTTATTACTCGGGCCCTTCCGAAGGAAGCCCGAGTTATAAAATGGGCTTTCTTGTTTTTTTTATTTTATTTTTTCTCATGGTCACGGAATGAAGAAAAAATGCGAAGAATGAAGAAAGAATGCGATGTATTTGATCGTATCGAGTTTTAAGATTTCTCAGCATAGATCTTCAAGCTATTAAAGGTCAGGATTCTAGTTGATCGTTCGACGATGAAGCTAAGGCGCGTTTGTTTTTGTTATAAATGAAACGACATCTTTCAGAGTGGGCCCACACGAATCGGCGTATGCTTTTGTCTGTGAAATGAGCGTGTTTAAAGCCCGTGTTTTATCGGCTGTTGTACGACGCCGTTCCACAAACTCGAACTCATCAAAAAATGAATTGAAAAGCAAATGAAATGAACTCAAAAAGTATCATGACCTCGCTATGTTGTCATGTTTGTTGCTAATTGTAATAGTACGTGTACAGCTATGTCCATTAAACTCACGACCAGCGATGTAACTACATCTATTGACAAAAAGCTATATGTACAGAAGTCATGCAAACAGTCGAGCCAGTCGAGCTATTTTCAGTAACTCATGATGGATGTTTATTTCATTCCACGTTTGCAAAGGTTTTTTTTATAGGCCATGCCGTTAAAAACCCGTTAGCAGCTTCGTCGAGCTTCGCCAGATCATAGTCTGAATCGTCTGGATGTTATATTATTATGTCTCTGAAGCTAGAGAGCGAGGGTTTGATTTTCCAGTAGATTTTGTTTTGTTAGCTAATCTCGCTTTGCTTGCTGCCTGACTGTCGTCACGCGCCGTGAAAAACCGTTTAAAAAGTATTCGACGGTAAAACGAAACACATTTCTCAGATATATAATGATGGATGTTTATTTGATTCGACGTTTGAAAAATTCAGAAGGAAAAGAAATCGTATAAATCGTACTTCAAAGGTCAATGTACGAAATTTGGGATCATGCCAAAGTAGTTTTAATAGCCTATTTATATACTTGTTCTATGCTCAAATGGGCCAAATAGTCAGTGAACGGCAAAAATACAATCGAAATCAAAACGTCATTAGATTTTAGGGATCTGTTACAGAAGAAGACGCTCAATGAGCGTATAGTCGGGTATTTAATATGACAATGACAGTTGCGTGACGAGAGAGACTATTTATGTCGATGAGCATCGATAAAGATCTCCGACTCTTCGAGGTATACGTTTATGGTACGTATTTAAACGTACTTGAGGTCACTTGAGGTTGCATATTCATGGCGCCACAAACGGGTCGAATGGTTTCCGAACGCCTATCGAACTAAATCCGAAAGTATGATTCGCTCTCACAACATATTCAATAACACATAGTACAATTCGGTCATTTTTCTCTATGCTCACCCATACATAGTCTCCCTCGTCACGCAAATGCAACTGTCTTTGTCCTTGTCATAAAGCCCGAGTATACGCTCATTGAGCGTCTTGTTTTTGTTATTATGGTACATTATATATATATTTATAGCTTTACTGTTCTTTTGGACAGACGATCCGCGAAGAGCCACTGGTGGAAATGCTATCATTAAACCATTATTATTATATTTATTTTCATTTTTGTTATACCAACATCACAACATTTTCTTTTCACATTACAATATATTTTCTCCATAATTTCTTTCCTTCATTTCTCTACTGTATCTATTTTTCTCTTTTCTTAACTCATTGTCTATTCATTTTATTACTGGCTTCACAGCAGTAGCTACATGCAGTCCTAGACTGCCTATTTTTCTGGTTTGCTATCACAAAGAATTTTGAGTACTGGAGTAGAAAACTGAGGTAAAATGTTGCCGTTTCGATGGCTATGAATTCTGGAATATATACATGTATACTTCCAGGCGATTATCAAAAGTGAACGGCCAAGTACAGTAGCTCTGTGTCTATATGTTCGTAATTATCAAAATATAAACTTTAGGTGATTCGATCATCATCCAAAAATAATACTTCAATGCTCCTGTTATTATATTTATGGGTATGGCATCGACAGAGGGCGTGTTTTGAAATTTCTTGAAACAATTTACTTCGAATTTTTGATATTTTGTAGCTTTAGTGTACAGTAAGAAAAATCTATAAAAAATCAGTAAAAAATCACCGAAAAGGACTTACCACGGGTAGCCCATGCACCCAACAAAATTCCATGTGCAGAAGTGATGCACACGAATGCACCACCGCATTACCTTAAGAGCAGGTGAATGAGAAAATCAAGCAAAGTTGGAAATGAAAATATTTCACCCACCTTGAAATTTTGTGTGCAGGTAGACCACCCAGGTGGTGCACAAAAACACCCCATGATGGATTGTTGCCATAGAAACGGTAATTGTTCCTTCTGGCCCATGTGCCACAAATTCAACCCAAAATGCCCTCCAGTAAAGGGCAAATGAATGAGGCTCGTTCTCCGGCGCATTTAAACCAATTTCATTCAAATTTGTTCCACAAGCAGGGCAACTCTTCTAGTTTTAAAAGTGATCAATCACTACAATTCGCTTTGAGTATTCGCTCAGAAAATCAACACTTAACGAGGGGCCATGTCGGCCATTTTGGAAGACATGAAAAACAGGCCAAACTATTTGGCTGATATCTCCTAAAGTACGCTCTTCTAAGATATGATACTTTTATCACAACTTCTATAGACATTGATGTTTTAAATTCTAGAAAAAGTTATTTGTAACAGGCATGAAAAAGCTCTTAAATTACAACTTTAAGATGTCCAGATTAAGATAACCTTTGTTTATCCCGCTCACACAAACTGCACAGCTATACTCTAGCTAGACTTTCTAAAAGTCATTTTCAATTTTTCGGTTCTCCGTTGAAAAGGACTTTTCTCACCCGCATCCCGCCAAAATTACCGGTGGATTTTTCGACCGGTGACGTAAAAGCGATTTAGCCAATAGAAAGCAAGGATCATTAGGAAATACGTCATGAGCTTGCATATCAATGAGTTCTCAATGACCTGACGGCGGCCATCTTGTAAAACTGCTGTAGCGTGTCTGTAGTGTTGGCGTCAGTGTTCGGCTTTGTTTTCTATATGAATATCCAAGAAACGATAGATTCTATCAGAGCGGGACAGCAGCAAGTAATTGAAGCCCATCTAAGCGGGAAGGATGTGTTCTTCTGTTCGCCGACGGGGTCTGGAAAAAGTTTTTGTTTTGAGATAGCCCCTTTCGTCTACGACTATGTAAATCTTGGAATTTCTGCCGTCGATTCAAGAGTTGAATTTTTGTCGGTACAAGAACGGCGGATTGTGTTAGACAAGCAGGTTTCTTGCTCGATACAAATCCCGATATTAATAAACTCTGGCCAAGACGCCAAGTTGTCACACGCCAGCGGCCGTTAAATATTTTTTCTTCTACGATCAGGATTCGAAATGTCCTGTCCGCACTGTATACAAATACACTCTTTGGAGTTTAGAGTTAAAGAAACTCTTAAAAACGCTTTTGTCGGGGTAGAACCCGCATCCATGAACAATATTTATTCAGTTGTAACTGAAATCATTCTGTGCATTGCACGTGAAAATGCCCTCGCCTACAACCACACGTCAATCAACTTTCCCGCCAGAATAGCTAATTAGATTCAAAACCCTGCAAGCGAAACAAGTCGACCTCTCGCGACTCCGTCGCTCGTCGGAAGTTCGCGACTTCGTCGCTCACTTCCGGTGCTCGCTTCGCTCGCACGGAGTGTGTCCGAGTGTCCGTAGGTCTGGAGAGGTCGACTTGTGGCAAGTCTATACTCTAGCTACCACAGTACTAATTAGTCGGGCTTCCTGTGGAAGCTCCGACTCTAAAAATGCAGGCCGGTATTCTTTGACCTCAAATCAGCAAGTAGGTTCTACAGCGCATGCGCCCTGTGCCGGCCGCTAAGATAATCACCGAAGGCTCTAACAACATGATTTATCAATACGAGACTGAATACACAAACCTTGTTGGAGGAAGTTTATGTCGTCTTGTTTTCAAAATAACCACAATAATTCATAGAGATATGGATTTATCAATCCAGTACTAGTACTGCAAAGGGTTTAGAGATCTTTAGAACTTAAAACGAATCGAAGTGAGTTGATACACGCAGCCGGCGGTGAAGAGAACAGTTGTAAGGTTTTCAGCCGACCGATAACCGTCGGAGGTAAACCCATATTTACACTTCATCCAAACTCACTCTGCGATGTCTAGTTTATGTATACGGTATTTGTATTTGTATGGATATATTTATGGTAACAAATAAACTATGTCATTGTCATTCATGATTCGCTGAGCTTGTGAAATCGCAGTACTGAAATTGCAAGGAAAGCATGTTCTATCGAGCTCGAGTCACGCAACGACGAGCAACCAAACACTGTTTTAATCGCACTATAAGATATCTATATTTAGTTTAAATAGGCTACATTTCATTTAGAAGCCCGACTTCACGCTAGAAGAGCGTCTAGTTCGATTTCAACTGATAAATAGCCATTTGAATTATTTGACAGCAAACGGAAGTTTGCCAGATTGGATAATTTTTGACAAGCACCATTGACATTTGACGAGAGGCGGATAACGTGTAAACAATAGGACCATTGCAGGTGCTCCCTCCCTCCTCCCCAGTCCCTTCCTCCCCCCTTCCCCTCCGCTCCCCCTCTCTTCCCCTCCTTTTTTCCCCTGCGCCGGGCTACGCAGGCTAACTCAGTGTCAGAATTTGAAACGGATCTATGTGCAATTAGCCATTACCTAAACGAGCAGGGGAATGGGAACGAGTTTATTAGAATTAATGCAATTACGAAATTAATTAATTAATTTAAATGTTGAAATTAGTATATGTGCAAATTTGATGTGATTTGAGCGAATTCTGTCGGAATTATAAACTTTTGAGTACTTGACCCATGTTTGGGTATAGTGGTGCCGCTGAGGGTTTGAAACCCTGACCCTATTTAGGACAAAAAAATCTAAAATACCTACCCTGTCTAGGACAACACCCTCTATTTTAGGACCCTGTTTAGGACAAAGGCTGGAAATACACACTGTCTTCTTTTACACAATTTTAACGCGTTTTATGTTGACTGATGACCTGCTAAAGATCGGCAAGCGTCTCGGATCTCGGATGGCTAAATACCGGTTAAAACCATATTTAACGAGGACAATCGGTGCATCACCATACCCTGTTTAGGACAGACTCACATAAAATTATATGAATGTGTTTAGGAGATAATAAGAATTGCCTTTATAGCGATATTTAGTAAATGAAATTAGTTTTTGAGTGAAATAATCGAGCTACAACAAGACTAATTTTTCATATTTTGACCATTTCCTTCAAATGGTACGAACCCCCACCGTAAAATTATAATTTTCCCCAAAAAACGTTTTCTAGAATTTAAAACATCAATGTCTATAGAAGTTGTGATAAAAGTATCATATCTTAAAAGAGCATACTTTAGGAGATATCAGCCAAATAGTTTGGCCTGTTTTTCATGTCTTCCAAAATGGCCGATATGGCCCCTCGTTAAGTGTTGATTTTCTGAGCGAATACTCAAAGCGAATTGTAGTAATTGATCATTTTTAAAACTAGAAGAGTTGCCCTGCTTGTGGAACAAATTTGAATGAAATTGGTTTAAATGCGCCGGAGAACGAGCCTCATTCATTTGCCCTTTACTGGAGGGCATTTTGGGTTGAATTTGTGGCACATGGGCCAGAAGGAACAATTACCGTTTCTATGGCAACAATGCATTTGATGACCCCAACATGGGGTGTTTTTGTGCACCCCCCTGGGTGGTCTACCTGCATACAAAATTTCAAGGTGGGTGAAAAATTTTCATTTCCAACTTTGCTTGATTTTCTCATTCACCTGCTAGATGGCAATTATTTTAATAATTTAAAGAAAGGTCAAGGTAGTTAAGGCCTGGGTTTGACCTTGTTTTGACCTTGAGAACAGAATAGATATTTAAAGAGGGTAACACTAAACTAGTATAAATACTAACAAAGTCGTGGCCCTCGATTGAGCTAATAAACTATAAAAACTATTAAACTTGAACATACCCCCTCCCCTCCGATAGAATGAAGAATTGCTTGATAATGGAAATACATTTTCAAGCCCTTGAAATTTTGGTTTGATTTTTTGTGATGGTCACGTGATCTATGACGTCATATTCGAGAAAAACGCTAATTCGTGGATCCGGTAGCGAGTTTTGTAAGTGGCAAACATTTTAATATTAAAATCAATGCATCTAATAGAGCTGAATAACATGCTGGGTAGGCATATTGTACTTTCCTGTCGGTAAAATAAATATTAAGGAAAATTGTTTAAAATTGCAGGTCACGTGACCTGTTTTGGCAAATATCTAGCTCCTTATTTTAAACTGTTATAGAAAGTCGAAATGTCTAGGCAGATATTCGTAGAACTCGGTCATTGAAGTAAGTTAGGTACATCAACTTGTCTTTGTAAATAAAACTCGTTATCGTTATCGTTATAATTGTCCTTAGAATATAGTCATACTCACTCGACCAATCAGCGCCCAGCATTTGTACGCTCTATATCTCATAAAGTAACTAATAGGGCTTTAACAATGGACTTATTAGTATTCTCTATATAGAGAATACTAATAAAGCTCTTTGTTTTCTTTTTTTACAAAGCCTTATTAGTATTCTCTATATAGGGAATACTAATGACTAACTTAGAGAATACTAGAGTGCAAATATTATATCCATGAAATAGTTAACTAACTACAGCGATTTGCAAAAATTCTGTAAAATTTAATATATCGATATATCGATATATAGTAATTTGCATAATCCTAATTCTTTGTTTTTAGCTATTATTAAGCCTGAATCTAAACCCAAGTAACCTTTGTAGTATGTATGTGAAAAAACAATTGAAACAAATTAACTTTAGAGGGCTTATTCAGCCATTTTATGATGAAAATTACCCACAATGCACCCGATATATTGATATATCGATCGATATTGATTTTTACAGAATTTTTGCAAATCGCTGTAAATAGTACTAATAAATAGCACCAAATGCTTTATCATTGTTGTCTACTTAGTAGTAAAATGTTAATTAGTACTAAATGTTAGCGCTTATTTCACGGATATAATATTTGCACTCTACATGAATAACGTGTACTAAACTATATACAAGAAATATTCATAATACAATCTTAGTTTAATCTCCAAATACTACTTCAAATATTATTTCATAATCCAATAAATCGACAAAGAAACGTAGCGAGTCACAAGTTTACTCTTCAAAATGAAATCACAAACGAGTTTCTCCATGTTCTACAAGAAGTGTAGATGTACGGATATTCATCAGTCATCCAAGTTTTCCGTATGATTATTGCGATATAGTAGCGCCTCGTGGCCTTCTATCTGCTGCTCGGACCTCTAAATCCCATAAAGCACTCGCGTTATTCTCTAACCCTTACTTACAGTTTCTATCGTTATGCCAAGTTTCGTCTAATTACTTCAAGTCTCCGCGCTTAAACGTCAAAACAACTATTTTTTCGGTTTTAAGCTACTAACCCAGGCCTTAACATACTTGAGGGAAACCATTTCACGATGTTTGGTTTTTGGTGCCCTAATCTTCCACTGCTTACTCGCTGAACTCTTCGTCAGTCTTCTTCATCTGAGTCCTTCGCCAGTGCTCCAGCAATCGCCACTAAACCAAATGCCGCTGCTCCAAGTCCAAGAAGAACTCCAGCGCCGATCAAAGCATCAGCTTGTTCGCTTTCCTCTTCTCCGTAGCGACACCAACGAGCAAAATGTTCGCAGTTCTTCCACAGCAGACTGAAGCCTTCCTCGCCGACTTTGGACAAAGCTCTCCTGACAATCTCAGAACGTGAAAGTGACGTATGTTTCTTTTCTACGACAACTGTGTCTCCTCGTTGATAAAATTCACTGAATTTTTCCCTCTTTATGACTGCTATGTTAGCATTCGCAGAGAAACAAGTTCTCAAAAATCCATCGACAGCATCACCGCTTGCCATTTCTTCTCCGGCAGCTGTTCTGTGGACGATCTCTTCGTCTCCTATATTGACTGCATAGTGTTTATAGCCGCTTGGCCTTTTGAAGACTACCAAGTCACCAGGCGAGCCAGGACAACACGACAATGTATAAGGAATAGCAGACATTTTCTCCAACGAATTAACCTCAGTTAGAAGATAGAGTTGGACGGTCACGTCACGGTTTCTTGGAATGATACAATAAAATACCCCAGGGTGATCCCCTAGGGGTTAAAGTAACTTCACTTATCAGAACACAGGTAGACCCCAACAGGTCGGTAGACCACGTGGCCGTACGTACGTGGCTAACTTGATAGCGAACTTTAGGTATGCCTAACTAAGCCTAATTGATCATGACCTTATGCAAAATTGGTGGAATCAGAATATCTCATTTCTTGTTGAGTTAGTCCAAGTGTTCCTTGGAAGAAATGTCATCGGACAATGCTTTTTAATTACAGAATTAATGTACAATACTAATAAAAGCCAGAAATAAAAGTCATAAAAGCGGCAGACTAAATCAAACTGATATCAAAGTCAAGAAAAGTTGCGATGTCCAAGAGAAACCAACAACTATTAAAGACACAGTCTGCAGATCCAGTAATAATAATAATTCTGCACTCAAGACACCGCCCACAGCCATCGTTGGAATCTGTGACTGTCGGACACTCGCCAGTTTCTCCAACTCCATATCTGCACGGAACATCGGGGTTGTGTTCGATAGCACAATGAACTTCGAGAAGCATATCAGTGAAATCTGCAAGTCTTCCACATTAGGAACATTTCCCAAATTCGCAGATATCTTAGTATTGAATCTACAAAGACCCTTGTTAACGCGTTTGTTACGTCTCGAATTGATAGTTGTAATTTCTTATTGTATGGCCTGCCTAGCTACTTAACTCAGTAAGTAAAAAGGTGTAGCATTTGTCTTAATAATAATAAAAATAAAAATAATAATAATAATAATAAATAATAATAATAATAAATAATAATTATTATTATTATTAATAATAAGAATTAATAATAATAATAATAATAACAATACTACTACTACTACTACTACTACTACTCCCATACTACTACTACTCCTACTACTACTACTATACTACTATTACTACTACTACCACTACTACTACTACTACTATACTATTGCTACTACCTACTACTACTACTACTACTACTACTACTATACTATTACTACTACTACTGCTACTACTATTACTACTACTACTACTACTATACTATTACTACTACTACTACTACTACTACTACTACTACTACTACTACTACTACTACTACTACTACTACTACTACTACTACTACTACTACTACTACTACTACTACTACTACTACTACTACTACTACTACTACTACTACTACTACTACTACTACTACTACTACTACTACTACTACTACTACTACTACTACTACTACTACTACTACTACTACTACTACTACTATTACTACTACTATACTATTACTACTACTGCTGCTACTACTTACTAGTACTACTACTACTACTACTGATACTACTACTACTACTACTACTCGTAAATCCTTACGTAACTTGATCACGAGAGCTGCGCAAGGTATCCGTTAGTCACTCGTGACATACAAGTACTCGTATGTCCTTACGTAACTCACGAGAGCTGCGCAAGGTATCCGTAAGTCACTCGTGACATACAAGTACTCGTATGTCCTTACGTAACTCACGAGAGCTGCGCAAGGTATCCGTAAGTCACTCGTAACTTACAAGTACTCGTAAACCCTTACGTAACTCACGAGAGCTGCGCAAGGTATCCGTAAGTCACTCGTGACATACAAGTACTCGTATGTCCTTACGTAACTCACGAGAGCCGCGCAAGGTATCCGTAAGTCACTCGTAACTTACAAGTACTCGTAAACCCTTACGTAACTCACGAGAGCTGCGCAAGGTATCCGTAAGTCACTCGTGACATACAAGTACTCGTATGTCCTTACGTAACTCACGAGAGCCGCGCAAGGTATCCGTAAGTCACTCGTAACTGACAAGTACTCGTAAATCCTTACGTAACTCACGAGAGCTGCGCAAGGTATCCGTAAGTCACTCGTAACTTACAAGTATACTCGTAAACCCTTACGTAACTCACGAGAGCTGCGCAAGGTATCCGTAAGTCACTCGTGACATACAAGTACTCGTATGTCCTTACGTAACTCACGAGAGCCGCGCAAGGTATCCGTAAGTCACTCGTAACTTACAAGTACTCGTAAACCCTTACGTAACTCACGAGAGCTGCGCAAGGTATCCGTAAGTCACTCGTGACATACAAGTACTCGTATGTCCTTACGTAACTCACGAGAGCTGCGCAAGGTATCCGTAAGTCACTCGTAACTTACAAGTACTCGTAAACCCTTACGTAACTCACGAGAGCTGCGCAAGGTATCCGTAAGTCACTCGTAACTTACAAGTACTCGTAAATCCTTACGTAACTCACGAGAGCTGCGCAAGGTATCCGTAAGTCACTCGTAACTTACAAGTACTCGTAAATCCTTACGTAACTCACGAGAGCTGCGCAAGGTATCCATTAGTCACTCGTAACTTACAAGTACTCGCAAATCCTTACGTAACTCAAGAGAGCTGCGCAAGGTATCCGTTCGTCACTCGTAACTTACAAGTACTCGTAAATCCTTACGTAACTCACGAGAGCTGCGCAAGGTATCCGTAAGTCACTCGTAACTTACAAGTACTCGTAAATCCTTACGTAACTCACGAAAGCTGCGCAAGGTATCCGTAAGTTACTCGTAACTTACAAGTACTCGTAAATCCTTACGTAACTCACGAGAGCTGCGCAAGGTATCCATTAGTCACTCGTAACTTACAAGTACTCGCAAATCCTTACGTAACTCAAGAGAGCTGCGCAAGGTATCCGTTCGTCACTCGTAACTTACAAGTACTCGTAAATCCTTACGTAACTCACGAGAGCTGCGCAAGGTATCCGTAAGTCACTCGTAACTTACAAGTACTCGTAAATCCTTACGTAACTCACGAGAGCTGCGCAAGGTATCCATTAGTCACTCGTAACTTACAAGTACTCGCAAATCCTTACGTAACTCAAGAGAGCTGCGCAAGGTATCCGTTCGTCACTCGTAACTTACAAGTACTCGTAAATCCTTACGTAACTTCCTCTCCCCTTGTAATTGAGACATACGGTTCCATTTTATGCGAGTTATCTTGGAGATATAATGTCGTGAAGAGGTCCAATATAAGTATTTTACTCAAACTATTGTCTAGCAGCTGGTGTTCAATTCAGTCGGGTTCTGGAGACTGAGGGTTCTCTAGTGTATCTGTTTATAGCGATATCGCGTGAACACACACTACTTCACTCAGAGTTAATTTGGAAAATTCTTTTCAGTGAAAGAGATCAATAGTCTTCATATATGCTTACATGATCTTTGCCGGCTTCATCATTCGTAAACACTCTAACATTGTATGCTTTACATTTAATCAGTTTTAGACCCGTAAGTATTTGTCGATATTATATAGATTTCTCGTCAAACTAGACAATGAATAAGTTATAGACACATACGGCTCCGTTTTCGCTGTACAAACTCCTAATAGTCCGGCGGCATAGCTCCGAAATTGTGTCATATTTGTTACCAACGTCATACTTTGCAGTTCTATAGATATGCCCAACCTGACTAAATTCTGCTATAGAACTACTCTCAGTTTCCCCCGTAATGTCCGTAAAACAGCTTTGTTTATTTCCTCATTAAAACCCCCCGCGAAGATATTATCCTCTTTCCGTTGGCTCGGAAATTTCAAGCGATAACTTTTGTGAAAAAGTAGCTAATATTACTATTAGAGTGTAAACACTTAAACCGTGCAATATAAGTAGTAGTTATTAGTGTTTTTCCATTTTTTCTATCAGTGTGTCTAATAGACCTTTTTACTGATACGGCGGCCATTTTGGATTCTATTGTTTTGGCTAGAACATTAAGGGATGGTCAGGCAGCAAATGACCCAAAAACTCCCCAAAACTGTACATGTGGAGTCGCGTCAATATATTATTTTTCTATTTCACTCTAACCATAGTGTTGTATGGCTTACTATCTACATGTGTTGTGTATTGTTGTATAATATTGTACAAATTCATTGCTTTAAATTAGGTTTTCGTAGTTTTTCATGACCCAATGGTTACTAGCTTGCACCCTGGGCATCCCATAATTCAAGATGGCCGCCGTATCGGTAAAAAGGTCTATTAGTGCAATTTAATACTAATTAGTGTAAAACATTGCACGTGAAGGATAGATTGCTTGTAAATATTTAGTATTGCATTGCATTGTGTTGTAATGTACGGTTTTTATAGTGTTTGTACTCGAGATTATAGAGTACTGTTGCACGGATATATGGTGCGCACGAACTATGCAAGGTGGCTTCCCGTACACATCAGGGATATGTTAGCTCTACCATCCTCTATCATCCTGAGGTCTACAGAGAGTTTTAGAGTGGGAAGGTTAGTTAGGTGTCTCCATTAGTGGTTCTCTTACTGCTGGACCAGGCGCACGAGCAGAACAATGAACAGATCAAAGGAGACGGTGGAGCGATAGGCCTAACAGAGAATCCCAGTGCGCTACTAAGATGGATGGTAGCTGGACCTGAACGGCTGGCGAGGGTGGTGAGAGAGTTTGAAGCTGATGAAGAAGACAAGCTCGCGCAGTCGCCCCTGCATCATGAACAGTCTAATGCCAGTCAAACGAGGTTCACGAATCATGTTAGCTCTCTGGTGTCAACTATAGATGAGCTTGATAACCCATTTGAGGAAACCAGTTAATATCTCGTTTCTCTGATGTCCATAGATATAGCGGATACTTCCATGTGCAGCATGCTCCAAAAGATTGATACACTAAGAAAGGAGCAGTATCACCGCTCACCCGCCTCATCACTGTGTATCGACCCCCACCGTCCATATTATTATTATGCAATATTTGTCAGGAAAAGGCTGATTGACCGATCAAAACCTTTGCAAGACAGCATTCCAAGGAACAATCTCTCTTTGGACACCTTCTTCAAAGACCGAGATGTCCAAAGACAAGATTAGACTTATGTCGTCCCGGACTGACTGCCAGCTGTTTTCCAGACTCTACATTGGCTGTCATCGTCGAGAAGGCAACTTAGATGAGTTCTTTTCGCACGAGAATCAAGGAGCCCCACCATCTTTATCTGATGGAGGAATAATCCGACAAGGCTCGAAGAGCGACTTGATACCTTGCATGGAGAAGATGATCGAAACATCAGATGACAAACCGAAACCTGATCTGTGCTCATTCTGGATGGCGCGATACCAGAAAATATTTGTTCACTAAAAGAGGAAGAGAGCTAGAAGGACTGCCACCCACGCGGGACGTGCTAGAGCAGCATGTAAAACGCGCAACCTATCAAGGAGGACACCTTTGGGGGCAATCGACCGTTCCGATGCCACAGCTACCAAATCCAGAAGACTTGGGCTGGACGTCCAATGAGGATACATGGCGACCGAGATGGTGCACACTCCCTAAGGCTGCAATGTGCTGTCAGGAGCTCGTCCGCTGTGGCCAAACTGCAGCAACAAGAGATGCAAGTGCATCAAAGCTAATCTCCCTTGTACGCCATTGTGTATGTGCGATGGGAAATGTTGTGGTTGTATGCTATACACTTACCAGTTACTTTTAAAACTATTTTTTTTGTAAATGTTAGATACAATATCTATTTGACGTCTGTGCGTGTGTGGTCACCCAACGATGCTTTGCGATCGTTTATTATTGTTTTGAATGTGCTCAATTGTTTTGCACTAAATTTCTATTGGAAAGCACAATTATTATTTTATACGAATAAATTATAATACAGTTACCATGGAAACGATAGTTTACCATGTTCCACAACTATAAATGGCCGATACTGGCCACATTTATACGACAATATACCAAGATCCGCTGTAAAACAAGCAGAAAATGGCTTTTCAGAGTGTAGCTAATTAAAATGCAGTTTCCATGGAAACCGAGTATTTGCCAGCGTGGTTCTATAGCTAGAAATGATTGTCTCGATAGTCTCTCTATGTGTGCCAAATATCAAGTTGGTAACAGAAAGTGCACAATTCGGCCAATTTTTGGAGCTATGCCGCCGGACTATAAGTACGATTATCGGCGAGTTTTCTATCATTATTTTAGGAGTAGCTGAAGCCAGTGGCGATTTAGGATGCATGGGCCGAAGGAGGCGCACGCCGCCGGGGGTGACAAATATTTCCAAAAAAAAATTCCTACAAAAAAAAATGTCCCAAAAAAGTCTTGCAAGTACCCTACCACCTAAAAAAACCCTGCTTGAAGCTGCCTTTCTATTCATTTTGCCTCCAGATAGCATGTTCCAACTGTCTTGCTTGCTTGCAGGAATTTGTTTTAGGGGTGTAGGGTACTTGCAGGAATATTTTTGGGACATTTTTTCTTTGCAGGAATGTTTGTGTGTGAATTGTCACCCCCCCCCCCCCCCTCCCAACATTTCTAATGGTCCACCCCTTACAAGTCAGTGTCTACAGAATCTTAATTAGGGATTTTGTAACACGATTGGCTGTATTTCAACTGATAAACAATATATATCAATCTAAACTCTATTGTCTAATTAGGGATCATTTCAAGTCTGGTTGCTCTAGAGACTTAGGGTAAGGTTTCTAACGTCTTTTGTATAGATTCAGGTTTCAGTTTTTCTGGTTTTCTATCACCTTCACTTTGTGAAGATCTCAGTTTCTCTTGTTTTATTTCCAAAAGACTCTGGAAAAAAAGGTCATGTAAATTCTGTGTAAATTCCGTGTAAAATGTATTCACCAAGCAACACCAATTACGGTAAGGTATCAGGGTACCTTCGTGACCGCTCTTCACAGAAACCTCAATAGCGCGCCAATGGTCGTTAAAAAGTATTTAAAAGTATACGAAGGTCCCCTGATACCTTAACAATAGTACGTTTTTATTTGAATTACGTTGGAACCTTTTTGTCGATACTATTATTATTATTATTATTATCCCAGTACTAAACAACTAATACTAAAATATCCCAATCCTGTTCCCTTAAAACATAGAAATATCTCGGAAAGAAATATTCTGGTCGTTTGGTATATATAAAATAAGAGCATTGTCCAATTTTAGGCTCAAACAGGTTCTTATGTAAAGGGGGTCTAAATGGGCAATCTAATACCCCGTTCACACCAAGGTTTAAACATGGTTTAAGGTGGTTTAACTAAACGGGTTTAGGAAATTATCTACAAACACCACGCAACCTTTGGCACAAAACTGCTGGTAAACTGTCCTTTCTGTTGCACAGTAGAAATTCCAGGTATAGTTTGATTCTTGTGAAATCAGTCAAATGCCCTCGAATTAGAGAAGCGAGAATAAACTCAGTTTAACTAAACAAGGTTTAAGGCTTAAACATGGTTTAAGGTGGCTTAACTAAACAGGTTTAGAAAATTATCTACAAAGACGCCATGAAACTTTTGGCACGAAACTGCTGGTGAACTGTCCCGGCTTTATCAGTGTTGCTTAGTAGAAATGCCAGGTAGTTTGATTCTTGTGAAAGTAAATGCCCTCGAATTAGAGAAGCGAGAACAAATTACTTAGTTTAACTAAACAAGGTTTGGTGTGAATGGGGAATAACATATCCTTAAGACCAGGTTTTTATATGCGGGGTTATTACAATGACACATGAATAATTAAGGTAATGCGATGATGCATATTTTGTTTCTTTAAAATTGGCACAAAGATTTTTGAGTACTGGAGTAGAAAACTGAGGTAAAATGTTACCGTAAATTCGATGGCATTGACATGATAAGGTCAAAGAGCGGGCGTGTTTTGAAATGAAATGCCTTCGAATTTTTGATATTTTGTAGCTTTAGTGTACAGTAAGAAAAATCAGTAGAAAAAGTGATGCGGCACAGGAATGCACCACCGCATTACCTTAATGTCCCTAATACAATGTAAAATAACAAGATGGCAATTATTAAAGGAAACAATTTCACGATGTTTGGTTTTTGGTGCCCTAATCCGGCTTCCACTGATTACTCGCTGAACTCTTCGTCTTCGTCTGAGTCCTTCGCCAGTGCTCCGAGTGCTCCACCAATCACCACCCCTAAACCAAATGCCGCTGCTCCAAGTCCAAGAACAACTCCAGCACCGATCTTCAAAGCATCAGCTTGTTCGCTTTTCTCTTCTCCGTAGCGACACCAACGAGCAAAATGTTCGCAGTTTTCCCACAGAACACTGAAGCCTTTCTCGCCGACCTTGGACAAAGCTCTCCTGACAATCTCTTTAGGTGAAAGTGGCGTGGCACTGTTTTCTACGATAACTGTGTCTCCTCGTTTATAAAATTTACTGAATTTATCCCTCTTTATAACTGCTATGTTAGCATTCGCAGAGAAACAGAAACGGCTTCCATCGACAGCATCACCGCTTCCCATTTCTTCTACAGCTGCTCTGTGCACGATATCTCTTCGTCTCCTATATTGACTGCATAGTGTTTATAGAGCCAGGACAACACGACAATGTATAAGAATAGCAGACATTTTCTCCAACGAATTAATGATCAGAGCCACGGTTTCTTGGAATAATACAATAAAATACTCCAGGGTGATCCCGACGGGTTAAAGTAACTTCACTTATCAGAACACAGCTAGACCCCAACAAGTCGGTAGACCACGTGGCCGTACGTGGCTAACTTGATAGCGAACTTAAGGTAATGCGATGATGCAATATTTTGTTTCTTTAAAATTGGCACGAAGATTTTTGAGTACTATGGAGTAGAAAACTGAGAAAAATCTGGGATACAAGAGAGGTCGACTTGTGGCAAGTCTATCTCTGCGTCTATATGTTCGTAATTATCAAAATATAAACTTTAGGTGATTCGATCATCATCCAAAAATAATATTTGCTCCTTTTATTATATTTATGGGTATGGCATCGACAGAGGCGTGTTTTGAAATTTCTGAAACGTACGCCTTCGAATTTTTGATATTTTGTAGCTTTATAATTAATTTAGTATAAGAAAAATCTTAAAAAATCAGTAAAAAAGGACTTTCCACAGGTAGCCCATTCACCCAACACAATTCCATGTGCAGAAGTGATGCACACGAATGCACCACCGTTAAATTTCACGATGGTTGGTCTTTGGTGCCCTAATCTTCCACTGCTTTAATACTCCCTGAACTTTTCGTCAGTCTTCTTCATCGAATCTGAGTCCTTCGCCGGTGCTCCAGCAATCGCCACTAAACCAAATACCGCTGCTCCAAGAAGAACTCCACCGCCGATCATCATCAAAGCATCAGCTTGTTCGCTTTCCTCTTCTCCGTAGCGACACCAGCGAGCAAAATGTTCGCAGTTCTTCCACAGCAGACTGAAGCCTTCCTCGCCGACTTTGGATAAAGCTCTCATGACAATCTCAGAACGTGAAAGTGACGTATAATTCTTTTCTACGACAACACTGTCTCCTTGTTGATAAAATTCACTGAATTTTTCCCTCTTTATGACTGCTATGTTAGCATTCGCAGAGAAACAAGTTCTCAAACATCCATCGACAGCATCACCGCTTCCCATTTCTTCTACAGCTGTTCTGTGCACGATCTCTTCGTCTCCTATATTGACTGCATAGTGTTTATAGCCGCTTGGCCTTTTGAAGACTACCAACTCACCAGGCGAGCCAGGACAACACGACAATGTATAAGGAATAGCAGACATTTTCTCCAACGAATTAACCTCAGTTACTAGAGGGAGCTACCTTGCGAGCAGGGTTTTTTTTCTACTCGCCCAGGAAGGTAGCGACGAGAAAACAAACCCCTGCCGGTCCTCGGGACTATTTCTGTTGAGCATGCGCGAACGTGACGTTGCAGGACGTCATTTTCCACAGGCAGCCCAAGCAGTATACTTAAAAATGTCTCGAAATGTACAAACATTGCTCAATAAACTGACATTAACACATTTATTTACACTTATTTTGTGGTCTTTTGAAGTTCCAGAGTCATTTAGTGGTATTTTTAGCCATCTGAATCCTTCCCGTAAGAAAAACTAGACCCTGGTAGCAGGGTTCACTCGTGCCCTGGGCCCGGTTGTTCGAAAGCAGGTTAACGCTAACCCAGGGTTAAATATAGTCTCTCATCCAATCAAATAGCCAGAATAGCTATATTTAACCCTGGGTTAGCGTTAACCCACTTTCGAACAACCGGGCCCTGGTGCCGGATTGAGCCAGTACATGCTTTGGACCAGAGTAGAATTGGGATCCCTGTGGGGGTGTGGATTTCGAAGGCCGTGGTGGAAGTTTGTATATGAGTTTGATTTTCGCTTCTAGAAATCCTCCCTTTTCTACCTTGTTCTTCAAATAAGTGGGGGTTCGAGTTAACGGGATAAATTTGATATTATTTGATGAGTTATTTATTTGTACTTTGTTTATGCTGTGTGCACCGCAGCTGACCGACCATTCCCATTGTGAATTAAACTTGTAGATGTAGATGTTGAGCGAAGGGAAAATAAAATTAGTTAGAGGTGTTGTTTGTGTTGCTGGGGTTCCTGTGGTGTAATTTACTGTTATAAAATATATTGGCATGCTCATAAATAGCATCTAATGTAACCGGTTTCCAATAACCACAAGACAGGACAAGAGAAAAACATATACAGTAAACTGAAATGAGACAACACTGTTTATTCTGACCAATATGCATGTTACCATGTGTCGAGAACAGCACATACATTTGTACCAACATTTTCAGTAACATTTGAAACACAGTCATTTTGTTTATCAATGTGTATACCTTTAAGCTCAAATAAAACATCATTTGTATATAGAGATTGGAAGTATTCCTTTAAATCATTTAATTATGTTCCCCCTCCCTCGCCCCTCCTCCCCAATCCCCCTCCTCCCCAATCCCCCTCCTCCCCAATCCCCCTTCTCGTACCCAAGCCCGCTCGTCATCCTGGCTCTGGGAAACCCCCATTCTCGTACCCAGAGCCCGCTCGTCATTTGGTTTGTCGCTGGCTCTGGGAAACCCTGAAATTTTCGCGAATTCAAATTTTGATGAAATCCAAGTCGATCAGATTTGATTGGTCATGAGATCAACAAAGACCAAACTTGCAAGGCGAACGAAAGGTGGAAGAGCGACGGTTGTAGTATTTATACAATGGTTTCCGTATTGAAACTAAAGCTATGGAAATGAGAGTGACTGTGTAGACTAAATTGATCACTCTCGTAAAAGGACAGCTCTACAATACATAAATTTTAAAAGTCCCCGTTTTACGGCTACAGACACAACTCGATCGTACACATTCCCGTATTCGGAATATTCTCTAATAAGAGAAACAATAACAAGCGGAAAACAGAAAATTGCAAGATTTTTTAGAACTTGTGTTTATCGTCCAGCCTTTACCGCAACACAGCCAGAGAAGAACCGGACTTTCGGCGAATGGAATTTGTCTTTAATTTGCAAGATAAATCAACAAAAATGTGTACTTTTACAGAATATTCAAACCAGTGGGGATCGGTTTTGTCAAATCTCCATTTGTCCGCGGGGAAGTATGAGGTGTACGGTTCAGTTGCTCATTTTTCTCTACCGATTAACACGTAATTAACGACTCCCGTAAGCGGGCTCATCCACCCTATTTTTCTTTGGTGTCCGCTTTTGACGGGAATAGTTCTCATAAGCGGACAGCTCTACTACTAACGGACACTTTTTTGGAATTCCCAAGGTAGTGTCCGCTTACGAGAGAAACTGACTGTACACAAGTTTGTACATTTATCTTCGTGTAGCCGTTTAAAATCCCTTCGACGTTCATCACCGGTTCTTCTCTGGCTCTGTTGCGGTAAAGGCTGGACGATAAATACATGTTCTAATATAATCTTGCATGTGAACCTTCCTGTCTTCCGCTTTGTTATTGTTTCTCTTGAATTATAAAAATATTCCTTTGAATACTCAAAGCGAGTACGATCGATTGTGTCTGTAGCCGTTACTTTACTTTTATAATTTCTGTATTGTTAGATCTCCCTTTACGAATTCAGATCAATTTATGTCTACACAGTCACTCTCATTTCCATAGCTTTATAATTCAATAACGGAATACCATTGTATGAAAATACAACCGTCGCTGTCATTCCTTTCGTTCGCCTTGCAAGTTTGAATCTTTGTTGATCTCATGAACCAATCAAATACGATCAGTCATTGTTGATTTCATCAGCCAATGAAATTCGCTAAAATTTCAGGGATTCCCAGAGCCAGCGACAAACCAAATGACGAGCGGGCTCTGGGTACGAGAATGCCCAATCCCCCTCCTCCCCAATCCCCCTCCTCCCCAATCCCCCTCCTCCCCAATCCCCCTCCTCCCCAATCCCCCTCCTCCCCAATCCCCTCCTCCCCTCCCCCAAACCCCTAAAAACCGCCAGGCTACGCAGGCTAGGGGCATGCCAAATGAATCTCTAGCATGGGAATCAAATATTTTGAAACTACCTTCTACAGTACAATAAATACCGACTGTTACACATCCTATTGTCAATACAAAATAATTAAAGGTTTCTTCTGTTAAAGATTGTAAAGCATGTTCTAGTGGCATGGAGTACATACAATGTAAAGCCTTCAATTGAAGAATCACCATGCAATCTTCCTGTATAACTTCTACTGTACTGAAGTTGATAATTACAGTCATATACTGTTATCATTGTGGGTAATTCTGTTAACATTAAATAAGACTGATGACATAATCTTGATAAGGTAGAGTACAAGTCATTACCAATATTCATGATTTGAATCAAGTCACTTGATGACGCAATTGATTTTGTATCCTTGTAAATAAGAGCACATAAAGTCATTGCTGCACATTGCTGTCCTGCATTTTGACCAAATACTGGTACATTACCTTGGCAATAAGGTGCATGGATTGTCATACTAGGACTAATGTGAGTAGGACCAGGGTTTTTTTCTATATCGTTACAAAGGCATAAATGGCAATAATTAAGTCTGTGATTGAGACTCTTATAAACAGGTAGTTGTAAATTACAATAATTATTGGAAGCTTGATTATTTAAGCTTAGATGTCTTCCCTTTCATATTATGTGGATGTTTTCTTGGTTTACATAGACACCTTTTGTCTTCATCACTGTATAACTTACTTCCAAGATTGAATGTGTGAATATATTGATAGACTCTTGATGATTTGGGTACATTTTTTGCAATGTATTTTTTTTCGAGCCTCCTTATTTTTCTGCTTTTATGTAAAGCATGGTATTCTGCTCGGTTCTCTATCACGAACTGCATGGTAATTTAATGGTATTTGGTAGTTGTATCTACTAACAGTAACATCATAGTAGTTGTATTTAATACGGTTATAATAAATAAACTTTGCATATCGTGATCTACATGTTTTTATTGATATAATACCATGATCACCTCGGTTTTCATTGTTCCACGAGGGACATTTAACATCGAACATCCCTCGCGAAAGCTCTAAGTCGAGCTTCGCTCATGCATAGTAATGAGGGAAATTTAGACTAAATCTCCCTCATGAATACAATCATGAGGGAAATTTAGACTAAATGTCCCTCACGAATACAATCATGAGGGAAATTTAGACTAAATGTCCCTCATTACTATGCATGAGGATGCAAGTCAGTCCCTCATATACACCAGGTGTACACACAATCATTGGGACCCAAGAGCAAACCGAATAGTACTTTAATAATCGCTCCTCTACTTATGATGACTCGAGCATTCAAGACGTGTGGGATGTGTGAAGCTCAAAATACAACATCGTTAACGCATGCGCAATAGAAGGAAATGCACAAAAGTCGAATTCAAAGGATATTTTATTAGACCTATTTCTGTTATTTGTTCACACAATGAAATATTATATTAGTTGGCACTTTCCTCTTTTTCTGTATGTGCTTTTTAGTGTTTTGAGGAACCGTATTCTCCCTTACTTGCTCCACTTCGTCATCTCTCATAAAAGTAAACCGACCTTCCGCCATTTCTGATCTGTTTACCTTCAGGTACTCCTTACTATAACTAATTTATACTCTTTTATTGTGTAAATGAAACAAAGATGTGCAACATGAAGCATTCCCCAGAGTACAGTCTAATCAATTAAGACTCTTTCACAAAACACTATAATATATTCTCCTTTGCTCCGGTTAACTCAAGCCTGTATTTTTGTCCATTTCCTCGGTGATCATGGTATCCCTCAGTGCCATGGTATTACTTATAATAAACTCTGAAACCTTCTTATCAGTATTGACAGATAATTCGCTTGCTTTCTCAAATATATCACAATCATAACTGTTTTTAAACAGTTTAAAGTGCAACTAACCCCTGTGAGATTGTTTTAATAATCTATTCAATATAAGCTGAATAGTTGTAGGGTTCAGTATTTTGTAATTTGAACCTTGCGTTTGTGAGTTATAGGTTTGAAATCTCAATATGCAAATTTGATAACGTCTACTGAAGGAATCATTTATTATACAAAAACGCCCTTGTGCTGAATTATTGACATTTGAAAACTTACAGAATATTTTCATAGTCTTTATAAATTATTTTGTAACTTTTTTGCCCATTTCAAAAAATAAGTTCTTCTTGAAAAAGTCTAAATAAGTTATGGGAAATTCCTTAGTAGACGTCATCAAATTTGCATATTGAGATTTCAAACCTCTATAACTCATAATCACAAAATACTGAACCCACCAACTATTCAGCATATATTAAGCTTAAATAGATTTTTAAAATAATCTCATAGGGGTTAGTTGCACTTTAAATGTAGGTAGGTAGCACAGCAATAGAAAGCATAAACTTGTATGTAAACAATACTCACAATCATGACACAAATAATGCAAAGTAACGTCCACTTCACCTTGATGTTAGATATATAATAAGTCCTGACAGTCCTGTGTTTAGAAACTTTAGTCGGTAAACATCGTGGGTTGCTTTCACTTTCAAGATTGTAGTTCATAAATATCTTACAACAGTTTAACTTCAAGTTTGTATAATAAAGGCTTTCATTCGGTTCCTTTCATTCATAACATATTGATCGTAATTTATAACTTTGGCATTGTTTATAACTTTGGCATTCGCTTTCATGGCTTTCAAGGCTTTCATAACATGTTGATCGAGTATAACCTTGGCTTTCGTGGCATTCAAGGCTTTCATGGCTTTATTATGGCATTCATGGCTTTCATGTGTTCGCTTTCATGTGTTATCCATATTTCCGAAAACGCTCAACGTCTTTTAGTGTAGATTTACCACGAACGGTGTGTGCATTTGTAAGCATTTCGATCGTATAAAAGAGGGAAAAACAGAAGAGAGATACCTTCACCAACTTAACTTTCTCCGTCGATCGAGACTGCAAAACGTCGCTACAACGTCGATCGCTGCAACCTCATGGTCAGTCTCGTGGTCTCGTTCCCAGTCCCACTCGATTGCAGATTTGCGACGGGAACAAAAAAAATAGGATCTGTATTTTACATTCTCGTACCCAGAGCCCACTCCTCATTTGGTTTGTCGCTGGCTCTGGGAATCCCTGAAATTTTAGCGAATTTCATTGGCTGATGAAATCAACAATGACTGATCGTATTTGATTGGTTCATGAGATCAACAAAGATTCAAACTTGCAAGGCGAACGAAAGGAATGACAGCGACGGTTGTATTTTCATACAATGGTATTCCGTTATTGAATTATAAAGCTATGGAAATGAGAGTGACTGTGTAGACATAAATTGATCTGAATTCGTAAAGAGAGATCTAACAATACATAAATTATAAAAGTAAAGTAACGGCTACAGACACAATCGATCGTACTCGCTTTGAGTATTCAAAGGAATATTTTTATAATTCAAGAGCCGAAACAATAACAAAGCGGAAGACAGGAAGGTTCACATGCAAGATTATATTAGAACATGTATTTATCGTCCAGCCTTTACCGCAACAGAGCCAGAGAAGAACGCGGTGATGAACGTCGAAGGGATTTTAAACGGCTACACGAAGATAAATGTACAAACTTGTGTACTTGTTAGTTTGAATATTCAAACCAACGTAAATACTACGTAGCCAGTAGACTCTTCCACAGTACCCGCTCTCAGCGGTCTTTAGTATGAGCATGCGCTCTGACGACTTGGTCGTCAAAATTTGACGACCGAGCAACAGGGTTTCCCAGAGCCAGCGACAAACCAAATGACGAGCGGGCTCTGGGTACGAGAATGCTGTATTTTATACCTCGTGCCGCGGCCTACGGCCTGGGCACGAGTAATGACAAGGCAGTAAACCTCCATGGCGAGTGTCCCTCACTCAAATGCTTTTAACTCCGTAGAAAATTCACCCGAAGACCTATCATCCCCAAAGCCATTTAGATCGATCAATTTGCTTTCCATCCATACCTAATTTGTCGGGAGTTAGTCTCGATGCGAGCGAGAAATTCACGATAATCCAACAAATTTTCAAACCAAATCGCCGTCGAGAATCGAGATATCAACGGCACGTCGTCCTAAAGCTCGCTTGTCATGCGCGTGATCATATTTGCATACAAAACAGGTTTCGAAACAGGTTTTTGTCAAATAGACCATCATTTTTACATCCAGAAATGTGGATGTGGAAATCGCGAGGACCGGCAGGGGTTTGTTTTCTCGTCGCTACCTTCCTGGGCGAGTAGAAAAAAAACCCTGCTCGCAGGGTAAGAGGGAGCTGGAAAGTTCGACGGTCACGGTTTCTTGGAATTATACAATAAAATACCCCAGGGTGATTCCCACGGGTTAAAGTAACTACAACAGGTTGGTAGGCCACGTGGCCGTACGTGGCAGCTTGATAGCGAACTTTAGGTCAATCTCGTCCCCAGAGCCTGCGTTACTTTCGGCCAGCGGCGAAGAACGTAGGCTCTGGCATAATCCATTTTTGAGACAATTTGATTGGCTATTCCATCTTAGAAACTACGCACGCGCAAGATTCCGGAAATGAAATATATCCAATGAAAATTGAGTTGTCAAAACAACCCGGTGTCCCAACTTCCGTTCAAAACAAAAATTAACATTTTTCAACGGTTTCATTGACATGTTATTTTAAACATGTCGCCTCGATCTGCAATATTAAAATATCTAAGCACAGAGAAAAATCCAGTTTATCTATTAAGGCTTATATGTATCTTGAAGTGTCTTGAAAAGTTTTCAAACGAAGCTCAAAATTTACACGAAGAGTGATGGTTATTCAAAGAACCGATATGTCGATCGTAAAACTAATATTCTTTAATTAGGCTAGCAACTGAAAGGCGGTGCCAATCGAGGTGCTTACGAAGGTGAAAGATTCAAAAGAAATACATTTGAAGGAGAGACAACAATAACCAGAGAAGATGAAGATCATAGATTCAAATAATTAACTGATATGTAAAGTAGACACGAGTAAATATAAACCCGTAGTCTGCTGTAAAACCACTGCTTTTAATAAAGACTTCAGACACTGCGCTTCTTTCACTGTTATATCTTCTTTACCAAGTGCTTTTAAAGCGTACTCTATTCCCTATTCTCACTGCATAATTAATTAGCTCGTCAGTATAAATACCCGTCCCACCTTAAAGTCGTCACTTCAACGGTATTCCGGGACGGCAGCAAGATTTTGTGTCCCACCCACCTCCCCTGGTGGCGGCTACCTAACCTATGAAACACCTATCCTCGTTGTATGCCTATTGCCTCATCAGTCGCGGATTCTCCCCATAACTCAACCTTACCTGATGAGGTAATGAGTATGCAGTGAGGATGTGTAACTAATGAAACCTTTCGAAGGATTCCACTGAAACCTGAATCGACAATTTGAATCGACAACAACCGCTGCCCAGCTAACTTGCGCATGCGCTCTGAAACCGGAAGAACAAGAAATCCTGTTCCCAAAAAATGGATCATGCCAGAGCCTACGTTCTCGCCGCTGGCCGAAAGTAACGCAGGCTCTGAGGACGAGATTGAGTGACGTCTGGAACCATTTTCCAGCTCGATAGCTCATTTTAAGGATATTTTGTAGGAGATCTACGCGTTTCTGAAGTTTAAGCGTCATGAAAATTTACTCATTTTTTAAAAAGACGATAAACACTTCTTCCCCTGGGTATATCTTTGGCCGCTGTTATTTCTTTTGATGGCGAGATATTTTATATTGAAATGCGACTGTGGTGTTTGGAGTTGGATGTTCAGCGTCAATTATTTCTACAATCAAGTATTCTACAGCACTGGATTAACGCTTGGTAAGGGACCGGTCATTATTAATGAAGGGGGGTGGGGAGGGGGGGGAGAAATCATGGGGGGGGGGGGGGGGTCAGGTGATTTTTTAAATAGGACAGGGGGTGGGTCATGATTAAAATAACTATCAGAAGGGGGGGGGGGGGGGGGGGGGGGGGGAGGGTTATTGAGTTTTCCTTGAAGAGCCTTAATGTGAACAAAGCCAGGAACAAACAAGTTTTTTAGAATGATTAATTGATTCTAAAAGAGAATAACACAAATTAGGTCTAAATCAAGCTATAGAAATTAGGCCTATTAAATTTAATAAGCAAAGATATACTCTATATTATTATGAAACAAGGATGCTTTGGAGTCATTGCGTTTGATTCAAATAAACATTTTTTGTTTGTTTGTTTTTACAATTCAGGTATACACCTAATTCAATTAAGTTAGTCACCCTTGACTCACAAAGGTGCGACCCCAGAGAATCATGGGAGATACGTCTGTTTACCAAGTCTTTCTACCTGAATTCCCAGACATTTCGACAACAAATTCAGCCATCTCATTCTAAATGTCACTTGACTTTGGTTCACCGCAATGTTCTTGTTTAGTACAAGACGTTCATGAAGAATATGGCTGCTAATAGAAACCCCCATGATCCTTCAGGGTCGCACCTTTCACTCTTTTCGGTAGCCTGCGTAGCCATGCAGGCTCTGAGGGGAAAGGAGGGGAAGCTTAGCCGGAGGCTAGGGGTTCCCCTTCCCATTCCCTTCCCCTAGAACCTGGCTATGCAGGCTACCTTTTCGGGGGACTAACATAATTGATTTTATAGGTGTATATTTCAAAAACTAAAGAAAGAAAAAGGTACAGGCCACTGGTATAATAAAACCAGAGTAAAAGTAATTAAACAGATCCATGGCCTAATTATAAAATGATTGGAAACACTATGGGGGGGGGGGGGGGGGGGGGGTCATCACTAAAATGTGAATTATGAGAGGGGGGGCTGCTCACCATTTTCGTGCCTTAAGGGGGGGACCTTGGCAAACTTCATCTTCCGGAAAAAAAATTCTCCCCCCCACCCCCTACATTAATAATGACCGGTCCCTAATTGTGATGCAAGTAAACTTTTAGAATTTTAATGAAATGATCTTTCAGGTGAACGCGATTTCGAGCTATGGCCCAGTGAATTCCGCTTCGTTTGCACTTGACGTCACTCCCCTTTGAGAATCAATTCTAAAATTAGTTATGAATCCTATCAACTTGATTCTTGGCTGTGTTTTAGAGAATTGTGATATGAATTATTGTAGAAAGTTTCAGATGGGCTCGATCTTTTGTGTCCGAGTTATCGAAGTTTGAATTGTATCACGCAACTCTTACTTAGCGCTAGTCGTGAAAAGTCGTGGAAAACAACAAATTTGTACCAAATTAAATATCTTTAGTATACATGCTTAGCAGTTCTATTTATAGTGAAATTAAGTGGTGTTTATCAACTCTAAGCTTGAATTTATTTTTTGAAATTTTGGCCGCCATGTTGGAAGACATCCAGTTGTCTTCCAACATGGCGTCGCTATACAAACACACTGGAATATTTGGAAATTCGTTCGCCCATAGCTCGGTAAAGAAATGCTCTTGTGCTCCAAAATTTGGCTCAGAGGTGTTATTTTGATAGCTCTACAAGCTCATAAGCTTTTTATTTTATTTGGCAAAGGAAATGATATTTTGCAATTTGAGAACAGCCGTATAAATTAAAATCGACGGCGTAATCCGCCAAATACCACGTGGTTGCAAACGAAGAATATGTAGAAGTGTTCAATTTAGGTTGAACTTTAATGAGATATTTCTTGAAATTTTTACCGGCCCCCAAGTTGGAGATAATTACCACAGCATTCATTCCTTTATATAATTTCAGTTTTTATAGAGAATGGGGCTTCAAAAAATGCATAGCAGTCAGATTTAATAGATTCTTCTCACCCTATACTCGGTGTAATGGCGGAATTGATGTTTTGTGTTACTTCTCGAAGTCATGGTTCTATCATATCCTCGTCTATTTCCTTATTCTAAGTCTTTGAAAGTATAAATGAGAGAACAGACTTTGCAGAAAAATTAGTTGTTAAGAAAATTAAAACTTGTTTCCACTGTTTTGCATTGCAATATTTTTGCTTACCATTTACGGGACTCGCGACGAGCAGAAATGTGGACTCCAAGCATTCAAGTCAAATTATCTTTCGATTTCTACCGACCCCCAAGCTGCTTAATGTTACGGAGGCGAAGATTATTCAATAGTCATTCCATTCATCACAATAAATGACTTTCAAAAAATGCATAGCTCCTGCTATGAATGTTCAAAGTGCATGTATACGACGAAGACGGCAGCCATTGTCATGCAGTTTAGCTTGTCATGTCTGGACCTCCCTCTCCTTGCAATATGCAACTCATAATGCATCGTAAATACTGGTTATGACAACTGCAGCATGCCTTCAGCATTTATAAAATAGAATCCATCATTTTAGAGTTGTATATGTTCATATAGACAAGTTAATAAATAAATATATGAGATAGAACTTCGCCATCTTGTTTGTTATTCCTGGTATTTAAATTAGCGCGGGATATATGCGCGTGTCAGAGGGTCTTTGTGTTCATGTTGGCATTTCACGCATGCGCAGACAAAATGCCCATGTGCTGGTGTGCATATTAACCACAGGTATCCCAAGTTCAATAGTAGTCAGTGGCGATCAAAATACAGTAAATGTATGTTGTCTTTTGAACGCTATATAATCATTTGGTAAAAATTCAGTTTGTGATAAAATATCGAAAACACGTACTTGTTTGTAGTCATCTCTTCTGTGTCCGAGCCGATTTTAAGCCGTATCCGATCAGTTTTTGGTGAGTTATAGTCGATTTGGTTTGTCAGGTATCGACTATATAAGAGGGTCCTATCTACCTAATAATATAATTGGAATAGCATAGACCCTATGCATAATTCCGTGCCTTTAAAATTGACAAACTAAAACCTTTACAGTACAAATTGTTTCAGCCATCGGAAAGAGTACTTCAAAATACACAAAATTGGAAAGTTGGGTTGTTATAGACCTAATATTCACTGAAGAAGTTATTACGGAGGGGGATTGATCCACACGGGTTAAAGTAACTTCACTTATCAGAACACAGCTAGAGCGCAAGCACTAAATCCATGAATTATTATGAAACAAAATCAAAATTGTTACTGCGTAATAATTTTTATTTAGCGACTATTTAGTCGCTATCATCCAACCAGAACATTCTTTTTTAGATTTCAATACACAAGAGACATCAAATACACAATAGACTTGCTGTTGATTATGACTTTACTGATCAGAAGCCTTTATTCAAGATCATGTTATGGTTGGATGATAGTGGCTAAATAGTCGCTAAATAACTTTGATGTTATTTCATGGTTTTAGTGCTTGCGCTCTAGACCATTTAGCTATCTTTACTTTGTACGTATAGACCACGTCGCCGTAGCTCAGACGCGGAATACTCCAGTTTCGAGTTGTTTAGACACCGCTGTACTCCTTGACAAAAGATGCGTTTGCTCAGAGGCTTAGCCGGCTCAATCCAGAGAGTAACCCAGATGGGATTGTAATACGTATTCCATATATGGTAAAAGCGTGCAAGCGAATAGCGGCCCCTATTAACAAGCGTATAGCGGCCCCTAACAAGCGAATAGCGGCCCTAATTTGGTTAATAGGTATTTGTAAATGCAAAATATTTTCAAAAGCTAGAAAAATGCAGAGTTTGTCAGCGTAATCCCTCGCCGTCAAGTGCGTTAAAGCGGAGGGTTAGGTTTAGGGTTAGGGATGGGGCAGACTATAAAGTGATTAATTTGATGATTCGAGTTTCAGATTTGATATAAAGCTTTAAAAGGTTAAGAAGTTTTTAATAATTGGATGAAAACAAATTCTAAGTCCAATCCTAGGAAATAAAAAAATGGGTCCGCCATTCGTTTGTTAAGTGCTTCTAAATATTCGCTTGTTAGGGGCCGCTATACGCTCATACCATATATGGAATACGTATTACAACCCCGACTCGAGTAACCCGTGCATGCAATAAAAAATGGTTTCTATTGTTGAATGTCAACATTTTTTCGCGTACATATTCAGTAGATTTTGGGGAACTGCTTTACGTGAGTTTTAATTTGACTGAACTTGCCCCTTGACCTCCGGTACTTCCTGATTGGTTTGTCATTTGTAATCTCTCTCGTGGTCATGCACGACTCGTTGTCTCCTCAGTCTCCACATTCTCGACGTGTACCCATTCTCGTACCCAGAGCCCACTCCTCATTTGGTTCGTCGCTGGCTCTGGGAAACCCTGAAATTTTAGCGAATTTCATTGGCTGTTGAAATCAACAATGAATGATTGTATTTGATTGGTCCATGAGATAAACAAAGATTCAAACTTGCAAAGCGAACGAAGCGAATGACAGCGACGGTTGTAGTAATTTCATACAATATTATTTTCAAAAACTATATACCTTTTTTGAATCAATAAATCAATGGAAATGAGTGACTCATTGACTGTGTAGACATAAATTCGTAAAGGGAGATCTAAGGGACCGGTCATTAAATATCGGGAGGGGGGGGGGGGGGGGGGGGGGGGGGCTGGAGGAGAAAGTCATTTTTTAGGTTTTTGTTTCCGGACCCCCCTCTTAAATGCAAAAATATTCTGAAAACCCCCCTTTGAAATTGGTAAAAATTTCAAGACCCCCCCTTGCCATTGCCATTCATTTGAAAAACACTCAGATCAGGTTCTAGCTATCTGTTATAGACCGAATTTATAATTGGCTGCTTCTAATTTGCATAAAACTGCCAAAAAATATAATAATAATAATAATAATATCATTTTGGGAAAAGTAAATATTTGATAGAATATTTATGTGATCATCTAAATACCATGTGTGTGTTTTGAAACCAAGTAATATATCCTTGAGAAGACATCAACATTTGAAATTGTGAAATTGCACCAAAACAACGCTGGAGGACTCACTTGAAAAATACATACAAAACTCTCTATTCATGATCTGTCATAACTCTGATGATATTTTGTCTACAGCAAAGTGTTTATTTCTATAGGTACTATTTTAGATGACAGTGATCATTTGTACCAGAAACGTATCATATTGCCAAACTAAAACTGAATACGCCATTATGAATTCGGTGTAGTAGGTTTCACCATTATCGCACAGGTACTTTTTCATCGGTTCAAGCAAGAGTTTTTTTTGGTCAACCACAAGGACCTACGCCCAAGGAAAACAAATCCTAACTGTCAAAAATATATTTTGTGGATGTGAATGATATCTTGGTGTAGGGATTTATAATCTGTGTGTATTGAGTTAATTAGTTATTCGAATTTTTAAAAGGACAAAAATACCGAAAATAACATTATACAAGTATGGGCAGATCTAGGATTTTACAAAGGGGGGTGGATAATCATATAGCTCTTTCAAGGTATATATTCTCCATCAGAGAGTCGACTGATTATAATTGTCCAGGCCCTGTGATTATTGACGCCAGGAGCGTAGCTAGCCTTTTTTTTACTGGTTCACAAAAGTGAACCTGCAGGGCCGTAGCAAAGGCCAAGCGGTGGGGGAGACGCGTAGCGAGCGTCGTAGGCGTGAGCCGGTAGGGGGGTATGGGGGCATGCTCCCCCAGAAAATTTTGAAATCTAGAGGCTCGGAAATGCTATTTCCAGCGTTCTCCAAGAGTTATTTGTGATTTACGCGTATCGCTAATTACTTCCTACACTGTCTCAGCAAACCAATGCTGATAACACTTGAGAATTTCGATGGCTGAATCAATTCGGACAATCCTTTAATTCACGAAAGTCCGTAAGAACACGCTATGACTCAACATGTAGCATAGATGCTCCTACTTATGGCCTTCTGATTATTGCCAGTAAATGATACAACTATTCTAGCAAAAATGAGAGACTTTTAGTATTTATTGGACTATTTATAAAAAGGGAAATTGTTATCAGTGAAACATTCAGTGAACCAGTTAAAAATTGAACCTTCACTGTATTTCTTTATAGATTTAACTGACTGTTTGCTGTTGTCAGCTTTAATTATTTATTAGACAAATCATTTCTCCCTCTTTTTCTGTCTGTACGCTCTCAGAAAATTCGAAGACCCCCCTTTTTATCATTTTTTTCTTTGGGACCCCCCCTCACACTTAGTAAAAAAAATCCAAGACCCCCCCACTTTCTCCTCCAGCCCCCCCTCCCGATATTTAATGACCGGTCCCTAACAATACATAAATTATAAAAGTAAAGTAACGGCTACAGACACAATCGATCGTACTCGCTTTGAGTATTCAAAGGAATATTTTTATAATTCAAGAGAAACAATAACAAACTCGGAAGACAGGAAGGTTCACATGCAAGATTATATTAGAACATGTATTTATCGTCCAGCCTTTATCGCAACAGAGCCAGAGAAGAACCGGTGATGAACGTCGAAGGGATTTTAAACAGCTACACGAAGATAAATGTACAAACTTGTGTACTTGTTACATTGTTTGAATATTCAAACCAACGTCGGTGAACACTACGTAGCCTGTAGTTTGGCCTGGGCACGAGTAAAAACTGCAGTGCTCTCAGCCAATCCGGAATAACCGAGATATCTATCTGTCCTAATATAATGGTGCACGTATCCAGTTGATTTTCCAAGAACTCTTCCAAAACGGACTCAGAGGTCGGTATCCAAATCCTCTTTCGATTATCAATGCGCTCACAAAGACGTTGCATTACGTAGTTCTAATATTGTTTTCTCTTTTTCCGCGTTTATTTTTAACATTTCGGGGCCTAAATTAAATAACACGCAAGAGCAGCTTGCTTGCACTTGCTTTTTCCCCCTTTCATTTTATTTATGTTCCGTTTGATCAAAGTTACCGTGGAGCAAGCGAATTCGAAAGACCTGTCGGAAATTTTTCCCGGCGGACGGAAAAGTCACCGTGAAGTTCACAAAAAAGTGTACGACGTCTCTCCAATAGTCAGGAGACTCTCCAAAGACTCCAAACTTTTATGTTTTCAGCTTCAGTTTCAGTTTAATTCGAAAGATTATCATTTCGTTTCTCTTTTTTTTCCCAAGTTTTTCTTCTTCTTAGGTTTATTACGGGCGAATTTTTGGTCTCGAAAAGTATTGGGGTCTTGTGAGAAATGCGCGCTGGAGAAGTGAAATTAGTTGCGATCATCAAACTTGTTTTATAAATTCTTCGAGTCCGAGCTTATTGGCTAATTTTTGGGATTTGTAGTATCACTCAATGGGCAAATCTCCAAGATGATTATATTTATAGTCATATTAGCTTGCTGACTGGCAGCGAGTTGTGGAAATATTCGATGGGAAATATAACAAAATATATAACAAAATGTATAACAAAATGTATAACAAAGTATATAACAAAATATATATAACAAAATATATAACAAAATATATAACAAAATATATAACAAAATGTATAACAAAATATATAACAAAATATATAACAAAATATATAACAAAATATATAACAAAATGTATAACAAAATATATAACAAAATGTATAACAAATATATAACAAAATATATAACAAAATATATAACAAAATATATATAAATATATTATATTATTTTCTATATCATATTATTATTATCATATATATTATTATATTATCACTCTGTAAAGCGCTATTGACATACCATGAAATAGCGCTATATAAATAAAGATATTATTATTATTATTATTATTATAACAAATATATAACAAAATATATAACAAAATATATAACAAAATGTATAACAAATATATAACAAAATATATAACAAAATATATAACAAAATATATAACAAAATATATAACAAAATATATAACAAAATATATAACAAAATATATAACAAAATATGATGAAGGTAATAACGAGAAGATAAATCATTTTATTCGATCCGGATATTTCGGCTTCCAACTGTAGCTACTGCGAGAGTATTAAAAGTGAATGCAATACATTTACAAGGTTTTAAATTGAATAAGTAGCAAAACTGAAAATATATAACAAAATATATAACAAAATGTTGATAAAATAGACGACGGCAGCTGTTTTAGCTCGAACAAAAAAAGTTAATACTAACTGTATGTCAACTATAAATAAATACTTAGGATAGTGACTTGTTTGCCTAGCAACAGGAGTGTCAAATCCTCTTCAAGACAAATACTTCCCATATTTGACGCGTCAGGGTTGGTGTGCTGAAATAGCCGATGACAAAGTCTCACAGGCACGATCGAAGCCATGCATGCAGACTGACTGAACATAAACTTGTGTCTATACTATCATATCAGGATCGATACAACTCCTCTAAGATTTTACTTTCGGTCTAAATGTTCAATGCAGTAGTTTGAGGTTTGCATCAAGATTTCGTTGATCGGTTAATCAGTTTATTAGTTTCTGGAGTGTTTTAGTTATTTCGATTCAACATGATTCCGTTTCACTACGTCTTCCATGTATCCTGCATTGTTCTAGGTAAGTCTTTCGCATTTTATTGACGATCTTTTCTACTTCCAGACGAACTGGAGATCTAAAACTATATAAAGTCTTTCAATCAGCTGTAATTGTAAGCCTTCCTGCTGTTTTATCCAACAACTTTTGATTTTTCCTCGTCTGTTATCCATTGATTCACAAGTCGTTGTTGCTGATATTCCTAGTTTACTCACTAAGCTTATATGTTATTATTAATGTCTTTGCTTACTCCTTTGGGATTACCGAACGTAATATACTCACGCATACTTCACGTGGTCTAAATTAAATCCCCGAAATCAATTACTCATGTATTTATACTTCTTGTTCTAGCTTCATCAAGCATATCCGAAGCTACAAACGAAAGAGTGTCTGTATTTATAGATATCTCCAATTCCTCGGTGTATACCGAACATGTCAGAGAACTGTTTCCGCTTTTCTCTGGAGCTGGAAAGGCTTTCGATGTGGTCGCCATCAAGAAGAAGACTACAGGAAATGACCTTGGCCGACCTCGTGGTATACCCTAGTAAGTCGCTATATGGAGAGAAAAATACTTTATTTTGCACCACTGAAAATAATGAGTGCTTTTAATTTAAATTTAATACATTTTCTTGGGAGATATAAGCTAATTAGATCACTCATTGAAACGCATTCTAGTAGCTTATGTAAACCTATATCCAACGTTGTTTGCCTAAATGTCCAATTACCAAGAATCTTCATCAAAGTTCGAAGAACCAAAGCATTATTGAAGTCTTTTGTATAAAATGCCTCACACAAGACACATCAAACCTGATAATTGTTATCACTCTATTGTAAAACTTATCTTACAGTATAATAATGATAATCTTTGGTCGCGACACTGGACCATTGTTACAGAATATTTTTCTATGCATTTTTAACTAACGTTTGGTCCGTGAGTATATTCTAATAAAGCTGTCACGTACTGTGGTCACGCTCGACTCCTCGCCCCGTCCTGTTGCGCAAGTAGGTCTCTAATATTATTATGGCAAGATTGCATCAGGATTCCGCCTAACCGGAAGTGTGGAACAATAATATTTTCTTCGTAAATTGAAAGTTAATTATATGAATTAGTTGGGAATCGATTCATTGAGTTTGCATTGGAAGATTGATTCAATAAAGCACTTATCTTTGTTTAATATCAGTCAATAGCTGGCAGTACCTGTTATAATAACGCATAGATTATTATGATGTGGAATGAAGCCAAAAAATAAAAAATAAAACAGAAAGAGAAAGAAAGAAGAAACATTCACTGGATTAACTTGTTTTGATCCTCAAAAAATTTCATCAACAGTTGTTCGAGTATTGAATATTTATCACCTTGTCATATATATGAAATAACTTCATTTTCTGTGCACATAGAGAGCACTGACACTAAAGGGACCTGTAAAGCAGGCTGTCATTTTTGTGGACGGTTTTAAATAAATAACTTTTAAAAGGTTGTCATTAAAACTATATGTTATTTTTTCATAAAATACCGGTATGTTAAAAAAACACTATCCTTCTTCAGGTACAAAAAACAAAAAAATTAATTAATTAAAACTATATATAGCAAAAGTTAAGGCTAATATACATTAGTAGAGTGCAAACCATATGTCCGTGAAACAATACTAACTAATTAGTACTAAATAGCACTGATGAAACAATAGAAAACAATGGAGATAACACTATTTAGTACTATTTAGTAATAGTACTATTTCACGGACATATGGTTTGCACTCTATGTTACATAGGGGTGGTGAATGGTCCCTTGAAAATTAAGAGTCTCGCAGTTCTTTAACCTCAAATACAAGGGTCTCGCAGTCTTGCTTTTTCAGTGTTTTCATCATCTCGGGAGTCTCAATTTTTTCTAAATCAGTCTACGTCAAGAGTCGACCTCGGGTTCGCAGTGAAAACCGCAAGTCTCGCAGTTTTCCAAAGTCTCGCAATGACCATTCGCCACACCTTTTTACAATTTAATGTAATTTTCTAAAGCAGTGTAATTATCAAATATAAAATGGAGTTAAAATATTTGTATTAATTTTTATCTTAATTAAACTAGCTTGCACAACAAACTTTATAAACAATCATTTATATAATTATATTAATATGACTTGCAGGCAAAGCTAAAAGTGTCTCTCTTTATACAGCACTGATAAATCTATACAGGGAACTACTCAAGTCTATCCTACAATCCATGAAGTTACTTGGAATAGTGAAGATGTTCTGATGTGGTTATCCAAGTATACGCCGCAGAGTGTCATTTGCTTTACACAAGATATTTGGCTGCCATACACCATTGTTCATGCCAAGAGAAAAGGCAAGTGCATATATTTACATATTCTAAAATGTATTCCTTGGCAATTCATATTCTAAAAAGTAGAGAAATAATATGGATTCTGCATGAAAACATGCAAAAGAAAATGGCATTACAACCTTAATTCCTTCTTCATTTCATTATGGGGAAATCTAGCATTTTATTGTAAGTATAGTTAATTTTGTTCTGCGAGGACAAAAGGCAAATTAAAAATGACAAAACGTTGTCTAGGTGGTAGGTCTTGTTCCTTTTTGTTATTTAATTGCCTCCAACAAAAGCCATAGCTTTGCAATTATTATGCATATTTGACATCAGCAAACTGGCCAGAGCATTAATATTTTATATATATTAACAATATTATTTATTCATGTTATTATCATTTGATATTGTAATGTGCCAATGAAAATTCATATCGATTCATATCTGCGCAATATAAGTACAAATAAATTAATATTATTTTTATTATTGGAGCTGTCACAGCAAGGGTTCACAGAACTAGAATATCAGCTGACATTTACCACATCTTCTTCATGTCTGACAATGATATTATGAGATGGGAGATGACATCACTCCCACTTTTGTTTGTAAAATTATTTATATGCAATGCTGTCTGTATATGTATATTGTAAGCCTTCAAGAAATTGAAATTGGTGTCAGTTTATAATTTGAACCATCCTCAATGAAAAAACAACACCGTATTCTATTTAAGGTCTATATTATATAGTTTTACAAACAAATTCATGAAGAGTATTTACAGTATTTGCAGTATATGAATAATATTGTCAGGGACACATGGGAGAACAGTTTACTGAAGGCGTTCCCTGCTTAAATAAAGCCTATTATTATTATTATTATTATTATTATTATTATTATTATTTAGAAGAAATCTTTTAGGATAACATTTTACGATAAAGTTTAAGATTATGAAGTTCCGACGTTTCGGCGTTGCTAATGCCATTTTCAAGGATAAGTGTTAGTCAATGTATAGAGTTTATATAGGGTCCATTATGAATAATAATCAGTTCGAGGGTAGTCACTGGGGAGCACTGAACAATTTCGCTCTAATTGAGTCTGATTGTTTGTTAAGATTTGGATGAAGTTCTTGAATAAAAAGAATCTCAAATATCAGACACTCGAATCTGTCTTTGCATCGACGTAAGGTGGTAAACAGGTGATTGATATTCTCAGCGGGCTTCCCACGATGTTGCACAATGTGTTGACCAATTATTATTATTGAGGTAATTGGTAATTATAATAATCATAACGCCTACAGAAGAGGTGGTGCAAGACATCATGGGATTAGATACAGGATCTTTAACAAAACTAGCATCAAGATAAAGGCTTAATTACCATTCAGTGATAGTTTTCATTTTCTAATAATATTCAAGATTTTGTCTTTTATTTATAGGAATGATTTCACCCCAAATAAACATTATTTCTGTCTTGGAGGACCCAATAGATACAAAGGATCTTTATTCAACAGATGATGAATGGTTGGAAAAAATTGCAGCAGTTGTTGCATATTCTGTAAGTACATATACAGTCAATCCAAAAAAGGTTGTCCAGAATATATACACATATACACATATAACTATCACGTGACTGCATATACAAAACACATTAAAAAGGTTAAAAAGTTCTTAATGTGTTGATTTTATATTGAATAATGTAGCCAAAAGCTGATTACTAATAAGGGAACCTGGAGTTAATGTATTCCATATATACGGTCACATGATAGTTATATGTGTATATGTGTATATATTCTGGACAACCTTTTTTGGATTGACTGTATATACACCTATTTCAACTAACGTTGTCGCATTCAAAGCAACAAGCGTCAAGCCAAGACTGAAGTGAATGCTGGTTTTGTGCTGACAAATTATTCAAATCAGACCTATTTTCTATGGAACAACAAGCACGTGAAAATGTTCACATTTTGTAAATGAGTTCTTATAGAAACAATTGTGATTTAAATAATTGTCAGCACATAACCAGCATTCACTTCGGTCTTGGCTTGACGCTTGTTGCTTTGAATGCGACAACGTTAGTTGAAATAGGTGTATATAGCATGCATTCATTCAGGACAGTGACGACAATCAGCCATTATTAATAAAATTGCTGATCTCTAGAGTTTATTGATTTCCTAATAACCAAATTTAGCGACTGATCAGAGTAACTTTTGCAGGACTTTGTACGATTTACAAGTGCTAGGAACAAAGATAACTTGATGAAAGCATTCCTCACACGCAAGCTTGAGATCTCAAGAAAAGTGCTGCTTGACAAAATCAATTCAGGGGTTGTTTTGGATTCTAGCTCTTGGATGGAGAAAATATTTCTTCTAACAAAGAGCAGAGATGACATCAGTGTTGAGAGAAAAATTCGCATCAGGAGAAATGCATTGGGTGAGAATTGGTTTATATTTTGTGGTCCAATTGTTAATGTGAAAATGTTGTATTCTTGAAAGGTGTCTCCAGTTTTTGTGGTTGAAAAGCTTCATTTAATTTTTAGATGCTTCTAGTACAAATAGCATCCAAGTGACATCAACAGTTGCAGCAGTGTCATCTGGTTCTGCCAGTCCATCAGTGTCCCCTGCTCAACCATCACCAACAATGTCTTCAATGTCATCATCGGTTGCTGCCAGTCCATCAGTGTCCCCTGCTCAACCATCACCAACAATGTCATCATCGGTTGCTGCCAGTCCATCAGTGTCCCCTGCTCAACCATCACCAACAATGTCTTCAATGTCATCATCGGTTGCTGCCAGTCCATCAGTGTCCCCTGCTCAACCATCACCAACAATGTCTTCAATGTCATCATCGGTTGCTGCCAGTCCATCAGTTTCCCCTGCTCAACCATCATCAGCAATGTCTTCAATGTCATCATCGGTTGCTGCCAGTCCATCAGTGTCCCCTGCTCAACCATCACCAACAATGTCATCATCGGTTGCTGCCAGTCCATCAGTGTCCCCTGCTCAACCATCACCAACAATGTCTTCAATGTCATCATCGGTTGCTGCCAGTCCATCAGTGTCCCCTGCTCAACCATCACCAACAATGTCTTCAATGTCATCATCGGTTGCTGCCAGTCCATCAGTGTCCCCTGCTCAACCATCACCAACAATGTCATCATCGGTTGCTGCCAGTCCATCAGTGTCCCCTGCTCAACCATCACCAACAATGTCTTCAATGTCATCATCGGTTGCTGCCAGTCCATCAGTGTCCTCTGCTCAACCATCACCAACAATGTCTTCAATGTCATCATCGGTTGCTGCCAGTCCATCAGTGTCCTCTGCTCAACCATCACCAACAATGTCTTCAATGTCATCATCGGTTGCTGCCAGTCCATCAGTGTCCCCTGCTCAACCATCACCAACAATGTCATCATCGGTTGCTGCCAGTCCATCAGTGTCCCCTGCTCAACCATCACCAACAATGTCTTCAATGTCATCATCGGTTGCTGCCAGTCCATCAGTGTCCTCTGCTCAACCATCACCAACAATGTCTTCAATGTCATCATCGGTTGCTGCCAGTCCATCAGTGTCCTCTGCTCAACCATCACCAACAATGTCTTCAATGTCATCATCGGTTGCTGCCAGTCCATCAGTGTCCTCTGCTCAACAATCACCAACAATGTCTTCAATGTCATCATCGGTTGCTGCCAGTCCATCAGTGTCCCCTGCTCAACCATCACCAACAATGTCTTCAATGTCATCATCGGTTGCTGCCAGTCCATCAGTGTCCTCTGCTCAACCATCACCAACAATGTCTTCAATGTCATCATCAGTTGCTGCAAGTCCATCAGTGTCCCCTGCTCAACCATCACCAACAATGTCTTCAATGTCATCATCAGTTGCTGCAAGTCCATCAGTGTCCCCTGCTCAACCATCATCAGCAATGTCTTCAATGTCATCATCGGTTGCTGCCAGTCCATCAGTGTCCCCTGCTCAACCATCATCAGCAATGTCTTCAATGTCATCATCGGTTGCTGCCAGTCCATCAGTGTCCCCTGTGCCACCATCATCATCAATGTCTTCAATGTCATCATCAGTTGCTGCAAGTCCATCAGTGTCCCCTGCTCAACCATCATCAGCAATGTCTTCAATGTCATCATCGGTTGCTGCCAGTCCATCAGTGTCCTCTGCTCAACCATCATCAGCAATGTCTTCAATGTCATCATCGGTTGCTGCCAGTCCATCAGCATCCATTGTTACATCGTCGTCCTCTACTTCGGAGGTAACCCCGTCTGTCCAAAGTTCCAGCAGATCTGTTAAAAGCACACAAGTCATAACAGCATCATATTCAAGCATGATACAATCATCATCTGTGGGTCCTTCTCCAACAACTGTTTCATCTTCAGTGTCAACAGTTACTACAACAACGACTCCAAAGACTACCACAGCTCCCCCGCCAGAAAAGAAGAGATACCGAATAATACTGGAAGGAGATTGTGAAGAAATAGTAAGTGATGCAGATAACAAGGAAAAATTTATGACGCAGTTCAAGGAAGTGATTGCAAAAATCCTTTCAATGTCTGTGGAAGATATCGTAATAGAAAGTGTTGAGTGTGGTTCCGTTGATGTTACATTTACTGTCAAGAATGCAACTACTTCAAAAACTACTGAAGTCTTAGAAAAAGCGGTCAGTGACGGAGAGATTAAGATTGAAACTAATGGCAAAACGTATACTGCTTCTAAGCTATTTGTAAACCCCCCACTTCCAACGAGCGTTTCCAGTACTACTTCACCCGACAAAAAACTTGCGTTTTATCTGTACGTTGGTTTTGGCGCAGCCATGGGACTAATCTTTTTAGTTGGCCTTGCCATATTGTTGGTTCGCTGTCGAAGAGATCGTGTCAGTGCCACATTTGTGTTGAGTGGTGACGCTGACGTGGAACTGAAAAGGTTTCGAGGAATCCCTCGGGCGTCTTATTATAGAGTTGAAATGTACGGTGACCCAGTGGAGGTGGACGCAGCGCGGGCTGGAGTGGATGAGGAATATGACGGAGAGGTTGTACCGTACGGAGAAAACAACTTCTCGTTTACTCCTGCAAACCCCGAAACTCGTCAAGCCAACAACAACGCCAATAATGATAGATTTGCGATGGGAAACTTACCCGAATGGAATGTACCAAAGTTGAAATCGTCAGATGTTGTAGTAAGTCCTGGTGCTACCGCTGGACCCAGAGAAGATGGTAAGACCGACGACGACGACGGTGGTGGGGATGCTATGCATGCTTATGATAACCCGGTCGTGACGTTTGGAGACACAGCGGCGAATGCACCGGATGAGAAGTGAATGATACTTTGGAAAATAAGTGGTTTCTTTAGATCAGCGTTACTGAAAACCACGGTCAAATCAATTGAAACTACTCACGTTAAAATCGATCACAGAAAGAAATGAATCTCAGAACAGACAGAGGCCGACTGTGGCCTTATCGCAAAGAAACCTGGAATTTAAAATTGGCTTTTTAGACGAGGGACGTGGAATCCATTTTAGTGTTTAGAAAGGTCAGCTAGGCCCTTAGAACAAGCGTATAAATGGCTGATTTATTTCGGTGGTTTAATGGACGAAAGTTGAAAGTCACCATATGACCGTCCACCAAACATCCCATATCTCTCCGTCCAAGTAAATTTGTTATAGATTCTTCCTAAGTACTGTTCTGAAACCATATTGCACAAGATTATTGACAGGATGAGTTCAAAACACATGGAGATTAAAACATCTTGGAATCCAATCCTTGATAAGATTATATATAAAAATAATAGCTAATTAGCAATTTAAAAACCCTATAGCCCAATTACTAATCGTGTTACCGCTGAACTACTTTGGTTATCTAACATTTCTTTGTACGTGGGAATCATATTTGGCATATAATGAGGCTTCTTCCGCGTGAATTTAAATGAATTTAATCCAAGCTTTCAGACATAACCGGTCCATCGTCAGGGATATGGATCGGTTTAATAGGTCCGAAAGCTTGTGGAAGAAGCCTCATTGTATGCCAAATACTTTAGTTATGTTAATGATCAATCGTTTGGTTCAGCTTTCCACGCTACGATGTTCAAATCTTCTAGGGATACTATTATTTGAAGTAGTTACATAGCAGCCATCTTTGTTTGTACCTTTGTACTTTTAGCATGAAAACGAGGTCACACGTGAAAACTATCAGTGAAAACAATGAATTTACCACGCGTGACCTCATTTTCATGCCAAGATGGTCTCTGTGTGAGTAAAGCGAATGCATGAAGCGCCTCCTGCTCTAAGCAAAACGACAACATGGAGGCCAGCTCTATAATTAATTCCTTGAGATGCATATATTTTCTCTTTTATAAATGCGACTGTTTTATGATGCGAACAATTATACATGATATGCACACGATATCCAATTTTATAAGATGTTTATACGTTGCGCTACGTTCAAACGTTCTTTAGAAGTTTTTTAGAAATAATTAATAGAACAAATATGATGATAGTTTTAAATAGTTTAGAAAAACATATTTTTGATTAAAGCATTTATAACACTTGTCCACTCATTGTCCACTCATTGGGGCTTGAATACACTAACGGTATCTAACTTCGTTCTTTCAATACTTGGCCTCTTCATTCAAATTCAAATCGATTGGCAATGGCAGGCGGTTATTTATCGTGAATTGAATATATTGCCTTTGTATTTGAGGCGACGTCCACAAGGATACGCTTTCAAAACGTTTGAGTTTTCGACCGTCTATGCGGAGACGATAGCATTGTGTTTTGAAAATCTCATTCATGTGGACTGGGCCTGAATTTTCGTTGATGACATTGCATCATTGCATCAACTTCACGAACTGGCACCCCCACCCCCCTTTCCTGTGAGAGACTGGCTACGCAGGCTAGCAAATATATATCCGTCAAACAAAATAAACTACTGAACAGACCATTTTACATTGTCAATTAAATTGAAAGAAAGATGCTATAAATTTGTAGTATTTGCCGCACATTGTCATTTTACAGTTTAATTATATGTTCAGAGACCACAGTTACAAAGTCGTAGCTGGCGAAACTGCGCATAGTGAAATGCATTTTTTGGTGAAATCTTTTCCTTTCTCATTCATCGCGAGTCCGGGATTATTTTGCTCTCGTTTCGCAGTCTAGAAAAGTTGTAAAGTTTTGTTGCCCGACCATATTGCTGTCTGAGGTGCTCTTGGACGTGAAAAAGTCTAAAAGCTTCAAAGGCTTCATATTTAAACTGATATCATCTATTTGTAACTTTGTCTGCTCTGTATTCTTCGGCGGTCCTTCGGCGCTTGTAAATGTTGCGTAAGTAGTCCTTTGCATTCACTGCCAAGTTGCTATGAATAAAAGAAGCCAAGTGAAAAGGGAAGAAATATTAAACGCAAGAGTCTTGCCAGTCTCTGCTTCTTCTGATCTGCGAGTTTCAGAATTTTTCAAAAATTCTGAAAAATTCTGAAACTCGCTCCAGACATTGGTAGGAACTACTTCAAGACACATAGTAAGTTACAAGTAATGCTTATTCAATATTTACGCTGCAAATCGCCATTTTGCATTGAATTGAATAATAGGCGACTTGCACTAAGAGATCACGTGACCCCAACCCCCTTAGATCGAACAGCAGTGTCAAAATGAACTCCAGAAATGAGAAGAGCACCTCGAAATTAGTAAAAGGGCGAAGTTTCAGGGCATAATGTCTGACACAGGAGAAATGGGAATAAAAATAAAATCCATCGTTTTCTAAGATTTTGTTTGGAAAATGCATTTTCCAAACAAAATCTTAGAAAACGATCGATTTTATTTTTTTAGTCATTTCTCCTGTGTCAAACATTATGCGCTGAAACTTCGCCCTTTTACTAATTTCGAGCTGCTCTTTTCATTTCTGGAGTTCATTTTGACATTGCTGTTCGTTTTATGGGAGTTAGGGTCACGTGACCTCTTAGTGCAAGTCGCCTATTGCCATACATTCTCTTATACAAACGATGAGCTTGGGCTACCTGTGGTTCACCACAGCGATACCAACATTCAGACCCAATCTTCCTCATTCTTTTCAAAACAAAATGGCGGATGACAGTGTTTCGTCTTTCTCAGTTGCGCATCAAAATCCAAATACAGTTTGGAAACGAAAATTTCTGACGCTTCAAAGACGATGTGAACAAATAGAACAGGTATTTTTCTAAAGTTTAAGAGCAGAAATATAACTTATTAGAAAAATCTAAGAGAGAGAGAGCGAGGAATGTTACTGATCACGATGATCACAATGTTAACTTAATGTATTTTTATTTCTTTTGAGGAAAATGAACGCATTCTGAACCGCATGTACCACGTAAATAAGCTACTACGTAGATATCGAAGAGACAGAAGGTATAACAAATGAAACGTCTTATACAGTTATCAATAGCTTAATTATTAAGCTTAAAGCTTACACTCTAATTTGACAACGAATCATTTAATATGATAAGCTTATGGTAACTTATAGTTATAGGGAGCGCCTAATGAGGGGATGTACTCTGATGTTGCTTCATGATTCTTAGATTTCTTAGGGAGAAACTTGATGAACATAAAGATGACTATCGTAATGCTCAACCACCATTACAGGTACCATGCATTTATTTTTATATCTCCTCTCCTCTCCTCTCCTCTCCTCTCCTCTCCTCTCCTCTCCTCTCCTCTCCTCTCCTCTCCTCTCCTCTCCTCTCCTCTCCTCTCCTCTCCTCTCGTCTCCTCTCCCCTCCTCTCCTCTCCTCTCCTCTCCTCTCTCTCCTCCCCTCCCCTCCTCTCAATCCCTCCTGTCCTCTCCTCCTCTCAATCTCTCTTCTCCCCTGTGTTTTTCTTTCCTCTACTTCTCTTAATTTACGTGTAAATTGGCCTGAAAAGCCCTGAGGGAGCACACAATAAAGTATTATTAATATCTCTTTATTTCAATTCATTTGATTTCTTCTCATTTTTGTTTTGTACATTTTCTCTCTCTCTTTTTTCAAGCCTCTCTGATTGTCAATGTTAACACTGTCTTATGTTTTCGCAGACCCAGCTAATGGCAGAGATTGTATCTGAAAGCTTGCCAGCATTCTTAAGCATAAACGGCAGTAGACCTCTGTCACCTGGACAAACCAGTAATGCTACAACATCTTCTCAGAAAAAGACCAAAAGTCGCAGCACTGCAAAACAAGACAAAGAGAAAGACCCCAATGCCCCAAAGAAGCCGGCCAATGCATTCTTCATGTTCTGTCAACAACAGAGGAATGCCATGCATGAAGACCAGCGAGATGCAGCAGCAGCTATGGGTCACCACGAACTAACTAAAACCTTAGCCAAGGAATGGAATAACTTGATTGAAGATGAGAAGAAGGTACATGTACAGTAATTGATCAGTTGTACATATGTGTAGCTAGACACTTTGCCACAGCGAACAGACACTGAACATCAATGTACCTCTTAAAAACATGTGTTTCTTCAACCATAAAGGATTTTTAGCAATGGCCAATCATCAGGGTACAATGCATAAATCACCAACGGCTGAAATACATGTTGAAGAAACTAGTGTTTATAATATAATTTATGTCTAACCCAACCAACAAAGAATTATTGTTATTCAATTCTTTTGGATTTGTCTCTGACTTACATGTATTAAACTTTAACAAATATAGACGTTACAGTCTTTGATCAAAGACCTTCATCAGTATGGAAAGATGTTGACATTGGCATTGCTAGTTTCAAGATACATGTATGCGTGCGCAAAATGTCAACGTTTTTTCCATACTGATAAAGGTTTCATCAAAGACTGAAACGTCTATATTTGTTAAGTTTTATAAGTCAGAACCGACAAATCGAAAATAATTTAATATGAATCCTGACTGCAAATTCCAAATATTTAAAACAATGTACCTTATCAATATTATAATTATGAATATCAGGTGTACTACGAGATGTATGAAAAAGACAAAGAAAGATATGAACAAGAGATGAAAAAGTATACCTCTGAAAAAGGCAGCTTCAAAAAGGACAAAGACTCCTCAAATAAAAAACAAAGATCAAAATCCCAGAAAGCCAAAGCTTCTGCTCTAGCAAAGGCTGCAGCAAGAGCGTCATCATCAACAGCCACTCAAAATTGTTCTGAATCCCGATCAAGTCTTGTTGTATCACCAACCTTGAATCCCTTGTCCCCCCAGAGCTTGATATCAGTCCCCTTCCATCTCCCTCTCATCCCTTCACCTACGTTGCCACCAACAGATAAAGATGCTTTTCAAGATTTTGGTCATCTTTCTTCACCTCCACATGATTCGTACATGGAACCATGAGGATAATTATTCTTTGAGGATGTATTGTAGCATGAAAAAGTTTACAGATAATGAATATAGCTGGTAGACTTTATTCATGGCAGCTTCAGCAATATCAACAAGTCAGTTTCTCAAAGTTGTACAGGTTATGAAAAGATAAAGTCCAGTTTTCCTCTTGTGAGTTTTTTTGCTTTTTTACCTATGACTCTTGACCGATCTTAAAAATACATACAATTCTGCTTAGCCTCACATTCAGGAGTAGCTTGTTTTGTTATTCTAAGTTTTCCTTTTGTTTTGTATCTTGGAAGTGAGGCTAACCTGAATTTCAAGTAATTTTAAGATGGGTCAATAGACCATGACATTACACTGAGTCAATTCTCTAATAATAATAAATATAGCTTTATTTGAGTGTAAAAGTTAGCTAGCAGAGCACAAGTGCTCCACTAATCGGGGACACTTAGTAGTATATAGGTCATGCCACACATGCCGGGAACTTCGTGGCAGCCCTACTCTTAGTCGAACAGTAGTGTGGGTTCTTTTACATCCCTCCATTACAATGTAATAGAGTGTAGATCGATAGACGACTGCCATTTTATGTGATCATCCACGTGAAGGTCTAACCATTTGTAGATGTAATTACAAATTAGGCAGCACCTTAATTCTCCTCAATTATCTTAAGACCCTGAGTAATGGTCCGACTGGGACTCGAACCCCAAACCTCCCACACAATAGACCGGTACTTAACCAACTGGACAGTTGTTTCTAAGATGTTCCTTCTTGGAGAGGTGTCTGGCTTAGTTGAGTGTCTGCCTAGATAGAGAGGGGGGAATATTCTGCCCATACTATTGACTATTGGATAATGTATGCAACCTGGTGTATGCAGTTATTGTTATAGTTCTTTTATTAATTATGTATATGGTAACTAACATAATCTTAGAGATTGGAGAGTAACAGAAAAGGAGAAGTGAAAGGGACAACACTTTAATTAAATGATTTTGAACGGGGTTAAAAAAGTAAATAAAATTATCACATTTCAAAAAACTGATGTTTGCTCTTAAAACTGAGAAATTTAGAAGGAAAAGTAAACGAAAGAAAATATCAAAAGAAATTTGTATTGGACAGTATGCATGGGTACCCTGTGGCCGCTGTCCCATGAATCATTGGGATGTGCATTTCCGGCAGGAAGCCCAAGCAGCTACACTACAAGACACATTTATTTGTTGAATAACAACTGGCTAATAAACGGACCTAGTAGCGTCCAAACTGTCAAACATGAATCGTTTTAAAACCTCAAAGTATCGTAATGCTGCAGTTAAGCCAGCTAAACGCGAGGTGAGTAGTTATTTGTCATTGTTTGTGTAAATGAATGGCCACCGAACGACTACTGCCTGGCGCTGCACAAACACATCACTCGTTTAATAATCTGATCAGAGCACTTTGAGACAAACTATGCAGTGTTTTGCACACTTTTGTACTTCTTTTATTCGCTGTATAGCGATCGTTCATGATTGATTGATTAGCTGCGATCTCGGCCTGACTGACTGAGCGATGTCGTGCAATGGTGCAGAGTTTTGCTAAATATTTTTAATGTGAGAAAAACAATAATTTGATCTAGTAAAACCCCAATACTCGGCACATATTCTTCAACTGATTTACAAAAATAAGTCTTGATTTCGTTGTCTAACTACTGAGTGAGTTGTTCATTTGCCTTCACTGCTTCAGTCCTTGATGGCTTGAGTGCAAAGCAGCCAAGAGCTTAGATTCACATTTTTACTCTCTTATTCACTTGACGTCATTATGAAGGGCAGATCATCTGGTAACATAAATCAATTGGTATTTAATAAACCCTTATTCTCCAGCAGTAGCATGTGCAAAGAGGAGAGGTCACAGGAAGAGGGAATGGAAAGAGGGGGGATTGGGGAGGAGAGGAGTGTGAGATTGTCTTGCCGGCGGTTCAATGTCCAGTAGGCCAATTTACCACTCTAGTGATTTACAATGAGAACTTCTTTAGTTCTGTAAATTTTCCATTTCGGTAGTCTATTTACTTCGTCAAACAACGCATGGCCTGCTGGACTGAATCAAATATGTGTGTCATTGTACATGTACATGTATGCACACAAATTTATGTGTAATTTGATCTGATCAAAATAAATAGATTTCTGAGCCCCTTTAATTTCTCCTTCTCCCCTTTCCCACTCTCTCCCCTCCCTTCCCTTCTCCCCTCCCCTTTTAGACACCCCTAGTATCTGGAGATGCATGAAACTAGTGTATTTATTGAATTCAATATTTTTCTACAGAATTGGTACCTTGACATCCAAGTAGGGAATTTAAAACTGTCATGCGGAAACCACATCAAAGCAAGCACAAGGCAAATGGCCTTTAATGTAGAAATTGGAGGTATGACGTTCTTCTAAGAGTGTAATTAGAAATAACTTTGATACTTGTCAGAGGCGATGGATTCATTCTAAGGCTCTGGAGAAAATTCAATGTATTCTTTTGTCCATATTTTCTTGCTGCTAATTCAATGACAGTCCCATTATTACTGATGTTTATTGATGTTTATTTGCACTCTTACATTTGTAATTCACAGTACATACATGTACTATATTACATTGTACATCTTTTTCAGAGATATAGGTCCTTCCCTTGCTGAACAAATTTCTCCTTCCAACAAAGTCTTTTCAGACTATCTTGTTCCTTTGGTTCGTGCCATATGTGGTGGCCGTGCCATGTTAAAACCTTCTGATTGGTTGAGCAATGATTTTGTGTGCTGTGATTGGTTGAATAGAATGTCTTCGATTCCGCACTGTGACCATAACTCTGTGCCATAGGTTTCCCACTCATACGAAAACAACTCTTTATGAGATACAAGATATCTAATGAGATGCATAAACATACAAAAATACAACTATTTTTAAGCATAAAATATTTGCTGAGTTTTATTTTGCCTGGCTTGATGTAATATCTAAAATTGATATACACCTATTCCAAATATCGTTGTCCGGGCCGAAAGCAACAAGCAAGAAGCTGACGACCGCAAAGGACTTTGGGAATCTCCTAATTAATTACGGTAATTAATTTATCCGTGGTACTTGAGAAGTTATCCCAATGAGCGTTGAACAGCAATCATTTGGAACTGTTCGGCCATTTGAAAATGCATGTTGTCAAAATGTCTACGGATGAATAAATGAATAAGGAGAAAGTCCCAATGCCCTTTGCAGTGGTCAGCTTCTTGCTTGTTGCTTTCGGCGGGGACAACGATTTTTGGAATAGGTGTATTAGAAGAAAATAAGAGTACATGTACACTGTACATACATTTTTTGTACATGTATATATGTATACAATGTTATGTACATGTACTTTAAAACTACTAGTCTGATGTTTCGAGCCTTAGCCCTTCGTCGGAGGGCTAATGTTCAAATTGTCGTATTAAAGTGAAGTAGTCTTTTGTACTTGACACTAGTTTCCATTTACATGTACAAATTGTATAATGCTTAGCGTTGATGGTGGTGTTTATTTTTCAGGGGGAGGTAGTCTAGCAATCCTGAACCTGGATGACATTGGACGTAGAGACAAAGCACCACCTCATTTACACTGCCATACAGGTTTGTATTGAATATCGCAGTCCATTGAATGTATTTCACCTGCTAGTACATAAATACTATATATTAACAATAAACAATTATTATTGGATGAGGTTTTTGTATGGCTTTGGCTGATAACAATCACCGAGACCTTGATTATTTCAGATATCACAAAAAAAAAATGAATTCAATAATAATTTACATGTATTACCCATTGTCATAGTGAAAACTTTTACAAGTCAGCTTCAGCTATTGTCGGTTTGTGTTGTACTTTTGCATGGCTGTCCTTCTTCAATTGTACTCATTTTGCAATAAAAACTTGTTGGCGTCTTGAAAAAGAAAAGATAGAAAAGAACTTGCAAAATGCCATTTACTCTAGATACATTTGTACACATGCATGTATGCACTACATTTACTCTAGATACATTTGTACACATGCATGTATGCACTACATTTACTCTAGATACATTTGTACACATGCATGTATGCACTACATTTACTCTAGATACATTTGTACACATGCATGTATGCACTACATTTACTCTAGATACATTTGTACACATGCATGTATGCACTACATTTACTCTAGATACATTTGTACACATGCATGTATGCACTACATTTACTCTAGATACATTTGTACACATGCATGTATGCACTACATTTACTCTAGATACATTTGTACACATGCATGTATGCACTACACTTTACTCTAGATACATTTGTACACATGCATGTATACATTTACTCTAGATACATTTGTACACATGCATGTACACTACATTTACTCTAGATACATTTGTACACATGCATGTATGCACTACATTTACTCTAGATACACATGTATGCACTACATTTACTCTAGATACATTTGTACACATGCATGTATGCACATTTGTACATGTTTACATTTACTCTAGATACATTTGTACACATGCATGTATGCACTACATTTACTACATTTACTCTAGATACATTTGTACACATGCATGCATGTATGCACTACATTTACTCTAGATACATTTGTACACATGCATGTATGCACTACATTTACTCTAGATACATTTGTACACATTTGTACACATGTATGCACTACATTTACTCTAGATACATTTGTACACATGCATGTATGCACTACATTTACTCTAGATACATTTGTACACATGCATGTATGCACTACATTTACTCTAGATACATTTGTACACATGCATGTATGCACTACATTTACTTAGATACTCTAGATACACATTTACTCTAGATACATTTGTCAATTTGTACATGCATGTACATTTACTCTAGCATGCATATGCACTACATTTACTCTAGATACATTTGCATGCATGTATGCACTACATTTACTCTAGATACATTTGTACACATGCATGTATGCACTACATTACTCTAGATACATTTGTACACATGCATGTATGCACTACATTTACTCTAGATACATTTGTACACATGCATGTATGCACTACATTTACTCTAGATACATTTGTACACATGCATGCATGCACTACATTTACTCTAGATACATTTGTACACATGCATGTATGCACTACATTTACTCTAGATACATTTGTACACATGCATGTATGCACTACATTTACTCTAGATACATTTGTACACATGCATGTATGCACTACATTTACTCTAGATACATTTGTACACATGCATGTATGCACTACATTTACTCTAGATACATTTGTACACATGCATGCATGTATGCACTACATTTACTCTAGATACATTTGTACACATGCATGTATGCACTACATTTACTCTAGATACATTTGTACACATGCATGTATGCACTACATTTACTCTAGATACATTTGTACACATGCATGTATGCACTACATTTACTCTAGATACATTTGTACACATGCATGTATGCACTACATTTACTCTAGATACATTTGTACACATGCATGTATGCACTACATTTACTCTAGATACATTTGTACACATGCATGTATGCACTACATTTACTCTAGATACATTTGTACACATGCATGTATGCACTACATTTACTCTAGATACATTTGTGTACACATGCATGCTCTGCACTACATTTACTCTAGATACATTTGTACACATGCATGTATGCACTACATTTACTCTAGATACATTTGTACACATGATACATTTGTACATGCATGTATGCACTACATTTACTCTAGATACATTTGTACACATGCATGTATGCACTACATTTACTCTAGATACATTTGTACACATGCATGTATGCACTACATTTACTCTAGATACATTTGTACACATGCATGTATGCACTACATTTACTCTAGATACATTTGTACACATTTGTACACATGCATGTATGCCTACATTTACTACATTTACTCTAGCATACATTTACTACACATGCATGTATGCACTACATTTACTCTAGATACATTTGTACACATGCATGTATGCACTACATTTACTCTAGATACATTTGTGTACACTACATGCATGTATTTGCACTACATTTTACTCTAGATACATTTGTACACATGCATGTATGCACTACATTTACTCTAGATACATTTGTACACATGCATGTATGCACTACATTTACTCTAGATACATTTGTACACATGCATGTATGCACTACATTTACTCTAGATACATTTGTACACATGCATGTATGCACTACATTTACTCTAGATACATTTGTACACATGCATGTATACTCTAGATACATTTGTACACATGCATACATTTACTCTAGATACATTTGTACACATGCATGTATGCACTACATTTACTCTAGATACATTTGTACACATGCATGTATGCACTACATTTACTCTAGATACATTTGTACACATGCATGTGCATGCACTACATTTACTACATACATTTGTACACATGCATGTATGCACTACATTTACTCTAGATACATTTGTACACATGCATGTATGCACTACATTTACTCTAGATACATTTGTACACATGCATGTATGCACTACATTTACTCTAGATACATTTGTACTCATACTGTATGCACATTTGTACACTACATTTACTCTAGATACATTTGTACACATGCATGTATGTACATTTACATGCATGTATGCACTACATTTACTCTAGATACATTTGTACACATGCATGTATGCACTACATTTACTCTAGATACATTTGTACACATGCATGTATGCACTACATTTACTCTAGATACATTTGTACACATGCATGTATGCACTACATTTACTCTAGATACATTTGTACACATGCATGTATGCACTACATTTACTCTAGATACATTTGTACACATGCATGTATGCACTACATTTACTCTAGATACATTTGTACACATGTATGCACTACATTTACTCTAGATACATTTGTATGTGCATGCATGCACTACATTTACTCTAGATACATTTGTACACATGCATGTATGCACTACATTTACTCTAGATACATTTGTACACATGCATGTATGCACTACACATTTACTCTAGATACATTTGTACACATGCATGTATGCACTACATTTACTCTAGATACATTTGTACACATGCATGTATGCACTACATTTACTCTAGATACATTTGTACACATGCATGTATGCACTACATTTACTCTAGATACATTTGTACACATGCATGTATGCACTACACTACTCTAGATACATTTGTACACATGCATCTAGATACATTTACTCTAGTACACATGCATGTATGCACTACATTTACTCTAGATACATTTGTACACATGCATGTATGCACTACATTTACTCTAGATACATTTGTACACATGCATGTATGCACTACATTTACTCTAGATACATTTGTACACATGCATGTATGCACTACAGATACATTTGTACACATGCATGTAGATACATTTGTACACATAGTACATTTACTCTAGATACACACATGCATGTATGCACTACATTTACTCTAGATACATTTGTACACATGCATGTATGCACTACATGTATGCATGCACTACATTTACTCTAGATACATTTGTACTCTAGATTTACTCTAGATTTTGTACACATGCATGTATGCACTACATTTACTCTGCACATGCATGTATGCACTACATTTACTCTAGATACATTTGTACACATGCATGTATGCACTACATTTACTCTAGATACATTTGTACACATGCATGTATGCACACATTTTGCACTACTCTAGATACATTTGTACACATGCATGTATGCACTACATTTACTCTAGATACATTTGTACACATGCATGTATGCACTACATTTACTCTAGATACATTTGTACACATGCATGTATGCACTACATTTACTCTAGATACATTTGTACACATGCATGTATGCACTACATTTACTCTAGATACATTTGTACACATGCATGTATGCACTACATTTACTCTAGATACATTTGTACACATGCATGTATGCACTACATTTACTCTAGATACATTTGTACACATGCATGTATGCACTACATTTACTCTAGATACATTTGTACACATGCATGTATGCATGTATGCACTACATTTACTCTAGATACATTTGTACACATGCATGTATGCACTACATTTACTCTAGATACATTTGTACACATGCATGTATGCACTACTAATAAGTACTGCTATGGTTCAATAAAACGCGAACCAAAGCAACTGGCAATATTTATGCTATTTTACGGTATACAATGTACATTACTAACAATTACCAAGCAACAAATCACCATGTAATTGTAAGTATTGTAATATTATTGTCCTACTTTTTGTTTAAGATTTTGTAACAGACATGGATTTCTCTCCTTTTGATGAAAGTCTGCTTGCAACGTGTTCTTATGACTGTACGGTACGTTTCTCTTACAGTGTATCCAATGCTAGTTAATACAATGTGTTCCTATGACTGCATGGTATGTTTCTCTTACAATGTATCCAATGCTAGTTAATACAATGTGTTCCTATGACTGCATGGTATGTTTCTCTTACAATGTATACAATGCTAGTTAATACAATGTGTTCCTATGACTGCACTTTTACAATGTATCCAATGCCAGTTAATACAATGTGTTCCTATGACTGCATGGTATGTTTCTCTTACAATATATCCAATGCTAGTTAATACAATGTGTTCCTATGACTGCATGGTATGTTTCTCTTACAATGTATACAATGCTAGTTAATACAATGTGTTCCTATGACTGTATGGTATGTTTCTCTTACAATGTATCCAATGCTAGTTAATACAATGTGTTCCTATGACTGTATGGTATGTTTCTCTTACAATGTATCTAATGCTAGTTAATACAATGTGTTCCTATGACTGCATGGTATGTTTCTCTTACAATGTATCCAATGCTAGTTAATACAATGTGTTCCTATGACTGTATGGTATGTTTCTCTTACAATGTATCCAATGCTAGTTAATACAATGTGTTCCTATGACTGCATGGTACGTTTCTCTTACAATGTATACAATGCCAGTTAATACAATGTGTTCCTATGACTGCATGGTATGTTTCTCTTACAATGTATCCAATGCTAGTTAATACAATGTGTTCCTATGACTGTATGGTATGTTTCTCTTACTAACAATGTATCCAATGCTAGTTAATACAATGTGTTCCTATGACTGCATGGTACGTTTCTCTTACAATGTATCCAATGCTAGTTAATACAATGTGTTCTTATGACTGCATGGTATGTTTCTCTTACAATGTATCCAATGCTAGTTAATACAATGTGTTCCTATGACTGCATGGTATGTTTCTCTTACAATGTATACAATGCTAGTTAATACAATGTGTTCCTATGACTGTATGGTATGTTTCTCTTACAATGTATCCAATGCTAGTTAATACAATGTGTTCCTATGACTGCATGGTACGTTTCTCTTACAATGTATCCAATGCTAGTTAATACAATGTGTTCCTATGACTGTATGGTATGTTTCTCTTACAATGTATCCAATGCTAGTTAATACAATGTGTTCCTATGACTGCATGGTATGTTTCTCTTACAATGTATCCAATGCTAGTTAATACAATGTGTTCCTATGACTGCATGGTATGTTTCTCTTACAATGTATCCAATGCTAGTTAATACAATGTGTTCCTATGACTGCACTCTTACAATGTATCCAATGCTAGTTAATACAATGTGTTCCTATGACTGCACTCTTACAATGTATCCAATGCTAGTTAATACAATGTGTTCCTATGACTGTATGGTATGTTTCTCTTACAATGTATCCAATGCTAGTTAATACAATGTGTTCCTATGACTGCATGGTACATTTCTCTTACAATGTATCCAATGCTAGTTAATACAATGTGTTCCTATGACTGCATGGTATGTTTCTCTTACAATGTATACAATGCTAGTTAATACAATGTGTTCCTATGCCTGCATGGTATGTTTCTCTTACAATGTATCCAATGCTAGTTAATACAATGTGTTCCTATGACTGCATGGTACGTTTCTCTTACAATGTATCCAATGCTAGTTAATACTAACAATGTGTTCCTATGACTGCATGGTACGTTTCTCTTACAATGTATCCAATGCTAGTTAATACAATGTGTTCCTATGACTGCATGGTACGTTTCTCTTACAATGTATACAATGCTAGTTAATACAATGTGTTCCTATGACTGCATGGTACGTTTCTCTTACAATGTATCCAATGCTAGTTAATACAATGTGTTCCTATGACTGCATGGTACGTTTCTCTTACAGTGTATCCAATGCTAGTTAATACAATGTGTTCCTATGACTGCATGGTACGTTTCTCTTACAATGCATCCAATGCTAGTTAATACAATGTGTTCCTATGATTGCATGGTATGTTTCTCTTACAATGTATCCAATGCTAGTTAATACAATGTGTTCCTATGACTGCATGGTATGTTTTTCTCTTACAATGTATCCAATGCTAGTTAATACAATGTGTTCCTATGACTGCATGGTATGTTTCTCTTACAATGTATCCAATGCTAGTTAATACAATGTGTTCCTATGACTGCATGGTATGTTTCTCTTACAAATGTATCCAATGCTAGTTAATACAATGTGTTCCTATGACTGCACTCTTACAATGTATCCAATGCTAGTTAATACAATGTGTTCCTATGACTGCATGGTACGTTTCTCTTACAATGTATCCAATGCTAGTTAATACAATGTGTTCCTATGACTGCACTCTTACAATGTATCCAATGCTAGTTAATTCTAGCCACGTACAGTTGTTGATTATTGCCGCCTTCTCTTTGTAGATCAAGCTTTGGAAATTACCCCAGAATATGAATGATGACAATTTGCCTTCTACACCTATCAGTGTATTACCTGTACAACCTGTAAGTTATCCCATTGTTTAGGGAGCCTTCTTGAGTTTTCTATAGTGATGGAAAATAGACCCCCTCCCCCCCCCCTCCAAAAAATAATAATGAAGGCTTGGTTCTGGATGCTAAATCGAAATGAAATAAAATGAAATGAAATGAAACTAAAGTCACGTATTAAGTCACTTTTTATGACCTGTTCATTTTTGCACAGACGAGCACAGACTATTTCTTTATTTTTATGTTGTCACTCATGCATGTACATGTGTACATGTGTAGTTCATTACAGGACAGTGTCATGTCTGATACTGTAGTATAGTAGTAACATACATGTACATGTGTACATGTAGTTCATTACAGGACAGTGTTATGTCTGATACTGCAGTATAGTAGTAACATGTATACATGTACATGTGTACATGTAGTTCATTACAGGACAGTGTTATGTCTGATACTGCAGTATAGTAGTAACATGTATACATGTACATGTGTACATGTAGTTCATTACAGGACAGTGTCATGCCTGATACTGTAGTATAGTAGTAACATACATGTACATGTGTACATGTAGTTCATTACAGGACAGTGTCATGTCTGATACTGCAGTATAGTAGTAACATGTATACATGTGTACATGTGTAGTTCATTACAGGACAGTGTCATGTCTGATACTGTAGTATAGTAGTAACATACATGTACATGTGTACATGTAGTTCATTACAGGACAGTGTTATGTCTGATACTGCAGTATAGTAGTAACATACATGTACATGTGTACATGTAGTTCATTACAGGACAGTGTCATGTCTGATACTGCAGTATAGTAGTAACATGTATACATGTACATGTGTAGTTCATTACAGGACAGTGTTATGTCTGATACTGTAGTATAGTAGTAACATACATGTACATGTGTACATGTAGTTCATTACAGGACAGTGTCATGTCTGATACTGTAGTATAGTAGTAACATACATGTACATGTGTACATGTAGTTCATTACAGGACAGTGTTATGTCTGATACTGCAGTATAGTAGTAACATACATGTACATGTGTACATGTAGTTCATTACAGGACAGTGTCATGTCTGATACTGCAGTATAGTAGTAACATACATGTACATGTGTACATGTAGTTCATTACAGGACAGTGTCATGTCTGATACTGCAGTATAGTAGTAACATACATGTACATGTGTACATGTAGTTCATTACAGGACAGTGTTATGTCTGATACTGCAGTATAGTAGTAACATGTATACATGTACATGTGTACATGTAGTTCATTACAGGACAGTGTCATGTCTGATACTGTAGTATAGTAGTAACATGTATACATGTACATGTGTACATGTAGTTCATTACAGGACAGTGTTATGTCTGATACTGCAGTATAGTAGTAACATACATGTACATGTGTAGTTCATTACAGGACAGTGTTATGTCTGATACTGTAGTATAGTAGTAACATACATGTACATGTGTACATGTAGTTCATTACAGGACAGTGTTATGTCTGATACTGTAGTATAGTAGTAACATGTATACATGTACATGTGTACATGTAGTTCATTACAGGACAGTGTTATGTCTGATACTGCAGTATAGTAGTAACATACATGTACATGTGTACATGTAGTTCATTACAGGACAGTGTTATGTCTGATACTGCAGTATAGTAGTAACATGTATACATGTACATGTGTGCATGTGTAGTTCATTACAGGACAGTGTTATGTCTGATACTGCAGTATAGTAGTAACATACATGTACATGTGTACATGTAGTTCATTACAGGACAGTGTTATGTCTGATACTGCAGTATAGTAGTAACATGTATACATGTACATGTGTGCATGTGTAGTTCATTACAGGACAGTGTCATGTCTGATACTGCAGTATAGTAGTAACATACATGTACATGTGTACATGTAGTTCATTACAGGACAGTGTCATGTCTGATACTGCAGTATAGTAGTAACATACATGTACATGTGTACATGTAGTTCATTACAGGACAGTGTTATGTCTGATACTGCAGTATAGTAGTAACATACATGTACATGTGTACATGTAGTTCATTACAGGACAGTGTTATGTCTGATACTGTAGTATAGTAGTAACATACATGTACATGTGTACATGTAGTTCATTACAGGACAGTGTCATGTCTGATACTGCAGTATAGTAGTAACATACATGTACATGTGTACATGTAGTTCATTACAGGACAGTGTCATGTCTGATACTGCAGTATAGTAGTAACATACATGTACATGTGTACATGTAGTTCATTACAGGACAGTGTCATGTCTGATACTGCAGTATAGTAGTAACATACATGTACATGTGTACATGTAGTTCATTACAGGACAGTGTCATGTCTGATACTGCAGTATAGTAGTAACATACATGTACATGTGTACATGTAGTTCATTACAGGACAGTGTTATGTCTGATACTGCAGTATAGTAGTAACATGTATACATGTACATGTGTGCATGTGTAGTTCATTACAGGACAGTGTCATGTCTGATACTGCAGTATAGTAGTAACATACATGTACATGTGTACATGTAGTTCATTACAGGACAGTGTCATGTCTGATACTGCAGTATAGTAGTAACATGTATACATGTGTACATGTAGTTCATTACAGGACAGTGTCATGTCTGATACTGTAGTATAGTAGTAACATGTATACATGTACATGTGTACATGTAGTTCATTACAGGACAGTGTTATGTCTGATACTGCAGTATAGTAGTAACATACATGTACATGTGTACATGTAGTTCATTACAGGACAGTGTTATGTCTGATACTGCAGTATAGTAGTAACATGTATACATGTACATGTGTGCATGTGTAGTTCATTACAGGACAGTGTTATGTCTGATACTGCAGTATAGTAGTAACATACATGTACATGTGTACATGTAGTTCATTACAGGACAGTGTTATGTCTGATACTGCAGTATAGTAGTAACATGTATACATGTACATGTGTGCATGTGTAGTTCATTACAGGACAGTGTCATGTCTGATACTGCAGTATAGTAGTAACATACATGTACATGTGTACATGTAGTTCATTACAGGACAGTGTCATGTCTGATACTGCAGTATAGTAGTAACATACATGTACATGTGTACATGTAGTTCATTACAGGACAGTGTTATGTCTGATACTGCAGTATAGTAGTAACATACATGTACATGTGTACATGTAGTTCATTACAGGACAGTGTTATGTCTGATACTGTAGTATAGTAGTAACATACATGTACATGTGTACATGTAGTTCATTACAGGACAGTGTCATGTCTGATACTGCAGTATAGTAGTAACATACATGTACATGTGTACATGTAGTTCATTACAGGACAGTGTTATGTCTGATACTGTAGTATAGTAGTAACATACATGTACATGTAGTTCATTACAGGACAGTGTCATGTCTGATACTGCAGTATAGTAGTAACATGTATACATGTACATGTGTGCATGTGTAGTTCATTACAGGACAGTGTCATGTCTGATACTGTAGTATAGTAGTAACATACATGTACATGTGTACATGTAGTTCATTACAGGACAGTGTCATGTCTGATACTGCAGTATAGTAGTAACATACATGTACATGTGTACATGTAGTTCATTACAGGACAGTGTCATGTCTGATACTGCAGTATAGTAGTAACATACATGTACATGTGTACATGTAGTTCATTACAGGACAGTGTCATGTCTGATACTGTAGTATAGTAGTAACATACATGTACATGTGTACATGTAGTTCATTACAGGACAGTGTCATGTCTGATACTGCAGTATAGTAGTAACATGTATACATGTACATGTGTACATGTAGTTCATTACAGGACAGTGTTATGTCTGATACTGCAGTATAGTAGTAACATACATGTACATGTGTACATGTAGTTCATTACAGGACAGTGTCATGTCTGATACTGCAGTATAGTAGTAACATACATGTACATGTGTACATGTAGTTCATTACAGGACAGTGTTATGTCTGATACTGCAGTATAGTAGTAACATGTATACATGTACATGTGTGCATGTGTAGTTCATTACAGGACAGTGTCATGTCTGATACTGCAGTATAGTAGTAACATACATGTACATGTGTACATGTAGTTCATTACAGGACAGTGTTATGTCTGATACTGCAGTATAGTAGTAACATACATGTACATGTGTAGTTCATTACAGGACAGTGTTATGTCTGATACTGTAGTATAGTAGTAACATACATGTACATGTGTACATGTAGTTCATTACAGGACAGTGTTATGTCTGATACTGTAGTATAGTAGTAACATGTATACATGTACATGTGTACATGTAGTTCATTACAGGACAGTGTTATGTCTGATACTGCAGTATAGTAGTAACATACATGTACATGTGTACATGTAGTTCATTACAGGACAGTGTTATGTCTGATACTGCAGTATAGTAGTAACATGTATACATGTACATGTGTGCATGTGTAGTTCATTACAGGACAGTGTTATGTCTGATACTGCAGTATAGTAGTAACATACATGTACATGTGTACATGTAGTTCATTACAGGACAGTGTTATGTCTGATACTGCAGTATAGTAGTAACATGTATACATGTACATGTGTGCATGTGTAGTTCATTACAGGACAGTGTCATGTCTGATACTGCAGTATAGTAGTAACATACATGTACATGTGTACATGTAGTTCATTACAGGACAGTGTCATGTCTGATACTGCAGTATAGTAGTAACATACATGTACATGTAGTTCATTACAGGACAGTGTTATGTCTGATACTGCAGTATAGTAGTAACATACATGTACATGTGTACATGTAGTTCATTACAGGACAGTGTTATGTCTGATACTGTAGTATAGTAGTAACATACATGTACATGTGTACATGTAGTTCATTACAGGACAGTGTCATGTCTGATACTGCAGTATAGTAGTAACATACATGTACATGTGTACATGTAGTTCATTACAGGACAGTGTCATGTCTGATACTGCAGTATAGTAGTAACATACATGTACATGTGTACATGTAGTTCATTACAGGACAGTGTCATGTCTGATACTGCAGTATAGTAGTAACATACATGTACATGTGTACATGTAGTTCATTACAGGACAGTGTCATGTCTGATACTGCAGTATAGTAGTAACATACATGTACATGTGTACATGTAGTTCATTACAGGACAGTGTTATGTCTGATACTGCAGTATAGTAGTAACATGTATACATGTACATGTGTGCATGTGTAGTTCATTACAGGACAGTGTCATGTCTGATACTGCAGTATAGTAGTAACATACATGTACATGTGTACATGTAGTTCATTACAGGACAGTGTTATGTCTGATACTGCAGTATAGTAGTAACATGTATACATGTACATGTGTGCATGTGTAGTTCATTACAGGACAGTGTCATGTCTGATACTGCAGTATAGTAGTAACATACATGTACATGTGTACATGTAGTTCATTACAGGACAGTGTTATGTCTGATACTGCAGTATAGTAGTAACATGTATACATGTACATGTGTGCATGTGTAGTTCATTACAGGACAGTGTCATGTCTGATACTGCAGTATAGTAGTAACATACATGTACATGTGTACATGTAGTTCATTACAGGACAGTGTTATGTCTGATACTGCAGTATAGTAGTAACATACATGTACATGTGTAGTTCATTACAGGACAGTGTTATGTCTGATACTGTAGTATAGTAGTAACATACATGTACATGTGTACATGTAGTTCATTACAGGACAGTGTTATGTCTGATACTGTAGTATAGTAGTAACATACATGTACATGTGTACATGTAGTTCATTACAGGACAGTGTTATGTCTGATACTGTAGTATAGTAGTAACATGTATACATGTACATGTGTACATGTAGTTCATTACAGGACAGTGTTATGTCTGATACTGCAGTATAGTAGTAACATACATGTACATGTGTACATGTAGTTCATTACAGGACAGTGTCATGTCTGATACTGCAGTATAGTAGTAACATACATGTACATGTGTACATGTAGTTCATTACAGGACAGTGTTATGTCTGATACTGCAGTATAGTAGTAACATGTATACATGTACATGTGTACATGTAGTTCATTACAGGACAGTGTCATGTCTGATACTGCAGTATAGTAGTAACATACATGTACATGTGTACATGTAGTTCATTACAGGACAGTGTCATGTCTGATACTGCAGTATAGTAGTAACATGTATACATGTGTACATGTAGTTCATTACAGGACAGTGTCATGTCTGATACTGTAGTATAGTAGTAACATGTATACATGTACATGTGTACATGTAGTTCATTACAGGACAGTGTTATGTCTGATACTGCAGTATAGTAGTAACATACATGTACATGTGTACATGTAGTTCATTACAGGACAGTGTTATGTCTGATACTGCAGTATAGTAGTAACATGTATACATGTACATGTGTGCATGTGTAGTTCATTACAGGACAGTGTTATGTCTGATACTGCAGTATAGTAGTAACATACATGTACATGTGTACATGTAGTTCATTACAGGACAGTGTTATGTCTGATACTGCAGTATAGTAGTAACATGTATACATGTACATGTGTGCATGTGTAGTTCATTACAGGACAGTGTCATGTCTGATACTGCAGTATAGTAGTAACATACATGTACATGTGTACATGTAGTTCATTACAGGACAGTGTCATGTCTGATACTGCAGTATAGTAGTAACATACATGAACATGTGTACATGTAGTTCATTACAGGACAGTGTTATGTCTGATACTGCAGTATAGTAGTAACATACATGTACATGTGTACATGTAGTTCATTACAGGACAGTGTTATGTCTGATACTGTAGTATAGTAGTAACATACATGTACATGTGTACATGTAGTTCATTACAGGACAGTGTCATGTCTGATACTGCAGTATAGTAGTAACATACATGTACATGTGTACATGTAGTTCATTACAGGACAGTGTTATGTCTGATACTGTAGTATAGTAGTAACATACATGTACATGTAGTTCATTACAGGACAGTGTCATGTCTGATACTGCAGTATAGTAGTAACATACATGTACATGTGTACATGTAGTTCATTACAGGACAGTGTTATGTCTGATACTGCAGTATAGTAGTAACATGTATACATGTACATGTGTACATGTAGTTCATTACAGGACAGTGTCATGTCTGATACTGCAGTATAGTAGTAACATACATGTACATGTGTACATGTAGTTCATTACAGGACAGTGTCATGTCTGATACTGCAGTATAGTAGTAACATGTATACATGTGTACATGTAGTTCATTACAGGACAGTGTCATGTCTGATACTGTAGTATAGTAGTAACATGTATACATGTACATGTGTACATGTAGTTCATTACAGGACAGTGTTATGTCTGATACTGCAGTATAGTAGTAACATACATGTACATGTGTACATGTAGTTCATTACAGGACAGTGTTATGTCTGATACTGCAGTATAGTAGTAACATGTATACATGTACATGTGTGCATGTGTAGTTCATTACAGGACAGTGTTATGTCTGATACTGCAGTATAGTAGTAACATACATGTACATGTGTACATGTAGTTCATTACAGGACAGTGTTATGTCTGATACTGCAGTATAGTAGTAACATGTATACATGTACATGTGTGCATGTGTAGTTCATTACAGGACAGTGTCATGTCTGATACTGCAGTATAGTAGTAACATACATGTACATGTGTACATGTAGTTCATTACAGGACAGTGTCATGTCTGATACTGCAGTATAGTAGTAACATACATGTACATGTGTACATGTAGTTCATTACAGGACAGTGTTATGTCTGATACTGCAGTATAGTAGTAACATACATGTACATGTGTACATGTAGTTCATTACAGGACAGTGTTATGTCTGATACTGTAGTATAGTAGTAACATACATGTACATGTGTACATGTAGTTCATTACAGGACAGTGTCATGTCTGATACTGCAGTATAGTAGTAACATACATGTACATGTGTACATGTAGTTCATTACAGGACAGTGTTATGTCTGATACTGTAGTATAGTAGTAACATACATGTACATGTAGTTCATTACAGGACAGTGTCATGTCTGATACTGCAGTATAGTAGTAACATGTATACATGTACATGTGTGCATGTGTAGTTCATTACAGGACAGTGTCATGTCTGATACTGTAGTATAGTAGTAACATACATGTACATGTGTACATGTAGTTCATTACAGGACAGTGTCATGTCTGATACTGCAGTATAGTAGTAACATACATGTACATGTGTACATGTAGTTCATTACAGGACAGTGTCATGTCTGATACTGCAGTATAGTAGTAACATACATGTACATGTGTACATGTAGTTCATTACAGGACAGTGTCATGTCTGATACTGCAGTATAGTAGTAACATGTATACATGTACATGTGTGCATGTGTAGTTCATTACAGGACAGTGTTATGTCTGATACTGCAGTATAGTAGTAACATACATGTACATGTGTACATGTAGTTCATTACAGGACAGTGTTATGTCTGATACTGCAGTATAGTAGTAACATGTATACATGTACATGTGTGCATGTGTAGTTCATTACAGGACAGTGTCATGTCTGATACTGCAGTATAGTAGTAACATACATGTACATGTGTACATGTAGTTCATTACAGGACAGTGTCATGTCTGATACTGCAGTATAGTAGTAACATACATGAACATGTGTACATGTAGTTCATTACAGGACAGTGTTATGTCTGATACTGCAGTATAGTAGTAACATACATGTACATGTGTACATGTAGTTCATTACAGGACAGTGTTATGTCTGATACTGTAGTATAGTAGTAACATACATGTACATGTGTACATGTAGTTCATTACAGGACAGTGTCATGTCTGATACTGCAGTATAGTAGTAACATACATGAACATGTGTACATGTAGTTCATTACAGGACAGTGTTATGTCTGATACTGCAGTATAGTAGTAACATACATGTACATGTGTACATGTAGTTCATTACAGGACAGTGTTATGTCTGATACTGTAGTATAGTAGTAACATACATGTACATGTGTACATGTAGTTCATTACAGGACAGTGTCATGTCTGATACTGCAGTATAGTAGTAACATACATGTACATGTGTACATGTAGTTCATTACAGGACAGTGTTATGTCTGATACTGTAGTATAGTAGTAACATACATGTACATGTAGTTCATTACAGGACAGTGTCATGTCTGATACTGCAGTATAGTAGTAACATACATGTACATGTGTACATGTAGTTCATTACAGGACAGTGTTATGTCTGATACTGCAGTATAGTAGTAACATGTATACATGTACATGTGTACATGTAGTTCATTACAGGACAGTGTCATGTCTGATACTGCAGTATAGTAGTAACATACATGTACATGTGTACATGTAGTTCATTACAGGACAGTGTCATGTCTGATACTGCAGTATAGTAGTAACATGTATACATGTGTACATGTAGTTCATTACAGGACAGTGTCATGTCTGATACTGTAGTATAGTAGTAACATGTATACATGTACATGTGTACATGTAGTTCATTACAGGACAGTGTTATGTCTGATACTGCAGTATAGTAGTAACATACATGTACATGTGTACATGTAGTTCATTACAGGACAGTGTTATGTCTGATACTGCAGTATAGTAGTAACATGTATACATGTACATGTGTGCATGTGTAGTTCATTACAGGACAGTGTTATGTCTGATACTGCAGTATAGTAGTAACATACATGTACATGTGTACATGTAGTTCATTACAGGACAGTGTTATGTCTGATACTGCAGTATAGTAGTAACATGTATACATGTACATGTGTGCATGTGTAGTTCATTACAGGACAGTGTCATGTCTGATACTGCAGTATAGTAGTAACATACATGTACATGTGTACATGTAGTTCATTACAGGACAGTGTCATGTCTGATACTGCAGTATAGTAGTAACATACATGTACATGTGTACATGTAGTTCATTACAGGACAGTGTTATGTCTGATACTGCAGTATAGTAGTAACATACATGTACATGTGTACATGTAGTTCATTACAGGACAGTGTTATGTCTGATACTGTAGTATAGTAGTAACATACATGTACATGTGTACATGTAGTTCATTACAGGACAGTGTCATGTCTGATACTGCAGTATAGTAGTAACATACATGTACATGTGTACATGTAGTTCATTACAGGACAGTGTTATGTCTGATACTGTAGTATAGTAGTAACATACATGTACATGTAGTTCATTACAGGACAGTGTCATGTCTGATACTGCAGTATAGTAGTAACATGTATACATGTACATGTGTGCATGTGTAGTTCATTACAGGACAGTGTCATGTCTGATACTGTAGTATAGTAGTAACATACATGTACATGTGTACATGTAGTTCATTACAGGACAGTGTCATGTCTGATACTGCAGTATAGTAGTAACATACATGTACATGTGTACATGTAGTTCATTACAGGACAGTGTCATGTCTGATACTGCAGTATAGTAGTAACATACATGTACATGTGTACATGTAGTTCATTACAGGACAGTGTCATGTCTGATACTGTAGTATAGTAGTAACATACATGTACATGTGTACATGTAGTTCATTACAGGACAGTGTCATGTCTGATACTGCAGTATAGTAGTAACATGTATACATGTACATGTGTACATGTAGTTCATTACAGGACAGTGTTATGTCTGATACTGTAGTATAGTAGTAACATACATGTACATGTGTACATGTAGTTCATTACAGGACAGTGTTATGTCTGATACTGTAGTATAGTAGTAACATACATGTACATGTGTAGTTCATTACAGGACAGTGTTATGTCTGATACTGCAGTATAGTAGTAACATACATGTACATGTGTAGTTCATTACAGGACAGTGTTATGTCTGATACTGTAGTATAGTAGTAACATACATGTACATGTGTACATGTAGTTCATTACAGGACAGTGTTATGTCTGAGACTGCAGTATAGTAGTAACATACATGTACATGTGTACATGTAGTTCATTACAGGACAGTGTTATGTCTGATACTGCAGTATAGTAGTAACATACATGTACATGTGTACATGTAGTTCATTACAGGACAGTGTCATGTCTGATACTGTAGTATAGTAGTAACATACATGTACATGTGTACATGTAGTTCATTACAGGACAGTGTTATGTCTGATACTGCAGTATAGTAGTAACATACATGTACATGTGTACATGTAGTTCATTACAGGACAGTGTCATGTCTGATACTGCAGTATAGTAGTAACATGTATACATGTACATGTGTGCATGTGTAGTTCATTACAGGACAGTGTCATGTCTGATACTGTAGTATAGTAGTAACATACATGTACATGTGTACATGTAGTTCATTACAGGACAGTGTCATGTCTGATACTGCAGTATAGTAGTAACATGTATACATGTACATGTGTGCATGTGTAGTTCATTACAGGACAGTGTCATGTCTGATACTGCAGTATATGGTAGTAACATGTATACATGTACATGTACATGTGTAGTTCATTACAGGACAGTGTCATGTCTGATACTGCAGTATATGGTAGTAACATGTATACATGTACATGTACATGTGTAGTTCATTACAGGACAGTGTCATATCTGATACTGCAGTATATGGTAGTAACATGTATACATGTACATGTACAGGTGTAGTTCATTACAGGACAGTGTCATGTCTGATACTGCAGTATAGTAGTAACATGTATACATGTATATGTACATGTGTAGTTCATTACAGGACAGTGTCATGTCTGATACTGCAGTATAGTAGTAACATACATGTACCTGAAAGCCATAGGATTAGTTTTATCTCTACTCATTCAAACCTTTTTGCTTTCAGAATCGTGTGGAGAATGTTCTTTTCCATCCATCTGCAAGTGATGTAAGTATACAAGTACACAATGAACACATAAATCAGACAGATAGGGGTCATTCCACAGTATTATATCACTTAAATCATTTTCTAGAAATGCATTAAATATCATTGAATTCCAACATAAATACAAGGCAAGAGTCTGAAGTTTACTTTATGGGTATTGTTGTTCATTTGTGTATCGTTGTTGTTACATAATTATGGAATTATTTTTGAAAAATCAGAAACATGTTGTTGCTGAGAAGACAATTGCAATTGTGCTTTATAAAAATATATATTATTATAAATACTATTGATGCTTTATGAACCAAATGCCCTAGTGCTCCTTTGCTGAAATGACCAACTAAGAACAACATTTTGACAAAAGGCTTTGAATTATTGGCATTCCAAAAAGCAAAAGTCTTCTCCGCAACATCTTGATACATAAAAGATAAAAGTTTTTGGAATGTGCAAGTCAAGAAACACAAAACTTTCAAAACTGTAAACTTTCAACATGGGGACCACTATGCCCAACTTATGTGACTTTAGTTTTTTTTAGTTAATATGTGATATTATAGATTGTATTCTGTTTTGCGGAGAAGACAATTCTTTTGTGGAGAAGACAATTCTTTTGCGGAGAAGACAATTCTTTTGCGGAGAAGACAATTCTGTTGCGGAGAAGACAATTCTGTTGCGGAGAAGACAATTCTGTTGCGGAGAAGACAATTCTGTTGCGGAGAAGACAATTCTGTTGCAGAGAAGACAATTCTGTTGCAGAGAAGACAATTCTGTTGCAGAGAAGCCAATTCTGTTGCGGAGAAGCCAATTCTGTTGCGGAGAAGCCAATTCTGTTGCAGAGAAGACAATTCTGTTGCGGAGAAGACAATTCTGTTGCGGAGAAGACAATTCTGTTGCGGAGAAGCCAATTCTGTTGCAGAGAAGCCAATTCTGTTGCAGAGAAGCCAATTCTGTTGCGGAGAAGCCAATTCTGTTGCGGAGAAGCCAATTCTGTTGCGGAGAAGCCAATTCTGTTGCAGAGAAGCCAATTCTGTTGCGGAGAAGCCAATTCTGTTGCGGAGAAGCCAATTCTGTTGCGGAGAAGCCAATTCTGTTGCGGAGAAGCCAATTCTGTTGCGGAGAAGAAAATTCTGTTGTGGAGAAGAAAATTCTGTTGCGGAGAAGAAAATTCTGTTGCGGAGAAGACAATTCTGTTGCAGAGAAGACAATTCTGTTGCTGAGAAGACAATTCTGTTGTGGAGAAGACAAGGAAAACTAGAAAAAATCTTCAGAAATTACAAAAACGTACAATTCTGTACATGTAGAAGATAAATACTGTATTGATAATTAATAATTTTATTTTATTAAATCTAATAAACTGAGTTGTGTTGAATTTATGAATATGTCATTTTTTGTCTTCTCCACAACGGTTACACGACTAGTAAGCATTTATTGTAATAACATTCAAATATTAGAGCTGAAAACTGTTGTTGTTCATGTTAACTAGAACAAGTACCATATTCACCGGCGCATAAGCCACCCTTTTTCCCCGAAAATCACGATCCAAAGTTGGGGGTGCAGCTTATCTGCGAGAACATCAGGAATTGGTACCAGAAATTTACATAAAATTAACATAAAAGTGTAAAAGAGTACACACATCATTCGTGTGTTTATTACTATTAGTTACTCCTAAAAGCATTGGCCATTGGTTAGACATTAAACAGGCTAATTAACGGGTGCTAATGCCTTTTCAGACAGTTTACAATCGTGCTAACGGTTTTACTACAAGACCTAACGGTTTGCTAAAGTGTTTTTCATTGATGAGTGGGTTGGTTCACGTGCTAACACAACATGTGTCAATCAAGTGTCTCAAACATAACATTCTCACGTGCACGCTAATGAGCCTTAGATCTTAGAACTGATAATGCCGTAAGTTGGTGGGAAAGATCACCATTCTTCCAGCGCTTCACGACTTGCTAATCTTCTCTGTATATCGTTCCAATTTACATGTAATACGAACATATCCCGTATAAGTAACCGTAAGCAGTTCGGTTGTGCTCGTATGATGTGAACTGCACGAGACTGCACAGCTCGGGGCCCTTCGGCCAGAGCAATAATACTTCGGATTTAATAAAATACACGCTCGGAAACTATTTGGCCCGTTTGTTAATTTAAGCGAATCATACTTTCGGATTTAGTTCGATAGGCATTCGGAAACTAATCGGCCCATTTGTGGCCAACGGGGGAAAAAAAAGAATGCCCATTTTATAACTCGGGCTTCCTCCAAAAGTGCCCGAGTAAAAAACATTTTTTCCAAAATTTGCGTTGCCAAACTCGGGGTGAAGCTTATCTGCGAGTGCAGCTTATACACCGGTGAATACGGTACTCTTCCACATGAAATACTACTTAAGACAATCCAAAAACCTTAAATACTCACAAAAATATGAACAAGTTTTGAAAACTTTGGTTTGTAAAACTGGTATTTTTAGTGTCTTCTCCACAACAGTCATATTTTAATTTCTTGTGCTTCACTCTAATAGTTCATGGTCGATTATAACATTGGTTTTGCTAGACCTAAGTAGCAACTGTCACACCAGAGCAAAAATAATGTGATTGATAATTTGTATTTCTTTGTATACTAAATAAATGATTCTGATTTGTCTTCTCCGCAACGGAGGATTACAGCTGTGGAATGACCCATAGATAGATATCTTTATTTACAGAGGGGAATCCTTTCAGTAATAATTTAACAAATGATTTGGACAAAGAGTATCACTTTGTTATGCTGTAGTTCTTTCTGAATTTTTTAAAAAACACTTAAAAAATTACCTATAAAATACAAAAACAAAACTTTCAGCGATAGGCTAGATTTTGAGTACAAACCGATGTGTACTGTTTGAGAGAAGCAAAGGAAAGGAACATGTCTTGTAATTTCTCCTGTTTTACTGTGTCTAAGTGTTTCAATATTATTGGTTATATTTTAGGTTTTAGCAAGCACATCCTCCAAAGCAGTGACAATATGGGATCTAGAAAAAGGCCAACAGAAATATGGTAAGATTACACCCTATGCATAATGGTAGAATCGTAAAATCTCATTTACGTTGTAGTTGGGAATACTTAATGTCTGTTACAGCAATATCTGACCATCTCTTTGAAGAGAGTGATTTCAAAAATGCATGAACACACCAAATTTTAGTCCTCTATAGACTACAAAATTGTAGTTATATCTTACTACTTTATGATGGTTTCATTTTTATTAAATAAATACACTTTTGGAGTATTTCTAAACTGTGGATGATCTTTCAATATTTTATTTTTCTTATTATTATTTCAGTTTATGCACATCTATGCAAATTACAGAAATCGATATAAGCATACTAGGTGTATAAGATCTATATATATATGTACATTTGTACATGTATGACTAGTGTCCTTCATGCAGTGCCTAGGATTTTGAAATCTAGTTGTGCAAGACCTTTATTAGTACCTACTAACAGTACCTTTATAAGATATACATATGAGAACTGTTATTACAAAATGGGGCTTTGTCAACAAGACACCTTTTAAGAAATCAGACCTCATGTACATGTAGCTATCCGGAGGATAAATGTGTACATACATGTACCTGAAACCATCTGTACAAATGTAATATAATTTCCATGTAAATGTACCCTACATGACTAGCTTATTTTATTTTATTTTTATTTTACAAAATTCGACAAGACATAACATCGATAACAATAATAATGAAGCTTAATGCATGTATCTTTAATTAGTAGGTCTGGCATACTGTTTACGTCATTGAATGTTTGTTGTTCAGAAATGAATGGTCACAAAGACTTAATTCAGAGTTGTACCTGGAAAGGAGATGGTTCATTACTAGCAACAACCAGCAAGGTATGTACTGTTCTAATCGACCAATCAGGTTTAGATATGAATATCAAATGAGACCGTTGTTTGTGGACTGTTGGTACATCGTCAGCTAATATAATTAATATAATTACATGTTCTAAAGAATTACTGTCAAACTTGACAGAGTTTAGGTCAAAACAAGGCAAACTTATGTCCGTGTTAAGTTTTGATTACAAGTCAGTGACTGATCCAGGGGGAGGGTCGGGTAGGTCCAGACCCCCCTGTCATACCTGAGGTTCAGTTATGTTCAATCAATGATACTGAAATGAAGGAACTCAGAAAAAAATCTGAGTAACAGATGGAAATCGAAGCCACAACCTTCCACATTCTAGTTGGATGCTCTACCATTGAGCTAGTGGGACTCAATGGTGAGCAAGGTCTTAACTTTGGGCTATGTGGCACCATTCATCTTTATCATTTATATCATACAATACACCATATCTCATTATCAAGTGAAATGTTTTTGAATATTTCAAATGTTAGAATACATTCTGCAGTGGGTCCTTTTCCATTCTGCAGTGAGTCCTTTTCCATTCTGCAGTGGGTCCTTTTCCATTCTGCAGTGAGTCCTTTTCCATTCTGCAGTGGGTCCTTTTCCATTCTGCAGTGGGTCCTTTTCCATTCTGCAGTGGGTCCTTTTCCATTCTGCAGTGGGTCCTTTTCCATTCTGCAGTGGGTCCTTTTCCATTCTGCAGTGGGTCCTTTTCCATTCTGCAGTGAGTCCTTTTCCATTCTGCAGTGGGTCCTTTTCCATTCTGCAGTGGGTCCTTTTCCATTCTGCAGTGAGTCCTTTTCCATTCTGCAGTGGGTCCTTTTCCATTCTGCAGTGGGTCCTTTTCCATTCTGCAGTGGGTCCTTTTCCATTCTGCAGTGGGTCCTTTTCCATTCTGCAGTGGGTCCTTTTCCATTCTGCAGTGGGTCCTTTTCCATTCTGCAGTGGGTCCTTTTCCATTCTGCAGTGGGTCCTTTTCCATTCTGCAGTGGGTCCTTTTCCATTCTGCAGTGGGTCCTTTTCCATTCTGCAGTGGGTCCTTTTCCATTCTGCAGTGGGTCCTTTTCCATTCTGCAGTGGGTCCTTTTCCATTCTGCAGTGGGTCCTTTTCCATTCTGCAGTGGGTCCTTTTCCATTCTGCAGTGAGTCCTTTTCCATTCTGCAGTGGGTCCTTTTCCATTCTGCAGTGGGTCCTTTTCCATTCTGCAGTGGGTCCTTTTCCATTCTGCAGTGGGTCCTTTTCCATTCTGCAGTGGGTCCTTTTCCATTCTGCAGTGAGTCCTTTTCCATTCTGCAGTGGGTCCTTTTCCATTCTGCAGTGGGTCCTTTTCCATTCTGCAGTGGGTCCTTTTCCATTCTGCAGTGGGTCCTTTTCCATTCTGCAGTGGGTCCTTTTCCATTCTGCAGTGAGTCCTTTTCCAGATGTTCTCACAGTTAAGCCACACCCTCAGCCTCCAAAACAATGATTCAAGGTAAAAAGGTGTGTCTTATATGAGAGTGTTTAAAGAATTTATGTTTGATTCTTTGTAGGATAAGAGAGTACGCATATTTGATCCCAGGACATCCACTTGCGTTGGGGTATGTTGTTAGAACAGTTCTAAGCATATCACAGTACTACTACATGTTTATCTAGTAACTGACTTTGCTGAATAAAAGACTGGTTGACCATTAATATTGGTAGTTGTTCAGTCTAATGTCCTTTTGATTAATAAACAAAAGGCATTATCTTCTAACAGTTGTATCTGCGCTTGTACATGTGTCTCATAGAATTTTAGGCTTCAGTTAGGTACATACATTGTACATATATTGTAAGAGTGTCAAGACTCTGTGGGATGCTCCAGTACTTTATTATTATCATCATCATCATCATCCTCCATCATCATCATCGTCATCGTTATTATTATTATCATCATGGATATTTTTATGATCCATGTTATCAATATTATTATTATCATTATCATCATCATTAGTATTATTTTTATCACTATAATTATTATTATTATTAATATCATCATCATCATCATTATTATTATTATTATTATTATTATTATTATTATTATTATTATTATTATTATTATTATTATTATTATTATTATTAATTAATAAAAACAGGAAGGCAGTGGATTTGGTGGTTTTAAGGATTCTCGTGTTGTTTGGTTGGGAGACAGAAACCATATCCTGGGGACAGGCTTTTCCACGGTACGTAGGACGTTAGGACGTCATGTCAATTCACTCAAGACAAACTTGATGTTTTAATACATACATCACTAATTCATTATCTATTACAGGCACGAGAACGTCAAGTAGTTGTTTGGGATATTCATAATCTAAACACACCTCTAGAAAGTCTAAACATTGATTCTAACACAGGGTGAGTGTTATGATGACATTAATGGATCGTGATTATTACAGAAACAAACATGTAAACATTGTCTTACTGAAATACACCAACCTTGGATTACCAAGAATTACTCATTTGGACCCTTAAATTCTGTATGGGAGGGGAGGGGGATTCTCTATGGGAGTGGGAGGGGGATTCTGTATGGGAGGGGGATTCTGTATGGGAGGGGAATTCTGTATGGGAGGGGGATTCTGTATGGGAGGGGAATTCTGTATGGGAGGGGGATTCTGTATGGGAGGGGGATTCTCTATGGGAGTGGGTGGAGGGATGGGAGGGGATGGGGGATTCTATATGGGAGGGGGTGGAGGGATGGGAGGGGTAGGGGGATTCTGTATGGGAGGGGGTGCGGGAGGGGGATTCTGTATGGGAGGGGGATTCTGTATGGGAGGGGATGGGGGATTCTCTATGGGAGGGGGAGGGGGACTCCCTATTGGAGGGGGTGGAGGGATGGGAGGGGATGGGGGATTCTATATGGGAGGGGTGGAGGGATGGGAGGGGTAGGGGGATTCTGTATGGGAGGGGGTGGGGGAGGGGGATTCTGTATGGGAGGGGGATTCTGTATGGGAGGGGGATTCTGTATGGGAGGGGGATTCTGTATGGGAGGGGGATTCTGTATGGGAGGGTGAAGGGGATTCTCTATGGGAGAGGATGGGAGATTCTCTATGGGAGGGGGATTCTCTATGGGAGGGGGAGGGGGATTCTCTATTGGAGGGGGTGGAGTGATGGGAGGGGATGGGGGATTCTCTATGGGAGTGGGTGGAGGGATGGGAGGGGATGGGGGATTCTATAT